>CM032800.1:11050000-11595000 GCA_019155185.1 Beaufortia kweichowensis
TCAAACTTGAGCACCTGTTGGACCAATATGAGACGAGTACAAGTGATATCATTGCAAGTCCTTTGTGAGAACTAATCTGATTTCATTTCACCATCTGGGTCACATCATTGTTTAGCTTTTCAAACCCTGAGCCCATCTACATGTCATACTTCTGTCATCTTGCACAGGAAATTAAGAAGAACATGGTGGTTAAAAAACAGATCTGGGGCTGTTTTATCTGATGCTGCGTTCACAGTGACAACTTAAGACTATTGCATAAATTTGTAGTTTAGTAGCTTTTCATTTCTCATTTTACTACTGTATGTGTGATCCAAAATCATGAAATTCATGTAACCTGTAATTTATTTTTTCCTTTAAAAAGGGCAAAGAAAGTAGGCAAATGGTTAATGTTGATCTGAATGTTCACATTGAAGATGCATTTAAAAACATCAAATATATTTTCAATTTATATAAATAGTTTATAGAGACTGTGTATCTGAGCTGGTGTTTTAATTTGTAACCCTCTCCAGCTGCTCGCAGAATTATATGCTTGTTTCTGCGTTTGGGAGGGACAGATAAAAGAAACCAGCTGTCAGATAATCAATTACACAGTTCTATTGAAACAGATATGTTGGCAAAAATGAACTTTGGCTTGCTAAACAACTTAAAGTCAAGCACTATATACAAAGAAACACACACATTTGTTCCACAAACAATGCCTTCAGACATTCATAACATACTTCATATTGAAATGCTGTGAAAACAAACGAAAAACTGTCAAGGATGTTATAATTCAGTTGTACTTTTACCAAAAAACTGTACCTGTCTTTCAGAAAAAAACAACATAGCTGTTTTGAATAGAGAACGTAGAGAATGGAAAGGTTATAATAAAACATCTGTCTGACACAATAATCTGACAGAAAATCAACTCGGATCAACCCTTCCCATCCAAACTGTTCACAAACAGAAAGATGTTTTGGGCTTTGCCAGAAAGTGTGTTTGGATTAGGCAGTTCCAAAATATAAGAGAATCAGATGTTTTTTAGATAGATGATTCACACAAGGTTACTGGGTTCAACTAAATATGAAGCTTTAAGAGCCATGTGAACCGTCCAGCTATTGGCTGAATTAAAAGAAAATCTATATGTATTTATGTATATTGAGGGTTGGGTGTGATATAACTTAAAGTGACCTGTTGACGGCCCTCTCGGCTATAATTTGTTTTATTCTGCTTTACTCTGTTGAGCTTCAGGTCTGCTCTAGCATCTCTCATCTGACATCTAATTCCTTTTATGATGTCTAGTATCATTCTCTCAAAACATATTTCACCAAATACTTACTGCCAAAACTCAATATCACACAGCTACATTCAGTGTTTGGCGTGTATGCACAGAATAATGTTATTTATACGTTTTATTGTTTATTTGCAAAGCCCTCTTGAATAGAATTTTTCTCATCTAACTCATTGCAATGCATTATGAGATTGCCATGTAATACATTATACATGTATGAAACTGTACGTAAATATAAAACGCATGGTTTAAAAAAAGGTTTCTTATTTGTGGTGACAGAGAAGACATTTTCATGTTCATTTATGTCCAGCTGTCATATAAAGATGACATATTCATCGGCTCTGTAAGCACAGATGGGTTTAACAGAAGCATTAAATGTCGTTTTCTGGGATGCCATACTTTTAAAAATGTGGATATGGTTGCAGGTGTTTTCATCAGAGAAAAACATTTTCTTCTAAAAGTATTTGATGAAATATTGACAGTATTGTTTATTTGTGCTTATTGTTTGTTTGTAAAGGGGCTTCTAAGTCTATGTAGAAATGATAAAGAGAACTCAAATAATTTATTTTGTTATGTTTTTCTGTACACATGTACTAAAAATTATTTTATTACTAGCTGTATTTACATTTTGCAAATGTGGATGTGATGATTCTAAAAACACAGCACTTTACCTGACTATAAGAAATCATGCTTTAAACGTTAAAGAATGCTTTTTTCACAGTAAGGTTGATATTTGCATGGAATTGCCCAGGAAGAAATTATTTAGCTAGTAAGTGTGTATATGTAAACTTTCAGCACTGAATTTACAGTTACAAACATAAATGTACAAAACCAATATCTCTGAGCTGCAGCGAGGCTTATGTATGTCTAAAAATATAATTTAAAGCTAAAACTACAGACCTCAAGCATTTTATTAATAGTACACATAAGTGTGTACATAAACTGCTTATACATACATTGCAAGTTACTACTGAGGCGAAAACGCATACAGTACATCTCACCTGTATGTTTTCCGTAAGAGCATTTTTTTCCCGTAAGAACATTCTTGTGGATACGCAGGTGTGAAAGAGTGTGTCATGTTTGTTTATGATGGTGCTTTGTTTGGCTTATCGAATATCACATACGCCTATTCTAAACAAGAAATGTTTGGTTACACCCTGTTTTAATCCACCACAGTCTCCCACCTTTATTTTTTAATTCTGTACACATGAAACTGGATGACGTTTAATGTGCCTTCAGTTGAGTGATTCGTGTCCACTGTGTGTCTGTGGAAACTTCACAGAGTAAGAGATGGACCCTGTTCATCGGCCAACATTATGAAATGACCTTATTAAAGCAGAGCTGCTGTCTGAGCGCTGCCTGGGTCTGAACGATAGATTCTGATCAATGAAGAATGAGGAAGATTTTAAAACCCACAATGGGGTTTTCATTTTCTCATCTTGCTCTCTCATTAGTGGAGTTTGATAAGAAAAGAATCACTATTAAAACTACCATTATCCAGAGAAAATGGTATTGTTGGTAACAGATAATAACAGGTCTTTCATAACTCACTTGTGGTTTATTCAAGTAACTTAGTTTTTACGGAAACCCTGAACCACAATGTTAAAAAATTCATGTAGAAAAAAATGTCCTTAGGATGAAATCTAGATAAAAGATTTTCTCTTCAAAAGAAATTTCTGAAGAAAATATTTTTTTAACATGAAAAAAAATTGAAGATGAGAAAAAAAATTCTAAGATGAAAAAACGCACAAAAAAAAAAAAAAAAAAAAAATTGAAGATGGAAAAAAATTAAGAGGAAAAAGATATTCTTTAAAAAAGAAATTCCTTTACATTTTTTTTTAATTTTCCCAAAAATGTTAATATTTTCTAAAACAAATTTTCATCTTCAAAAAACAACATTTGAAAAGAATAATTTTTTTGAAGATGTAAAAAAAATTAAGATAAAAAACTTTGAAGAGGGAATTTTTTTTGAAGATGAAAAAAGCTAAAGATAAAAAAAATGTAAGATGGAAAAAACATTTAAGAGGAAAAAAAATGTTTGAAGAGGGAAAAGATTTTAAAACCCACATTTTTTTCATCTTCCAAAAATGTTAAAAAAAATGTTAAAAAAAAAATTGAAAGATTTTTTTGAAGGTGTAAAAAAATTTGAAGATAAAACCTTTTGAAGAGGAAAATTATTTTTGAAGATAAAAAAAGCTGAAAATAAAATGTAAAGATGGAAAAAAGTTTTTAAGAGGAAAAAGATTTTCTCTTCAAACATTTTTTCCTCTTCAAACATTTTTTTCATCTTCCACAATATATATTTTTCAAAACATTGAAGAGGAAAAAAATTTGAAGAGAAAATCTTTTTCCTCTTACATTTTTTTTCCATCTTCAAATTTTTTTAAAAATATATATTTTTTAAAGATGATAAAAAACTTTTTTTTTATAAAGCACAAGACTTTCTACTTTTATTGTAAGTTGTGTTGTTTTGGAATAATAGTGTATTTATTCTACTTTTACTTTTTTACCTTACCGAACCAAAAGCTTCTGTTTGCCCAAAATCATCAATGTCCATGTCTCACATGTTCATGTTTAAGTTTAGAATGTCAAAAAATCTTTTTCTCAAGATTTTAAATTGAGACGTATTGGCAAATGTCAATAGATAGACTGTTTGCATGAGATGGATGTCATATATTACATTAAACAATTTTTTCTGGACATATAATTTAAATCTATAGATTTACAATTTACTTCTGTCATGGCTATGTCTGATCTCTCTGTCGGTTTACCATACTTTCCTATTGACCTGTACATGTGATTATCCCTGTGACAAACCTGTAATCCTTCATATGGATCACCTTCTCTCTCTCTTCTCATGCTTCACCCAGTCTGTAAGAAACATTAAAGAAGACAATTACATTGTCGACAATGAGAAGACTTTTATAGAAGGTCTGTGTCACATAACCTTTGTTATCTTGCATCACCACACCTCTCTCAAAAGATCATCTTACTGTCATTTCATCTTATGTTCTCAGCATTTATTGTCCATGGGAAGATAATGTAAGCACATGTTTTTACAAACACATGCTGTATGTGTTCTTGTCTCACAGGTCGCCATAGTAACAGGACAAAGACCTAGACTGAACGCTAGCATCACCATGCCCTACTTACTCAGACAGACAGATGAGCACTTTGAAGGGTGCAAGACATTACTGTGTCATACAGGTATGTGTGCATTTGGAAGATGATTAGTAAAGGGAATAAGGAAAAACAAATGCCACTTTCAATCGAAGTGTAAGTTCTATGTTTGGCGCATATTATCATGTAGTGATCTGGTAAAAACAAACAAACATTAGATGATGTAAACAAGCATAGAATTCCGGTTGGGTTAAAGTCACATTATAATAAATGGCTTAAATTTCTCGTGAAGGAATTTAGTTGCTCTCCGCCATTTGGAACGACTCTTCAAGTCTCCTTTCCACAGTGGCCTTTAAAGGTGAAATATTTTGGCCTAAAACAACCCAGCATGAATTGAAAATAATCCAGCATTTTTTAGATTAAATGAGACAGCTGCAATTCATACATCTGATCATTACCAAAAACTGAGCACATCATCCCAGTCACTTCCAGTATAAAATCAATGGTGTCTTGTACATATTGAATTAATTTCTTTGTAAAAGATAAACCTTTAATAGACTTAAAAAAACTATTTAAAAGATATAAAAAGCTCTTAAATCTAAACTTTGATATCTATAAAACACCTGAGGTTTATTTTTAATGTGGTGAAACAGCTTCTACAGTAGCTATAATGTCACCTACAGCCTTTTAAATTCTGCCAAATTAACTTTCACATTTTTCTTTTCTAAATTTAACCTTCATTTAAACTGCCATGGCAAAAATTGAGTATACACATAAAAATGCACTGAACTAGAATTTTTTCATTTTCAGATATTAGATATTTTTTCAAACATTTTTAAGTCTTTAAAAAAGTTTATGAATTACAGTAATATTTTTTTTTATTGTTATTAAAATTTGACAAATATTTCATTTTGGGTCTTATACCTTTCCATCAATTTACAGTTTGTCATGATTAGATGATTCAACTCTTGAATCAACTCTTATATGTTTATGTAACATGTTCCTTTAAAGGTGTAATTGAAGAATGCATGGCATTGTATGTTGTTTTTCTACACAGATGAATGGTGAAGTAATGTGATGACGTGCTGCTGGCTACAGAGATAATTCCTCTGCTTCTGGAATTTGGGTTCATCTCTGGGAAACAGTGTCGCTTTCCTTAACTCTTCCTGCAATTCCATAAATCTCTTCATCTGGAAAAAATGCCTCACGGAAAGGTCCCATGGAATAGCCTGCGGCTCTCCAGTCCACCGCTGGAAAACACATTAGGCGACGGCGAGTATGTTGATTTTGACAGTACTCAGTATGTACCCGTTTAGCAGATCAGCTGAGTACTGCCAATGTTTCTGCTGTGGCTGATGTCACAAAATAAACTGTTAAATGGTTTATGATTTCATGTGCTCTCGTTTAACATCTATCTAGGATGTTACAGGATGCCTCTTTTATTCGTCATTAATAAGGTAATCCCAGAATGCATTGCAACAAGTTCAGAAAAAAAGGTCAACTAAGATGACAGGCGGGGTCTACCCTGCTGAAAAAACACCTTTAATGAGCCTACGGTGGTTTGCTTGTTTTAACAGATTGACAAACGTCTTAGACTGGTCTGGCTATTGTTTTTTTTCAAAGGTTTGCGTTACTTGTCAGTCATCTGACCAGCTAAGAGACCAGATAAACCTGTTCCACAAGTGAAACAATTCACTTTAATATTTTCAGTTGAATTCTAATCTTATGACAAACTATGGTGGAAAGGTTTAAGACTTAAGAATAAATATTCGACAAATTTTTTGACAAAAAGAATAAAAAATTTTAATGTTCTTTTTTTATTTATAAAAATACCTTAAATTAAGAAAAAAAAAAAACTAATCTCTGAAATGTTAAAAGTTATCGTTTGTATGGTGCAATTTCATGTGTATGTTCAATATGTACCTTGACAGTTTAATCAGGTTAAACCAGACCAGTAAACCAACCAGTAAACCAGACCAGTAAACCAGACCAGTAAACCTTCTTATACTTGTTTCACAAGTTCGCCTTTACAGATAATAAGCAAGCGTAATAGTTATGCGTATTTGGCGTGCTGTCCGGGGAGGGCCCCCCCCACGGAAGGTAACGTTAAGGCGAAGGGGTGGAGGAGGGATGCCGAAACGCTAGAGAGAACGAAGGCTTGATTATTTTATAGAGGTTCTCTCTCGCGCTGATAGGGCAGACGCTGTGATTACTAATGATGAATTGGCCGGTTCAATTATCTGTGCGTGCTCCTCCCGAGTTAATCAAACTTCACTTAACCTGTGTTTTTAACAAGAACGAGAAATGACAATTACATGCTTTATTTAAGTCTATACCATGACGTTGTCTATTTTGAGGGTCCAAGATGCAATTAAGGTGCATTTTTGGTTTATTTCCAGTAAACTGCTCAAAAGCTCTGACATCATCATCGTCAAAATGATCATTCGTCAAGCAGAAATACACTGTGATAGCTGCTCTATTTTGAGCTTTCGTCTTCAGACTGACCCGACTGAAGGTCTGGTTGCCCGGGGTGACGGCTGATGTCATATGTATGTCCAGCAGACTGTGGCTTTATACAAATGTCATCTCACTGAGACGTATGTTTATTGTTCACTGAATGTGACTGCTGTCTAACGCATGACTTCCTGTTGACGAACTGAAATACAAGTTACGAAGTGATTGTCGTCTTACTGACGCAGTTTGACCAAAAAAAAACTTTTTGATTGACCTGTTTGCTGTTTGTCTTCTCTGTCAAAGCATGAAGCTTAGGTTACCGGCCTTAAAGCCTTTTAATCTGTGCTTTACCATATGAAGAGACTGTTGAATATAAATTGTAACGTATATTAGGTGTTGTGTACAGATTGTGTATTTACAAAAAAAATTAAAAAACTGTGAGTGTAAACAGAGCAAAACACATACATTCTTATGAGTGACAACTGTTTCCTTTTCCTAAAATCATGAGATTATTCATGATCATTGTTTTTACAGATTTAAAATCAAACATGAAGATTTCATTGGTGCAGGTTATTTCCAAGATAAACAATGTTTGTTTTTTGCTGACTTAAAATATTAAGTCCTAAACTTCGCTTTACAAGTCATTTCAACTGTTTTTACATTATTTCAAGTCATTTCAACTCAACACTTTTTTTTTATGAAATTACTTAAAATAATGTAAAAACAGTTAAAAAATCTTGAAAAGGTTGGACTTAAAATTTGAAGGCAGCTAATTTTTTACAGTGTAATGTATTTGTAATTTAAATGTATTGTTAGCTTGAATTAAATGTAAACCTTTTTTCTTTTTGGGTGACATCACAAATCTCCTTTAAGTTTCTTCAAAGCTTCCAGCACCTGGATCCCGTCTGGTATGTAACGGACACTATTCATGATCCAATTAATTCCAGATGGATAAAATAAAGTCCCACCCTACATTTCAGAGTTTCATCCTGCAAATGACATTTAACCAATTTCATTTCTTTTTTTGTTCTTTCAAAAGGAATATTTAATTTACATTTACAGTCTTTTAGGATTTGTCTGCTCCACAATTCAAATATGAACATTTAACTTTTCCAAACTCAATTTTTCTGGCAGATATTTAAGGTCAGTCTTCACTTTTACTCATTTTCCAACTTTTTCTAAGATTGTAGTCTGGTGTAGCTTACATAAGTATTTCATTTTCTCCCCAAACCAAATTTTTTTATCAAAAGATAAGATTTACTCCCCTTTAAACAAAGGAGAATAAAGTTATCTAAATATACATAAACAATTCAAAAGATAATTCATTTAGAACAAACTGCAATCTGTACATTTTCCTTTCTTTTTATTGAGAAACATTTTTTTTGCACCAAACAAGCAGATAAAAACATTTAGCAGCTTGAACCAAAAATTGGAAGCAAACTCACAAATAAAATCACGTATACAAATAGAAAACAAGCACAATATCTGTGTCCAGTCGGGACATAAAAGAACAAAAGTTTAGTTTTTGATGTGACATTGATTTTGTACATGACATGTCAACATTATTCATAGCATCACCTGCAGGTCAGCTAAAAAAAATGAACTTCACACATCGACTCCATCATCTCTCCGCCAGCAATATCCACAGGATACTGTCAAAAATAACAATAACCATGAGAATGAAAACCACAGATGGATACAGAAAATCTGTACTGTGAGATTACTGAATCAGTCTTAAATCAAACACAGAAAATAACTCCAATATATGCAAATATATATATATTAATCTGCTACAGAGGCCACAATCTGCTGTTACCTTACTGCTGTACCTATATCTTAAAACATACAAATATCAAGAAGAAACAAAAGTACCTTCATCAAAGATATTATGATGTATTATAGGGGAATAAATTCTGTAAAGTGTTTTTTAGTGGAGTGTTTCTAATCAAACCTATTATGGCATATTCATTTTCTTGAAACTTCAAACTTTCTTGAAACTTCAAACTTTCTTGAAACTTCAAACTTCAATTGGCTCAATGAAACTTAAAAAAACATGGTACTATAATGTTTTAAATTGAAACGATATGCTTTGGGAAGAATAATGTGTAAATAAAGTTTAGGGTAATTGAACTTATGTTTATGACCATGTCCATTTGCATTGTCATGAATATTTAAATTTTCACTACAAGCATGAATGTTTTTATGAAAATTAGGTCTATAATAAATTGTGTTTTACACATTAAAACCAGGGCGACTTGCTTGACACAATTCATTTCACGCGATAAGACATTTTATAAGGGATGTTTGCAGGAGAGATGTTTAGGCATATTATTAAGTTATTTCACGTTATTTGGTCAACAGAAATGTTTTCACCATCACCCGATTTACAGAATACCTTTTGTCATTCAGGTGCTAAAATAATACAGAAAGTATGTGCAAAAAAAAATCATTTTGAATTTTTGCAACTTTTCAGACTTATCAGACAGATAAATGTGTTAACACGACCACCAACATTTACACGTCACCTACAGATCTAGGTGTTTAGAAACTTTCAAAAAATCTTTTGATATGAATGTAAAGTTGTGAAAAATATTATGAGTGGACATTAAAGAGACAGTTCACAAAAAAATACAAATGATGTCATAATTATCACCCTCATGTCATTCAAACCCTGTATATGATTCTTTCTTTTGTTGAACACAAAAGAAGATATTTCACAAAACGCTGGTTACCGGCACTCATTGACTTCCATTGAACCTTGTGTCCATACTATGAAAGTGAATGGGTGCCAGTAACCAGCGTTTTGCAAAATATCTTCTTCTGTGTTCTGCTGAAGCAAGAAAGTCATACAGGTTTGACATGAGGGTGAGGGAATAATAAAATGAATTTTTATTTTTGGGTAAAATTAGGAAATAAATATACAAACACAATCCCTTTACAATTGATTCCCTGTATTCCCTGTTGTTTCTCAAGTTATGCATTGCATATACAAGATTATTACTTCTTCTTTGATTTTTGTAATGCTTAATAAAGTACAGATGAGGGATGTAAGCGCTCGAGTCGAATATTAACTGCTCAGTTTAAGGAAAATAACATCTCTCCTGCATTTGAATGCATATGTACAGTCATGTTTTTCACAGCAATGAAATAAGCAGTATTGATTGAAAGACATATACATGTTGAGGAAGATGAACCCCTTCACCAGCAGCACCCATCTCTCCAGCCCTCCCTCTCTCCTCTCTCTCTCTCTTCTGCCTCACATGTTTTTGTCTTTTCTTCCCAAGTCTCTCTCTCAAGTCTAAACATATATGCCAAGGGCCCGCCTACTTCCTTCAACTGCGCTATTAATCAAGAGCAGGTTAACGCTTTGTTAACAGGAGGTGAACGATGGGTCATGTTTAGCAGACGGAGTGTATGAACACAGCAGCCATTCGTTTGAACGTTTCGGCAGGAGCTGTCGAATTCCCTGCTCGTGTGTTACAGCAAATAGCGTCCCGCTATCAGAGGTACTTTAGCAAATATCTTCCCTCCAGAAAGCTATCTATCCCACCCCAAAAGAAGTCTCGTCTTTGTTTCCTGAAGCACCTTTGCTTTCATCTTTTTTCAATGTTGACGTACTGACAACCGTAACCAAGCAAAACGGCTTGATATACTGCCTCGAACCTTTACCTCACATATCAAAAGACGACACTCAGTTCTAGATCAAAATAAATTAAAAGTTCAATTTTAAGACATGATGCTGCATAAGCATTAAAGAAAGTAATTCCCTTTCACTTTTGTTGGTTTAAAACATGATATACATTCACAAGCTGTTAGTCACTTTGTCTTGTCTCATGATTGTGTTTTTCATCACCTCACCGTACCGCTTTGACATCAGGCACTTTGAATGCATTCACATGTACAAATATAAACAACAGCACTATCTGCTACTTGTGCTGTCAAATTTGATTATAAAAATACAATCTTGAAATCTTTGGTGTGTAAAAACTGCAGTTTTTCTGACTTTCCCTCATGAAAAGATTCACACATCTGGAACCGTTTAGACTGAGATGGGAGCTTTCCTAAACCCAACACTTTCTTTTAATGCTTCTGATAATTTACAGTAAATGTCTGTGACAGTGTCAACCGGTCAGAAATGCGGCCTGTTGCTTCACAACCGTTTAAAGCTACGCAATCAGCCCAGATTTATGCAAGGCGGTCGGAAAGGCTGAGGTTAACGGCCGCCGTCGACGAACTTTGCCGGATATGTTTAACGCCGACCCCAGATAATTTCCAAACAACGCAGTTATGACACTCAGGGTAAATTGCAAAAATGAGTTCTCTTCGGCACGCTCAATTGCACGGTAACCACGTGGAAAAGGATTGCTGATGGCAGGTGAACACCGGCTGAACCTGGGCGATGTAATAATTGCTAAAGTTACCGTCCGCTACATACGGGGCAGGCTGGTAGTAGCAAGTGACGTTTGCCACGTTGGGTATGACGTTCTGCTCGGCCAGAACGCGGACCGCCAGCATGCCGATCAAGCCTAACGTCTGTCGCCTCTCGTGTCCCATCAGGCACACCGTACTTTCGTTCACCACCCCGTGCAGCGTCATGAGATAATCGTACTTGCGGTCCTCCAAGCCCACAAAGTGGTTCTGGAGGTACGACTCCAGCTTCCACTGCTGCTCGCTGATGTCCGAAAAGTCAATGAAGAAGCGAGAACACATGTAGCGCTGCAGAGACTTCATCTCCGACTCGGAAGCCGCTCGGAAACCTCTCACCAGAAGGTGGCAGTACTTCAGGAGACCTCCTCCCCGGATCTCCTCCGGGTTCCTCGTGCAGATCACCTTGTTGCGCAGATGGTCCAGGGCGGCGGCGAAGTCTCCGTACACGCTCTCGCCGATGATGGTGGGATGAAAGGTTTTGCCATGGGGTTCTCCGAGCACTCGTAGAAAAGTAGCAGAGAGTCTAGCTTGATCTGGAAAGAGTCGACGCTGAACTCGAACTGTCGACGCAAGGAGTCCACAAACTTCAGCTCCACGTTTTTGCCCCGGTTGTTGGAGAGCGAGATCAGACTCCAGCGGTCCGAATCGTTACACACCTTCACCATCTTCTGCACATATGCTTCCTGCAAAAATGAACAAGACAAGTTGGTTTTATAAAGACAACATCTAGGTGCGATTTGCACCACATACATCAGTCTGACATACAGTATCAGTTCTCCTTCATTACCTGTCGCTGCAGATCTAAGAGGCTGAGAATGCCAGATCGGCTTTAACCTGCTTTAGTACAATCCTATTAGCAACAGAAAACCAACATTTCACCAGCCTATCAGTAAACTACTCTAATTGCATTTATACCAAATGTCACTGGAGACTATAGCCAGACAACCTGGAAATGCATACTGCATGAACAAAAACTCTAAAATCTCATTTA
This sequence comes from Beaufortia kweichowensis, assembly GCA_019155185.1. Lineage (NCBI taxonomy): Eukaryota > Metazoa > Chordata > Actinopteri > Cypriniformes > Gastromyzontidae > Beaufortia > Beaufortia kweichowensis. The sequence goes on from CM032800.1 coordinate 11,062,264, forward strand.
ACTATTATATATTTGGTTTTAAGACTTTATATGAATGAAAAACTGCATATGAAATATTTTAGTTTTGTGAACTGAAACAAAATACTAAAAAAGTTGATGAAAAAAGTTAACCTAGGAATCTAATTTAGGTCAAACATGAAATTATTTGATAAATGCCGTCCTTAATTAGGTTAAACCAATGAAATGAAATGTAATATTTAAGGCTGTATTTAAACACGAAAACACTATATATTACATTATCCTTGTATATTTAGGTATTTACTATACCAAATTGTTGTATACTGTAATATATTACAGTAATCACAACAATTTATTCATGTATAGTACAGTATTCTGTAATATTAACTATAGTAAAAACTGTGGTAAATACTGTAGTATACTTTAAGATTTACTAGAACACTGTAGTATCTGTCAGTTTTACTAAAGTTTACTTTCTGCACTAAGAAAATATTTTTTTACACACCAAAGAGTTGACAATCATTACACAAACACGCACACACCTTTAGTGTCAGGGGTGTAATTTTCTCCTTATTGACCCCCTCAGGTAAAAAGTCCAAAAGACAGTCCAGGACAATGTTCTTGACCATCTGAAACTCGCTCTCTCCCTTCAGATCGACGCAGAAGATGAGGTCCAGGTCTTTATATCCGAGCCCGCTGTCCTCGTGCAGGACGTGGCTGGCGGCGGATCCGTTGAGTCGCACGTCCCGCACATGGATGCGCTGATCCCGCATGCGGCTGCGCACCGCCGTCACGATCTGCCGCGGCTTCATCTGCAGCGTGGGGAAGTTTCCGCGGCCGTGAATCGGGATGCTCTCGGTCAGGATGACGTCCAGACGCTGGACCTGCTCCCAGCTCAACACGCTGAACTTACAGTCGGAAAGTCGACTGTCCTCTTCAGCCATCGTCAGGTCTGTGGAAAGAAATGAGAAAGTGCCGTTGCGCTGCTATTCCTAAACGGTACAGACGGAGATGAGAGTCATCAGAGACGCGTTACACATGAGACGTGTGTTTGATCAGCGCATCAAATAAGAGCTATAAACTCCGACGAGATACTGCTGCTGGGGTTTGTCCTTATTCTCTTCTCTCTCTCTCTCTCTCTCTCTCTCTCTGTCTGTCTCTCTCAGTGGTTGAGAGTATAGTGGTGTAGTATGACAGCAGTATGGCAGTACTGAGGGTTTTACGACACGCCTATCACTCCATTACACACTCGAGTAACCCAATGAGAACACACAACTGAGATCTGCACAGCTGTGCAGAAGGAAACCCAATGAAACATAAGAGAAATGTTTAAACAATGTTTAGACAGATGATAGACACAGACAGACAGAGAGATGGACGGACAGGGGATCTGACAAATAAATAAATAGAAAGACACATTGGATGGATGGATGGATGGATGGATGGATGGATGGATGGATGGATGGATGGATGGATGGATGGATGGATGGATAGATAGATAGATAGATAGATAGATAGATAGATAGATAGATAGATAGATAGATAGATAGATAGATAGATAGATAGATATAATATTCCACCATGGTAAAGTGCATCATTATAATGCAGATAAAAGTGCAGGCATGGGAGTTTGATTAATAATATTTATTAGAAGTTCACCCAAAAATGAAAAGTCTTTAATTAGTCTTTCAACTTCATGTCATTTCAAACCTGTATGACTTTCTTTCTTCTGCAGAACACCAAAGAAGATATTAAAGAATGTTGGTTACCAAACCAAACTTACACATCTTCTTTTGTGTTCTGCATAAGAAAGATTCAAATACTGTTTTAAATGACATGTGGGTGAATAAATGATAACAGAATTCTATGATTTTACTTTAAACTTGTAAGCATGCTTAGTTAATCATTATGCTGAGCATTTAATTTCAAAACACACCAGCCATGTCCAAAAGTGAAAAGCATTGCAGGCTGACGGAGGTCGATGAGGTGAGTTTAGGTGAATATTGAAAGCAGTGTCAGAATGAGGCAGCCGTCACTCAGGATTCATCAACAGACACAAAGCCCTGCGTCACACAACTCACCCTGCCCTTTAAATCTCTTTCATCCCATTTAAATGAACATAGGCTAAACCCTGTGTGAGGAAGACCAGATTGGCTTTCATTTACTTCACCTGTTGGCACCAGCAATGCAAAGGTTTGAATCCCAGGGAATACACGAAGAATAAACTGTAAATCGCTTTTGGATTGGAGTATCAAATGCATAAATGTAGATATAAGAGATCACTTTAATAATCCACTGTATCTAAAGCTTTTTAAATGGTCATTTCTAAAAAAAAAAAGAGGAACAATATCTTATTTCTAATCATTTCTGAGGATGAAGGCTAATGTTTTTCTGCTTAAATCATTTTTCTTGACATGTGTATATATTCTGTTATTATTTGGACAAATTGACTACAATTGGAAAATTTCTAAGAATAGATCCTGCAGATTCAGTTTTAATGGTGAAAGTCAACTTCTCTGATGACCACACTTGTCAGGACATATCTGTGCTTTTGTCATATTTCTTAAGTTATAGCGCCCCCTATTACTGTAAACAGATTAAATACATTTGGCATGTGTTCTCACACCTTGTGTCCATAGGGAACAGCGTTTGTGAATTTTGGACTTATATATTATATTAAATATAAAAGAATTTGTCTTTGTGGGACACACCCAAAAACTCAATTTGACAAATCAAATAACAAAGTTTTCACAAATAACATTAGTTTTAACACTAATTATTTAAATTAATTTTGTGTCAATTATATTACGTGTTTTTTTCTACTAAAGTATTTAGAGAATTAAAGAATTTTCTAAAAAACATTAAGGTGCTTCACGATGCCTAAAAACATTTTTGTATAAAACATACACAACATACTTATTTATAAAAACCCTGTAAAAATATAGAAATTATGTTTTAAAAAAAGTAATTGTGTCAGTATTGTCAGTGAGTTTCCTGACAGTAATAAAGTAATCATCAGATGTGAAACAGAGCAGTAATGTTTAATAGCTGACTCAGTACTGACCGGGCCGGACGTGTGTTATGGGCAAAACTCCAGCAGTAAACATCTCTGAGTCACTCCAATGATAAAGACTTGGAACATCCGCCTAATAAACAGAAAGACGATGAGATTATTGAAACAAATTAAGTGTGTGCTGTTGAATTGTTGTTTTTCTCTGTTCATGTTACATGATCGTTTCAGACTGTCAGATATACAGTAAACTGTGATTTGGGTGAATCTCACGAAACACGTCCAGGTCACATTTCAACCCAAAATAGAACTGTGTATAAAAATATTTTTCTGTTCTTAGATCCTTCCTCTTTAGATGTTTTGTAATGGAGGACTTATAACTTTATTTATAAAAACAGAGTAATGCAATGATGTTTTTAAATAAATTAAAGGCAGTATGACACACATCTCTTAACCTTAATCTTATCTGGTATTTATTTTTAAGAGAAATGTGTCCATGACATGTTATTGACGGGGTTTTGTAAGCTTCACCCAACTGCATACATTCCTTATACATACAGTACATTTGTTTGGAAAATTAAATATAAAGAAAATATAATGCAATTTTTTTTTGTGTAATTATTATGTATATACAGTATGAGGGGCACAAGAACCTGTCAATAAAAACAGTCCAAGTCAACCACATTTAGACAGCAAAATGAAAACCACATGACAGCAGACACAAAGAGTTACAGTAAATAATGTTTAAACACTGATCACTTACCAGACCTTTTCCTCTGCTGTATGATCTCTACAGAAATAAATTAGCATTATATCTACAGCACACATCATGTTGATCTTGTGTCATCACACTTGGTGATGAAATCATGTGGTTTCCTGATGCTTGAAAAGAGTCATCCACATTCACGTTTTTTTCACGTCATGCAACCCTTGAAGCTTTCGAGACCTGTCAAGAGAAACCAGACAAACGTTTCCAAAACATTTCTATCTACTTATGCACTACCATGAATGGAAATGCATGCATGACCATAAAAATCATATTAATATCGAATGAGTTTCGACCTCTGACCTCAGGCAACTGACCTCGTGTAAGTTTCTGTTAGCATCAGCAATGTGAAATAACATGTTGCTTGTAAAATTGTTTGTGAAAGATTGTTATTACCCACCCAGAAATCTTTAAAAACTGGAATTATAGTTGAATAAAATCCAGTTGTACTTGTCACCCGTCACAGAGTTTGGCAGGATTCATTGTTCCCTGAAGCTCATAGGTGCAGCTGACACAAAGTTTGTTGTTTAGCATATGTTGAAGGATACACAAAAACCTGAAAAAACAAATCATAGCACCATACAATATTGTAAAAACATTCATTACAAAACTAAGAGTTAAGTTTGCTAAATAAATTTATCTTAAGCACACGGAAACTATGAAATAAACATTAGAGTTTGAATTAGTTATTACACTTGTGTTTTCTGTTGTTCTGATTGGTATATCGTCATTGCTTGGTTAGTTTTGGAGGAACATCAGAATGTCAGTCACATCAAAATGAGATTTTCATTCATCTCAGTTCATTATAGTGATGTCAATTCTGAAAATAGTCTCTATTTTTACCTATGTTGCTTAATGAGAGAGGTCAGGAATTTATGGATAGAGAAGATAAGGTTTGGGATAGGGCAGATTCAAACCTTTATCTCTCACATGAGCACCGCTCCTCAATATGCTCAATGAATCTGTAAATCTGAGGACACGGTTGACTATGGTGTAATAGCTGCTTTTAATAATGCTAAAGTTAAAGGCTGTATCTCAGGAGATTGTGAAGTCTATGGCAGACAAGATAAATTAGAGGCATCCATCACAGATGAAGTGTCATATCCCATTATAGAGCTGTCAGAAATTAGGTAGTTCCTCTATTATAGATGATGGCAGAATAGATGTGGCATGGGCGTCTAACAGAATGATCTCAGTGAAAAGCGACATTCTTGTCCGGTAGTAGCTTTTGAGAGAGAGAGAGAGAAAGTATATAAAACAGCAACTGTACTGTCAAACATTTAAGAAACTGAAATATTAAAATTGAGAAAACCAATTGTTCAGTGGCATTTTCAGATTATATTAACATTTTAAAGCATCTTTAGTAATGCTGGTACTAATGTCACAGAACAATAATTTTGAATTTTTAGTCAGTCAAACCTTTTTCTAAACTAAAGAACGTTTTTCAAAGAACCCTTAGAGAAACAGAAAAAAAATGGTTCTTCTTTTTCTACTAATACCACAAACATCAAAGAATTTACAAAACATATTTTTCTCTGTTTATTAAACATTACAAACGTACTGACTAACATACTGAGACTTTTGCTGAGAAGTTTTGCACCTTAAAATAAAAAATTTTTTTAAACTTTTTAGTCTACAAATCCATAAAACTAAAAACTTAACACATCAGCACAAAATGCTCTAAGGAATACCCATAAGCCTTTGAACTGATCATCAGTTGAAACGATAGTTTCAGAAATGACCCGAGAAAATATCTGCTTTACACATTAGCACCTAAACAGCCGTCATCTCCTCTGAGAGAAGTGGTTTCAAACTTCCTATTGTTACTGCAGTGTATCATTCTGAACTAAAGGCCAACCATTCGCTTGCAATTCCATACTACATAGTATGCAAAAATCTGTATGCAAGATGAATAGTGTATGTCTGAATCCTTAGTATTTAAAAAATTATGCAAGAAATTCCTAGACGGTCCACTGCTTCTGTCAAGATTTTTTCACTACCTTTTTGCATCTGATGTTTCATCCCACGAGCAACCACATCAAAATTATACAATAGTGAAAGTGATACAGATAGAAGGAATGTATTCCTAGAAGTAAAACTGTACTTGTTTAACAATACCTGAGTTAATTATTTTCGCCGTTGATGTTTGTACGTCATAACATACAAGTCACCTGACAATAAAAACATGGCGGATATAGTATAGATGCAAACTGCACCCACACAAACTAAATATAACATACTTTTTAACAATCAAGTAGTACAGTACAGCATGGACCTGGAATAACATGAGAACAACTGAGCTGACCCCATAAAATCCCTGAAGGCATTTTGCCAGCAGTGCATCTATTTTTATCAAAAGGTTTCAAGCACAGTCCACGCCTAGTGCTAATTTTCTCAGAAGTTCTCTTCTCGCTAGACACTAAAGCGTCTTCTTACTGATCCAATCTGGCAACCTGAAAATCTAGAAAGAGTGAAACGTGACGCAAGCCGTGCGAGGTCAGAAGCGTAGGAGATCAGTGAATGTTAGGGTCATCACGTTCTGGGCACGCTCACAATACACTTCACTTGTACTCTTACTTATTCAGATCAGTTGACTAACAGGAATCTAGTAATCCACACTGCTGGCTCAACAACAGCTAAATGAGATCAGGACGGATGCTGCATGTGTGTTTTCAACTACACAGAAATAAACAAGAGATAATGTACAATCAGCCAGCTGTTATCACAAATGAAACCGCAACAGGCTGATCCATGTTGCCTGACTGCATTATTACAAACAAAAGAAATTATTTTTAGTGAGATGAGGACAAATTTCAGTTGCTAACCTATATCTTTTGGAACATTTGCAATAATACCCTGTATTGTATATATTCATTTTTGTGATAAATATTTGTTTCCACAGCAATTTTGTACAATTGATTGGCAACAATGCAAAATTGTAAAAACGCTCTACAGAAGAAACTTGACTAATAAAATAAAATGTATATAAAATTAAAAAAATGATGGCTACTTTCCACATATGTAGATAATTAGATTAGAACATATTTTATTATTTATTGTTATATTCTGTGAAACACTGCTCCATGTCTATAATGAGAAAATGTTATTTTACTAAACATTTTCTGAACCATTCCTACTGAAATATAAATAACTTATCAATAGTTTTTGTTGTGTGGCAAACACAAAATTGCACTGAAAATCTATTTTATTGATTGATTTTTTCTATAGAGTAAACGTTCAAGTAAACAAATCTTTACCTTTCTTCACTTTTTAAATTCTGCACTCGTTTTGCACCTGGTAGAACAAAAAACAAGTTGTCGTTAAATGGTGAGAAAAAACAAACTTAAAAATTGTAAAAGGGAATTTAAGTGTTAGTATTGAGAGAGCTACAGTAGCTATAAACATACTGACAGTTTAATAAGATTTAACTTTGCAGTATTTGATCTGTGGTCAGATTAAAAATCAAAAACCTGTCAGTAAAAGAAAGATTGCAGTTATGTTTGTATATTTTGAGATCTGAAAATCTTTTTCCATGATTTAAGAATGGATCTTGAATGAGGGAACTTAAGAACAGATCCTTCCATGGTAAAATCTCTGACTGTCATAACCATCTAATATGGACATCTGATAAATCATTTCAACACTAAGATCATTATAAATCACATTTTCATGTGCTTGTCCAAAAATCTAAACTACTAATACATAAACTAGACTACCTAGAACCTTGCTGTGGATATTGACTTCCTTTGAAAATCTTTGTAGCGAAAACCTCATGCACAAAAACAAACACACATCATCATTAACATTCATGCCATCTGCTCTGACCTACGCAGTTGATAAATGACCACATCTCCCATCATCGCCGTGAGCTTTATAGGGACACCCTATATAACACAGCCAATTCACAACAACAACTTTTGTACACTTTGTTTTGTGACGTAAACAGGTCGAGATTTACTATGCAGCAGAACAGGTGTGATGAGCAGGTGTTAGCGGTTAAACATCCGGCCTTGTCTGAAATTAAGCAGAGCTCTGGGAAAAAGTGGTAAAGTGACCCATATATTCATAATGTGGTGGAAAACATTTTTGCTTTTCATATTTTCTCCTGGGTTTGGTTCTGGGTTTATATTAATGTGAAGCTAACATGAATTTTAAATAAAACTGGAAATGTATACATATGTATAACCATTTTAGAAACTGTTCAGTAGATTATAATCAGATGCACAGGTTAAAAAAAAGACATTTACGGACACTTTTTTAAATGTTTTTCAGAAAACAGTGACCATTCTTTCCCCTCGCAGACTAACCCAGGCAAACAGGTGATTAACATTCATCTCACTGCCAGATGCTTAAACCCAACCGTCACTGTAATTACTGCACATTAGGTTCCTTAACCGTCATAGACTTATTTCTAGCGGGGTCATCCAATGCACTCCGGAACCGGCTGATTTCTAATGGTCTGATGATGCTAACGTATGCAAAGAGAGAGGAAAAGACTAATCAAATCACACCAAACCTCAAGTTCATTAGAATGGGCTTGAGATGACTGCATGAGCGTGAATTTGACAAATGAAAAGGTGGTGACATCACTCAAGTGACATCACTGGAGACATGATCTTCTCTGACCTCGGGGGCTGTAAGAAAATACAGACAACTCCCTCCTACAACACACAGAGAGGATCACGGAGAACATTTTGTTAGACTCTTAATGGCAAACTTAAGCGTGTGTGATGTGAATCGATCATACTGTGCCAGAACAAATTATTAATGATTGACAATGTTATAAAATATTTGATGAATCGGAGATCTGAAAATAATATAAAAGTGCCTAAAGGATTCATAAATAAGGTAAAATAATATTATGACACTTGGTCTGTTTTAGCACAGGTAGACTATAGCTAAGGTGCATAACATGGAAATAAATAATATTTAAGGGGTTTGGTAGAGAAACACAAATATTATGAATTACTCTGACCTAGTACATGATGTATTAGATACTTTGTAAACTCTCATGCCACTTACAATAGCTTATTACGTAAGTAAATATGATATGTACACAAAAACTATTAGGCTATTCTATGCAAAGGTCAAGCGTACCATCAAAAACAATGTTTTTATCAATAGCTCTCATCATACTAACAGCTTAAAAGTCAATATTTGGCAGTGAGAATATTCATGTGAGGTCTCTCTCAAACTTTTTAAAGCATTTGTTTTGTTTAAATCATGATTTTTCATAGTCAGGTAAAGTGCTGTTTTTAGAATTGTCGCATTCATAACAGTCCATATTCCTTATAAATGAACACATGAAAATTAAAAACTATGTTTTAAGTTTTTTGAAGAGTCATTTCTTCCTTATTTGTTGGGTATTATTGCTTCTGGTTTGTGCATTTTTGTCTAAAAGTACATGAATGAGGGCGAAGATCACTGGCATTCAGGGTTTGGCAAACTTGAGCTTTAAATGTTTGAACCAATGCACAGAATTTAGAAACAAGACACTAAATATGATACAGACTTGACATAGAAGGCCTCAGATGAGTTTGAGATGCCGCAGACCAGATAAACCAGAAACGCAAACAATTAAATGTACAATACTTTCTAAAAAACAACAATGTAGCAACTACCAAGTATAAACACCATGTTTAGGAAGCATCTATAGCAACAGGAGGGTTCAGCAAACCACTTTAAAAACAGCTGCTGTATGTATTACCCAAACATATATCCCAGCCCTCATCTCAAACAATTAAGAGATAAATGACACATCATAAACAACTGATGCGCTGATGCACACATTCAACTCTTTATTGCATGCCACTGCAAAGATCTGAACATTCGGTGAAAACTGAAATGCAAGAATTCCAAGAACAGACAATGACAACATTGATACTAATCATGTTCTGGCAGTGACAAAAAAAACAACTACTATTATATCCCGACTCAAAGAAAAGCATGTTGTCAAACAGTGTTTGTGAGAAGCATATTAAAGTCTTTATTGCTTTTCACGGCTAAATGGATTTTCTTCATATTTTTATAATGTGTGAGAAGAGTTTTCTGTGTACAGCCTTATATTTTTCTGTCCGGTCTTTATAAGAATCCTCTCAAACAAACACACTACCTGCAGGAAGATGCATAACATTTCAAAATGAGATTAGGTGTTAAAAAACAAATAATTTGGCAAATACTCTTTGATTAGTCCTATTCATATTCCAGTCTATATTTCTCATCTAAGAGAACAGCATAACCCATGAAACAAAGCAGAAAGAGTTCAAACGGTAAGCGGCGAATGAAAATGAGTTTGCATAACGCAGAACAAGAGGAGAAAACAGGACTTGGCACTGTTTTAAATGTAAGGGTGTGTATGTGTTAGCATCAGTGTTTGTTCCAGGTGGGGATGGCGACTGGACCTTGGGCTGATCTCTCCACCACTATCAGCTCATCCGGGTTATTAATGGCTTGGTAATGAAGTAGCAGATCTTGAATTGCTTGCTCTTCAATCTAAAGCAGATAAGAGGACAAGAACATGCGTGTATGTAAAACTACTGTCTAAAGTATGTCTTCAGTTTGCAGTATGCAGTTATTTTTGTGCTTTATTTTTGTTCTCCGTCAACATGCGGACATCAGAGATCCCCTGCATACCTGAATGAGCGCCAGCGGTTTCTCCCGGCTTCGGACAAGTGCGGCTTCTTGCTTTCTCTCCTCTTCCACTATAGAGGCAAAAGTGACAGCAGAGGTGGAGGGAGGACTGCCCACCGCCCGCATCACCCAAGGGCTGATAGAAGAAAACACATGAAGAGGGTTACAGATAAACACTCCTAGTTTTTAATTACAAGCAACAAAACAAATCGAGGGGTGAGAACCGTAAATGACACTTTGGGTGAAATGGAGATATACATATCAAATGAAAGGACACAAGTCAATCAATTTGGGGTTGTTCATTACAAGCCAAAAGATTTAAGATTGAACATACTAAGACAATTGGTGAATTGATTTTTAGTTCTGGTCTGAAAGTTAATGAAATGTCACTTACACCCGTCTGGTTCTTATCCTTTAAAATAAAATTTATTTTACAAAGTAAACTGACTTCTTCAACAAAAGTGTTAAAGAAATCTAACAGCAGCATCAAACAAACATTTAGAAATTAATAAAGTCAGCAAATATGAACTGAAAGTAGTTCAATTACTGCCATAATCTTTACAGAACGACTCTTAGATATGTTAATATACACAATATTATTATGAAATGAATCTTGTTTAATGTCTGGGTTTGACTGATAACCAGCTGTGCAGTTTTGTTTTATTAGGTTTAACTTTTAGTTAATGATTAAAGACTTATTAAAAGGCATTAATCCAAACACAGCACATGGTTATCGCATCTATATCTATCTCTCTCTCTATCTATCTATATATAAATCTATATCCATCTATATATAAATGTCTGTCTGTCTGTCTGTCTGTCTGTAAAACACAACAGCATTCAACAACATTCACACTGCATTTAATACACATCCAATTCTTCATCCTGCCCGTTGACATACACTTAACATCCGAAACAACAGCGTTTTTATTGCAATATTCTGTGTTACCAAATACTAGCTCATGTCTTCTGTTGAAAATCAACATGCTAGTGCAGATGTTGGGTAACTTCTCTTGAAGAGAAGTAGAAAAGTGCACGTTTATAACGACTTATTTCTCAAGTATGACAGTAGTCTGATCTGAGCACAGAGATACACACTGCTCTCAGCATGCACTTATAAACAAATATGACGTAACACGCCAGGATGAGAGTGTTAGTGACATGAAGTTTGCCCTTATTAATGAAGATTACAATCACAGATGGACAGCGGAACGCCTGCTGATAAATATTCAGAACTCTATCTGTTTTACATTTTTTATAATTACATTTTGTTTGTTGTTTATTTGATAAAATTAGTTCATGCACAGTGAACTAACATAAACAAATGAAGTACATTAACAAACTAAAATAAATGCTGATAAACCATATTGTTAACTGTTGTTCATGTTAGCTAATGCATTTACTGATGTTAACAAAAACAACCTTACTGTGAAGTGTTACTGAAATTATATATAATTACTGTCCCAGTAACTACATTTTCAAAACCTGTAATGTGACCTGAATACTTAAAGAAAAACTCTGTAGAGTTATTAACAGTGCTGTGTACTTTTCATCTGTAGAAATGCTGTTATTAATTATATCATTGTCAATAAACTTGTGTTTGTACTGCATGCCTAATGTTCTCTGTGGCTTTAACTAATCACAGATGGTCAAAAAGACAGTTCACTTATGTTAAATAGAAGCATTAAAGTGCCACCTAGTGGATAACACAACTGACACTACAGAAAAAAGAGAATAAGGAAAAAGGCATGCTGTAACCATGTTGCACCCTGTTATATCCCATAATGCTTAGCTCTTATCTTTGGCCATTTTGAGATGAATGAACCACATCTATTTCAGTTGATAAGCCATTTAATAAATTTAAAACACGCACGATTTGATGACATCATGTGACGACAGCATAGCTCAGATTAAAGTGTTTCTCACCCTGCTGGTTTGTCGTGGTCGCTGGTCTCGGCACATTTAAACGTCACTCTTTTGGCACATGCGGCAGGTCCTGCAGCCACTGGATTCCTGGAGGTCACTGGGGAAACTGGAGAGGGTTTCTCACGCCGCTCCTCCTCTTCTAAAAGATCCCGAAAAGAGAAGGAAGACGGCGGAGACTGAACCGCTGTTGCCCTGAAAACAACAAGAGGGAGATTTAGTGGATTGCTTGAATGCTCTTCACATGAAATAAGCCACATGAACTACTATGGTGGTGTTTTCAAAGCTGAGGACATTATGAACTATTGTATGAAAAAATCTGGATTATATATTTTTTATATTTCCTTTAGCATATTTCAAGCAAAATATGAGTATGGGTATGGAGTGACATAAGGGTAAGTAGATGAATTTTTATTTACTAGAAAGCATTAAAGTCAAAATAGCAGCGACAGAATGAAATAAGGCTCTCACCAGGCCTTCACAGGTTTGACTGAAGTAACAGATTGGGGGATTTAGGAGACATGTTCTCTGTGTTTCCATCTCTGGAGGGCCTCCTCATCTTTCTCTGCTTCTGAAACACCTTACTGGAGATAACTGGGACTTTACTACCGCTGCCCGATCTATTGAAAAACAACGTGCATTAAAACCACATTAGTCGAGTGATCCATTTTTGGGTCACAACTCAACCGGCTGAAAAGTACTGATATGGCATGAGTAAAGAAAAGGTTTTGACTTCCAGGTAAACAAAATGGACTACAATGATGGAAACTTACGAGCTTGGACTTTTGGGTGTGGCGCCCAGGTTCAATGCATTGGCCTCCATCTCCATGAAGGCCCTGAGATCCAGGACTGGAGCAGGTCTAAAGAGACTAAACAGAGTTTCAGAATAATTAAACACTTTCAGTGAAATCAATCCAGAATATCCACAGTGTTTCTAAAATTGCTTGAGGTGAGAAAGGTTACTCAAGCATGAAATCAGTTACCTTGCTTTGACTGTAGGAATGGGTTCAGGAGTAGAAGTTTTGGGGGGAATGGAGCCATTCTTCAAAACAGGAGTCCGAGGAGGAGTCTTCAATCCTATTGGTCCATGCCGATCATCCTGCAAACAAAACAAATTCAAATTGAAACTTTTTTCTTGAAACTTTTGCACCTCTATCGCCATCTCCGTTTCTAACATCAAATTGCAGGTCACTTTAAGTTTTCTCTTCATGGGGTTGCAATCAAATCTATGTCAAACATGAAGATGAATAAAATGCATGTTTCTGTTATAACAGTATCCAGGTGTTACCTGTGTATCAGGTCTGTCGTGAAAGACAGGGGACTGCAGGTCTCTAGGGCTGCCCAACCCAATATAACTGCCCTCTGAATCTGATGTGATGATCTCCTGAAGAGACTCCACTGAACTGGCTTTCACTGAATGTCTCAAACCTGTAAAACCATCATGTCAATCACATTATTTCAACTATACACCTGCAAAGTAAAAACATTATTTAATGTCAGTAAGTTGACCTGGAGTGGGCGGGCTTTGTGTGACATCAATAGGAGAGCTCTGTATGATGTCGGACAGATTGTAACCGCCGGAGCTATCACAACGTCGCCGTGGTTTCTTCTTTGCCCTAATTCTGGCTTTCTTCAGCAAATTATCACTATGGTAAAGACAGTAAAAGCTCATTACGTCAGCTGGGCAATCCTTACACATTTAATAAATCTAGTGTGGCACCGAATTCACACCTGGAGTGATCCGGATCAGAGCCGCTTTTACAGTCCACGGCAGAGTCCCACTCTCGATCCTCATAGGCACTGAGATCAGGGGCGTTGGAGTACGGCGTGATGAGACGTCTCTGCATGGCTGGGATCTGTCAGAATAGAATGATGTCAGAAACACAGAGCTTTAAATCATCGCTCTTCTCTAGTTTTATAAACTCACCATTTTCCTGTAAGCTGCAGTCAGCTCAAGCAGAACATCATCGCTCAAGATCTCCAAAGCTCTGACAGACAGACAGAAATTAATGACCAACACAGAAAGACCATCATCTGTTCACATCACAATTTAAGATCTGGCTTTCTTTTAATTCAAGAGTTGCAATTGATTAAGAATTAGCTTTAATATAATACATAATTATGGCAAGTCGTGACAGTCTAAGGTATGTTATTTCTCAAAAACAACCCCTCAAAACTAATAACACAGGGTTATCCGGGTACTGCCTGTCAACTTGGCCATGAAAATAATTGACTTACAAATAGATCAGATAGAAATATGCCTTAATAATAATAACATGTAAGATTACACCAAAAATGATTAAACAAAGATGTAATCATGTTTGAACATGTCTTTGGCTAAAAGCTCCACAATATTTCAAATTATTATTTCACATACAATAAATTAAGCAGGATAATGTACATTATCTCTTACATAACACTTATAATAATTAAACAGATGTAAAGAGTGAGGCATTTGATCTAACAGCAGTGGGGTTTCATCTCACTTGGATTCCAGTAGTGCCGCCATATTGAGGACGATAAACTGCATACAGGACAGTTTAAGCTGCTCGGCGTTGTACATGGTGGCAAACTCCAGCAATTCTGCTGCGTTCTTCAGCGTCACTGCAGGAAACACAACACACATCACCTGAACGGCACTGTTTAAGAACCAAAATCTGAATCTGTTTGCTTGATGCCACTAAAGGCAGAAAAGGGGAGAGTAAACGTACAGTTTTCAGTAATGACGACCTCACAGATTTCCTTCAGCCTAGTGATCAACATCTGATCAGCCACCACCAGCACGTTACACACAAACTCCACATTCACAGACTCTGGAATGGAGAAATTGAAAAAGTCTGTGAACTTTAATGACTTTAATAAATTCTAAATTCTAATAAAGTCTAAATTCACTCTAATAATGATATGATGTTAAAACCTTTGACGGTTGTGGACTCGTCAGTGTAGATGTACTCCAGGATAACCTGTAGGATCTCAGAAGGGATTGGCATGTCTAGTGCAGTGCAGCTGGTGGCCTGAAGGGGGCAGAAGACAGCTACACATAAATCACAAACTAAAACAAAACAGTTGGGAGAGATTATAATGAATGTTGTTTGCTTTGATACCTCAATCCAGGGGTTGCCCAGCATGCTGTTAAAGTATTCTGTAAAATAAAGAGTGTATTTTATGTCAAACACCATAAATTATTGCTTGAAACTTTGACCCCATTGAAGTCGATCATCATATTGAGTCCTGACCGACTTAAATCAAGACTTTAATCAAAGCAAGATGTGAGCAACAAATGTCAATATGTTGTGCTGTCTTAAATCTCATTTCACATCTATTTTTCACAGCTTATGCTTTAATAGTTTTTATCTATCAGAAACTGGTGGAAAGCAGATACACAACAGAATGACAAATTGAATATTCTGTGCTTCTGCATGTACTTTGAATTAAGATAAAAGCAATGAACAAGCATGATATAAAACAGTTAATCTCACCCAGTCGAGCACACAGAACACATTTGTGACACGGAAACTCCTTCCCATCCTCGGACCTTATCGTGACGTCACAGAGGTACAAGCTGATGACACAATGAGATTTTATTTACACCCAACACGGCGCAAGAAAATCATTTGACTTATGATTCACAATGAAACAACACACACCTTTTCTTCTGGTTGAATCGTGGCTTGTTGCTTGTCTTTTTCTGCACAACATTGACCTTTCCATTTTCATATTTGACTCCATCAAGCCTAAATATTCAAAAGCAAATTAATATGCAGCAATTTGACATTAAACACTGTAAATATACTAGTTCACAAAAAGACAATCCCATAATGGATCGTAACAGGCTCAATGAAATCAAATGACAGACAAAGCAAAGAAGTGTCTCACCGTGCCGAGAGACTCCCCAAGCCCAGTTTTTTGGCGACGCCCTGCAGCATCTTCACAGGGTTTTGAGCAGGTTCCACAACACTACCTGTCTTTCCCTTTTTCCCAGACTTTGCGTTCTTGCTCTTGGGTTTATCTTCCTCTCGTGTTTTAGGAGGAATGGAGCGGTACACCTCCAGAGCAGAACGGTTCTCCAGGCCCAATGCTTGCAGACTGTGGATCAGATGTTGCTGGGGTTCATGATCCGAGTTCTGACCGGAGCGTGGGACGCTGGGCCTAGCGCCGTGCACCAGCATCTCGCATGAGTCTGTGTAGATGAAGTGCAGAGCATGCTCTAACATCTCAGGAGGAACCTTCTCCAGCACCAGCAGGTCACAGCCCACCGCGTCTTCCCCTTTCTTCACTTCTCCATCTCCATTTTCTTTGCAGCCCTCCGGCAGAAATGCTCTGCGGAAGAAGTCGGATCTCGTGGAGAGGATGTACTTGTGCGCTGGAAAGGTCCGATCTCCGGCCTGCAGCGTCACGTCGTGGATGCTGTCGGTCTCGTCGGCTTCGGCCAGGAGATGCTGGAAGTGCTGAGAGAACGTGGACTGGGAGACACTGGGCACTTCATACAGGCTGGAGAAAACAGACAGAATGCACGACACATCTTAGTGATTAAGATTTTTTACTAAATATTTTTACTTCAAAATCTTGCAAGAAACATATATTCAGCTGTACGTTTTTCAAAAACAGTTTGGATACTTTCTGAACACAAAAAGTTGCCAATAAAAATTGCATAAATGTCACTGCTTTAGATCCCAAAGCAAGTGTCATCCGCAATAAATGAAAGTTTTCCGAGGTAATTTCTGTGATTGTTTTTTAACTAGGTGATTATTTGTGGAAATGTCAGCACCTGGTTTTGGGGTCGGCCTGCAGAACCCCAAAATTCCGGCCCTTCGAGTCCATGGTGATAGAGACGGCTCTGTGGACGTAATGAAGCTTCTCCAGCCGGATCCGTTCATAAACACCTCCACTTTCTGACTGACCAGACACCTCCAAACCATCTGAAACACACAATAATGCACATATAAATGCTTTCTCACTTATAAGTAACTTAGGATAAAAGCATCTGCAAAAATGTAAACGTAAAATGAAGACACCATATATCTAGTGATTTTATTATATTGGTATTTTTATACCTTTTTTGTCCACAGCCTTTTTGTACTGGCCAAGCCACTGTCCACTAAATCCTTCTCCATCCTGAGTGACAAACATCATGCTGGTTTTACTGAGGGCGATGTCTGACATGAAGACCTGACGCCCATACGCCCAGCGACACTGTCTCATTGTCGTACTGGTGGAGCGCCAACAAAACACCTATAAGAACAACAGAGAAAGAAAGAAGGCAAAGGTTAAAAATGTCTCATTCTGTCCCTAGATTGGTTTGGTTTTGGGTTGGCTTGTTTTTTTTTTTAATTGCACGCACTTAAAGTCGCACAATTTACGGTTACTGCATTGATTCAGAACACCAGATTTAAAGAGATAGTTCAATGAAAAATGTTTCATCATTTACTAACCCTTATGTTTTTTTTAACATTCTTCTGCAAAACACAAAAAAATATATTTTTAAGAATGTTGTAACTGAACAACAAACAAAATTTTTAGCAGAACTGTCCCTTTAAGGCCTCTTCACACAAAGGATGAATATTATACATTTTTCATCATTTCATCATTCTCAATTTAAGAGAATACCACAACTATTTGGAACAATGCAAAACTATTTTTCAGCTAAGGATTAATTAAATATTGACAGCAAAATCTAAAATTTGAATTTAAAGGACTCATGTTAGAATAAAACCTTAGAATTAAAATAACACCATCGCTGGTTTATATGAATGCTAATATAGTTATTGTAATATTAATAATAATGTTTTGTGTGAATGGGCCATTTACCTACTATTGCTAAGAAAGAGCAGTAGAAATTAGTTGCAATAAACAAGCTATTTTGTAGTTAAAATAGACTTATTATATATACAGGCGTATATTATATGTAAAGCATTTCTCTTAAAACAAAAGCACACCAGTGTTGAACTGTAAAAATGCACAATCATTAAACAGGGCTGGTACAGCTGATAGTGTTTTTATCATGAAAATACTGGCCCACTAACCTGAATATCTTGGTGCAACAGACGTTATAAAGCAGCTAGATGTTACAGTTTGTGATGGAATAAAAAGTTGTATTTCTTACCACTAAAAAAAACACTCAAAAAATATGTTTTGTGTTTAAATTACATTTCAGATGTGCATGTACATGTCAAACACAAATATCCAGCTCACCCTTCCAGCTTCATCTAAAGCCAGAATCAGCAGCTTCTCTCCTCCACCGTCATGCAGGAGCTGAGGATCAACACGATGATCCAAACTACCACCGCTCACGAGAACCTTTTTTAGATTCAGCTGTCTGAAAAATAACCAAGAACAGAGTTTGCAGCTGGACAACTTAACCTCAATAAAAACCTATGGATTTGCATGGTACAACAATTACATCCCAACCCTCTAAATCAGGTTCTGAAAGCAGGTCTCTGAATATTCACTCACTTTGAGGCCAGTTTCTTGCATTGATAATCTGCCAGCAGATACACGTCTCCCTTTTCGGTCACGCACACGGTAGCTCCGTTACTGGTGGCGGCCATGGCAATGGTCACATCCTTGTGGTGGAGAGCAGACACCTGCCGGGGGACGGTCACGTACTTCTCACCATTGGGCTCCAGCAGGTAACCTGCATGTATCACAATGGTCAGGCCACAACTTTTCATATGGTAACAAGCAAATAAACCAAACATTCAGACTTTTAAGTTTTATGAAACACAATAAAATTGGATAGAGAGGATTTGAGTAAACACATAGGTGGATTTAGTTCAAGTTCAACTCCTTTCCAATGCTGCTTTCCAGACACCTCGGATTTAGGATTTTTCCATGCTCAACTTGTCTGAAATGGCACACTTCTAATTTTACTAAACACTTCTAATGTTTTAACGTAATTAAATACTTCTACTGTTACTAAATGCAGACGTTATTTTTGGGATTAAGGTGGAAAATATCCTAAAACCGAGATGTCTGGATCACAGCAAAAATTGAATGAAGAAAAATAAAGCTTGTTGTCATGTGATGCATAATTGTTACTAGCTGCTATTCTGAGTGGTTGCCAAAATGTTTCTAAAGGTGTTTTAACTGGCTTTCAATGCATTGCTGTGCAGTTTTGGATGATTTTGGACCCTTCCTCAAAGAAAGCATACAGAATATAATTTAATCATTTTATTACCCCCCATACATAAACGACAGGATCTGAGAAGTACAAACAAGTTTGCGCTAAAGTTTAACGCTTAGCCATAAGGGTTTGTTCAAATCCTCCAGGACAGAGCAATAACAATAGTGATGCTTGCCTTAGCAAACACCACTAATGATCCCTCTGTGGTTGTAATAGATAGATGTATTCTCTTAAGCCTCTTACCCAGCTGGCCACCATTTAATCCTACGGTATACACAGAATCTCTAGTCCAAAGAACCGTATGGAACCTGCCAGCAGCAACACCAATCACGGTCCTCCCTTTCAGGGATTTACATGTCACCTGTGGTCAATAATAAATGATGATAAATGACTCAAAACGGTTTAAAGATATAAGCAAAGAGGCAATGACATGTCCATAAAACCAAGCTGCATGACGCTGACCTGTTTGGGAAGTTGGCTGGAGGCAGGTGGAGGTGCCATACCCAACTGATGATGGGTATTGAGCCCAAACATGTAGACGTACCCTTCCTCTGTCAGAACCACGGTATGATCTCGGGCCGCTGCGACCTGCGAGCAGTGATGGGACAGAAGCCCGTCCACTATCCGGGGAACCTGAGACATGAATGAACACAACAGGTCTCAATGCAAATGCAGAAATGCATGGGTCACTCGCACATGAGGTACAAGACCAAAATATCTCACCAAATATGTCTGTTCATCACCATGTCCGAGTCGTCCCCCCTGGCCATGTCCACACGTATACACCTGACCCTTCTGGGACAGGAAGACAGAGTGAAACTTGCACAGCACCACCTAAAAGGTCAAAACAACAGCACAATCATCATCACTTAAGCTCACAGTCACAAAGAAAGACTTTGACATCTTTGACAAGTCTTTGGATATTTAAGACACACTTATTAAAGTAGTTGCAATAACATAAAATCAAACTAAGCAGCATTCATTTAAAAGAAAGACAAAAACCTGACAAAACTTTCACTTGCCAGATCTTACATTTGCTCATAAAATGTGCATTTTATTCCCCAAGGAAACATTTGGTTTTGTGCCTTTATTTCAATAACCAAGAAAAGAGAAACTGGTTCTTAGCCATAATATTTATAGTTAATGTGATAAACTTAATTTGCAGTTGCTCTGCCTGGACACCAAGAAATTTACATCCAATAAAAATCATGTTTAAGTTGTATAACTAGTAACTAGTAAAATATCCCAACGTCATTTCTTAAAGAAGATTTAAAGTCCTTGATGCCTTGGTTTTGATATATTGTATGAATGCAATTGCATTATATATCTATAAGCATGTCAAGTGTCTAAATAACTTTAAGGTCACTAAAAATCTTCTATAGCAGCAAAATTATTGACCAATTAAGAACAGAGATCTGCAAAGGGAAAACAGCAGGGCACAATGAAACATCTGCGCTCCGCTCATCAAACGAGCTTGACTTTTAGCCATGACAGCGTTGCCCTTTCTCTGCAGATCACGCCAGCACCAGATTGGCTTGGTGTGGAGTACAGCAGGGGAGGGATGCCAAGGTCAAAATCATCACTAATTTAACACACTCCTCAAGTCCTACATAGAGGCAAGAGATGCTTTGTAAAGGGTCCAAACCGTTCGGCAAAAGAGCCGACTGGCACGCGCTCTCTCGCTTATTTAATCTGGTCCTGTTATCCGTAAATGAATATTTTAATATTTAACTGAAAGCATCTGCAGAACAGCGTGGCAGGTCACAATGCGCTCTCTTTCCATGTAAGAGGGCATTAGAGAGATGATGAAAGGGTCGGGAAATAGGATCCCCATCGCAACGAGCATTGTAAAATTAAAAGCACTTCAGCAATGAATAAGCCTACTGTAAATACAAAAACCAACTTAAAACAAAAATAAAATGCTAATTCTTGTGTCAATTCATGTGTCAAACCGGTGACAGAGTTGAAGCCCTATATTTATTTTGATCGCCTCTTTATCTAAATAAAGATAGAGATGAGTTTCCCCATTCAAAAATCAGCAAATCCCAAGTGAAAGGCTGACAATGGGATCATACAACATTACTGGATCGCATTTCTCATCCACAAATGAGCACATGTTGATTATCCGTCCAAAATGCAAATGAGCCCCTGCTATGACCAGGATAAAAAGGAAAACTTATACACCGTTAAAAGCATGATGTCGGCACTGACGGTTTGGCAAAGCCATCAAGGTCACCTAGAGCCTCACGGACATCTGCTAGACACAAGTTCCATGACATTCATCAGCAAGAACATAGTTTTCATCCTCAAGGGCATGTTCAAGAACAATTTACAGGCACCCAAAGAGGTCCACAAGTTTCTCAGATGATTTGCAGAGATCCTCCGAGATCTTTGTTTTGAAGGAGTTACCCTGTAAGGTGCCCATTATCAAGGCAACACTAGTAAGTCCCCTGTTTTTATCACCCTTTCTTGTTGTCACACGTAACCCTTGGGAGTTTTAGGCCGTGCAAGTTTGCACGAACCCTGGAGAGAAGCATTGGAGATTTCATAACACTATGTGCCTCATCAGCAGAACTGAATCCAGACTGAAGCTGATCCTAAAAGACAAACGATTAATCAATATAAAAGTGACCACATTTACCTGTTTTACATAGACACCAGACCTAGAAAACAAGTCCACAATCTCAGGATGGTGCCTGCTCTCCTGGTTTCCGTGGCCAAGACTGAAATTTGTGTTGCTTCCCCAAGTGTAGACCTCAGTAGGATCTGAAAGAAGATCAGATGAAGATTTATTCATTAATAGACATAATTCATCTAGAAATGTTCCTCTAGACATCCTTCCAAACCAAAAGTTATCTCTAAATTAAAATGAATCTGTATTAATTACCAGTGTTTCGGAACAAAACATGAGCTGGACGGTCTTTCATGGTAAGATCTAGAACAGAAAGCCCCTCTTTATCCTGGATGGACAGTGGTCCTCCATGCTTCAAAACAAATACACATTTGACATTAAATAAACAAAATAGAGTTTTTCTCAACATTATTAATAAGGTACTGAATGGCAGTGAAGGGCGTTGTTAGGCACAATGTAAAGAACAGCCTCTCATACCTTAATGCTTACATATATATATATAACCATGATATAGGTCACCCAATAATCACCACTCTCTGAAACACCTATATTGATAAACCACTGGTTCTGACCTTGATGAGAGTTATGAGGCAATGAATCTGCCCATAGAAGGCGCTGCGATGCAGGGCGGTCCAGCCCGATTCTTTGTCTTTTGCCAGCAGGTCGGCGCGCTTGCTGTCCAGGAGCCACTGAAGCAGGTCACGCTTACCCACCGAAGCTACAAGGTGGAGAGCCGTACGTCCGTGTGCATCCCGCAGTGTAGCTGCGTTATGACAACGTGCAGACAGGTAGCCCCGCAGACGGCCCTCTGAACCGCTGGTCAACGCAGCGATGATCTCCTCTGCGTGCCACAGAGAACGGCACTTCGGTGTGCAGTCTGGAGTTTCCAGACTCATTTTATCTTCTCACCCACTAAGCTATAACCCTACTGTTACCCTTCAATTCCCAATACACCCTCCACCCAGAACACCCAACAAGGTCCCCAAGCCTGTGGTTAATTTTTTAACTTAAATAATGACTGCTAGAAATTAAGCTACAAAAAAAGAAAAACAACAAAAGCAGGGTGAATTTAGGGTGCTAGAATTGTGCATGTGTTGAGGTTCCACGGCACTCTAGCAACCCTAGAGCGAGGATCTACCTCATCTCAATCCACCATCTCAGACAGACATTCAGTAAAACCTTTGAAGCAATCACTAGCATTAAATAAATTACAAAGTCTTCTGTACAAAACCATATAAATATATTCCAGTTTCAAAAATAAGTTAACTTTGTGCTTAATCTGTCCATCTTATTTCACAAAAGGCAAATACTTGAGATCTTCAAACTGTCCACCCGAAGTGTCCATCTACTGTGAGGGGAAAGAATCCTCCCCCCAAACCTCTTCACCGTTTAGGCCTCCATAATTGCAAATGGTACCTGAAACAAATGTTGTGATCATACATGAATTACAGATTAATTATATCTATTTTGTTGACATTCTTTCTTGAACAATGATGGTGAACTGAGGTTTCCTGTCCCAAATAACTATTTGTTGTAGTGGAAATTATGGGATAGCTTTAATACGTAAACCATCACACAAGTAACATGGTAAATATTAAAATGGCTAGTGTTAACATTATTCACTGTTTACATTACAGTTCAGTATAGAATATTATGGCTTTAAATCATTTAATAATATTATATTAATATATATGTTTTCATAGCTTAAAATAATATTTTACACAAAAATTGTTTTCTATACAATTTCATTATTTGAATTACTTTAATGATGGATGCATGTGCTTTAGCAGTTTGATTCCCATATAAGAAGATAACATGATGCCATATAATATATATAAAAAAAGTAACTGTAATCAACAGAACAGAAGAGAGAACTTTGTGTAGTGCTAAGAACAATAAAACACCATTAGCAGCTCTTTTTTGCAGATTTGCAGGTAAACAATCACAGTAAACAGTGTTTATAAACAGCAATAGGCTATAGACATTGTGAATAGAACACAGGCATTTATACAAAAGACACTTACATCATATACATTTGGGATGGCATAAGGGTGAATAAATCATGATCGCTTTTAGGTGAACTATTCCTTTAAGTCTGAAGGTCTGGGTTTTGAACAAGAGTAAAACATAGTCTACTACACATAAAAGACTTGAAAAATAACAAACATAAATGAAGACATAGTAAAACGGGTTTAGACCTCCAATAAAGTTTCAACCTGCTAAAAAACATAATTCTACCTGCAGTTGAAGAAACATCCAACCCAAATATTTTCATACTTGCTGCACTTGGCAGTCTGACACTTTCCAAATGCCTCCCTTTGCCAAATATAGCTTCAGCTTTACAATTCATTGCTCTCATTTCCGGATATTTAAGGTAATTTAGTGTGTGTTAATTCTTTTGGCCCCAAATTCAACAAGAAGGATCTCAAATATTTGGCTGTATTTACATTTGGAGACTGTAAACCTCTCAGTAATGCGATGTAAAGCACATCCAGTCACATTACACTGGCATTGAAGCTACATTCCTCCATACGGCTTTTATAAACGCTCTTGTGTCTAGTGAAAGTAAATAACCGATTAAAACTGAAAACTGTCGTATCTGTTATATCACACAGGGTCACACTGGGCGTCTGACTGATTGACATATCATCATTCAACATTATTATAAACCCTATTGGGCTGAACTATGTACTAACGTTCGGATTAAAATACACAACGACAATTTCACTCTCATACCTGACGCTAGATGAAAGAAAAATGCACGTTTGTGTTTTCCCCGATGTAGCAGATCCCAAGAAACATCTTTAAAGAAAAGCTTTAGGTTTTTAGTAAATATGTTGCAGCAGAGTTTGTCGGTTAAGTAATACCCAGCGGTGAAGTGGAGTACACCAGTAAAACGCTTTGTGATTGGTCTAGGCAATTTAGATCCTCGCAACCCATTGGACGTTTTGACGAGCAGTCTTGTATAGTTGTTTATGATTGGACGATTCTGCTCGTACATATCTTCATCGTTTAAAACCCCTTGTGAGTATATTTGTGGGAATTACTACTTCATTTTAATGACACCGTTAAATGTATTTGTGATGTGCACAGAAGGCTTGACAGACTCCCTCTCCATAGCTGGTTGCCTAAATCTTTGCGAGTTGGCAAAGGAGTCCCATCTCTTGCGTCAGAAACGTGTGGGCGTGGGTTATGGGGCATACCTTACACATGAGTCACATGACTGAATATCTAATTTACCATTTTAAGAAAAAAGACTGTTTTTAAAAGCCTTTATTTTTTAACAAAAACTTTCTCTCTCCTTCTTAATTTTTGTGTGTGTGTTTTTTTCACTCTTTCTGTTGTATTTAATAAATGTATATAGAGATATATGAAATGCGCCACTTTGAGACACAAGATAATACCCAAAAAGATGTTTATTGACCAAAATACAGTTTGAACTAAGATGCACAGAGGGTCAATGCAAATACCATATAATATAAAAACCACAAATAACTACTTATTGAAAAATTCTAATGCTGACTAGACTTACTATGCAGCTTTCTGGAAACTCTATTGTGTTTGGTCAATGACACCAAACTGCATTCAAATTGTTGGCTGTTGTGCCAGGTAATTGATTGCCTGTATTGATTAGTTTTATGTCTTTTCCTTCACTCATTTTTCCATTCTCTCATAAAATAAACAATTTTAACTCGAATTTTGGGTGTATTTTAAGATAAATCCTTATGACTGTACTTTATATGTACATAATGTTATGTAGATAGATAATTTACACTGACATCTTTACATTGCACATTCAGACTGTATTTGCACACACTTGCACTAACACTCTGCAGTTGTGCAATTACATTTTGTGTACTTTATATTGTGTACTTATGTCATTTTTACATTGCATACTTTATGTTACGCTTCGTCCCTATTGTATCTCTTGGGCTGCTAGAATATGCAGATAAATCAACAACAGTTAATTTCGTTAATTATACAGTGGGTTTATGTTTTGCAAATCCCATAAAAGAATGTACCACTTGTGAAACTTCCCAATTCAGATGCTTCTTGCGGTAACCTGTGTGGTCCCGACCCCCCTGTAAACGCGGAATGGTACGTTCCATTGAATAGCGCTCAGTGTACTTTTAGGGAAACGCGGGGGGAGAATCAGTATCGCTGAGCAGCGCGGAGGGAGCGCGATGGTGTCATGACGAGACCTGCAGACAAAACACGGACAATAACACGCTTACGAGTTTCTGGATCTGCTTCTTTATCTTTTCAGCATACCTTGAACTTTATTAACAACTGGACACTATTTATTCGTGAGATCTGACACTTCTGGTAAAACTCATGATAAAGAAACACTTGCGTTCTGGATTTAATGACGAAAAAACGCGTGGCTTTGACGCACATGAACTGACTCATTTCTTCTGTCGACTCTTTGGATTTTGATTCAGAGTTAAAGATCTAGGAAGATCATGGCAGATAAATGGGAAAGAAAGATGTGAGACTTGTGAAAAAGTGAAGAAGAAATACTTCGCCGCTTATTATTCACGCCGCCGCACACCGCTTCAAGATGCACGAAGTCGGATTATTGCGTTTGTTTGTGTCGAAGCAAATGAACATGTGTAACTTGACTCTCTGTGTTTTGCTCATCCTCACGGCTTCAAGATCATCTTCCTGTCCTGTTCATTGCGTGTGCGAAAGCACAGTAGTGAACTGCGTAAACCAAGGCTTGAGATCCGTCCCACAACCCCTTCCAGAAAACATCACCACGCTTAACATCAGTGGAAACAATATATGGAATCTAAACAATGAATCCTTTCCCAAACCTCTGGAGCATTTAACAAGCCTTTATGTGTCCGGAAGCCAAGTGGAGCAGTTGGACTCCAAGGCGTTTGCAAACTTGCCAAGTCTTCGTTTTCTGGACTTGAGCAACAATTCAATTTCACATTTCAGCGTTGAGTCTTTTTCTCAAGACAGCAAGATTGAGGTTGTGAACCTCAGCAGATCCTTATACAATTACTCGTATGTAGGTGTGTTTGCTAATGTTTTTGAACACAGCTTACCAAAGGTTTACCATCTTGATCTCTCCAACAACGATCTGGTTCTTCTTCCAGACGGCATATTCACAGGGTTGTCAGACCTCACTTTCTTGGATCTGAGGAACAACTCCCTTGTTGCATTGACGAATGGCACATTTCAGGGACTGAAAGAGTTGGACTTGCGTGACAATGCGTTTAAAGACCTGTCAAACGCTACTATGGTGGACCTCACTTCAGTTCCTGATTTGAGGGTCAGGCTTGCAGGAAACCCCTGGCGTTGTGATTGTAATATTGAGGACATGTTGATTTGGTTAAAGAGATATGATGTGGTTATTGACAAATTAAACTTGACCTGTTCCGACCCATCGGGTCTAAAAAATGCCCCGCTCCTACAGCTGGAACAGTCAGAACTTCCATGCACCTACACTGGAGATTTAAAGGGTGTTTTGGAGACCTCCTATGTCTTCCTGGGGATGGTTCTTGCCCTGATCGGAGTCATCTTTCTGCTTGTGCTTTATCTCAACAGGAAAGGCATTAAGAAGTGGATCAACAATATTCGTGATGCTTGCAGGGACCATATGGAGGGTTACCATTACAGATATGAGATCAACACAGATCCACGGTTAGCCAACCTTAGTCTCAACTCAGATGTGTAAAACATGCTGATTGATGAGAACTGCACAACCGGCACGCAATGAGTCTAGCTTTGCATGACTATATGTGTATATTGTTTGCTGTGACATACATTTTTCTCATCAGGTTGAATTTACTGTATTCTGCAGGCATTCAGCCTTCTCACTGCAGCTAATTCATGTATGCTGATATGTTGCTATAATGTTGTCCAGTGATGCATGCATGGAAAACCTATACATATGTTTATATTTTTCCTTTTTGGATGAATGGATTTGAATAGAACTAATGTAGTATTTCTCATTCTTATAAAATGCAAGAGTAACACGTTGACTTTGTTTGCACAATGCCAGTACGAACTATAATATGCATTTAAAGGTTTTTTTATAGCTTAGTTTGTCTTACTATACAATCTGCCATGCATGTATTTATGTATTTTTCATTGATGTAAAATGATGGCAATATCTACTTTTTTATAATCTGTTACTTTTTATATTTACATTTGTTGGCTGCACATAGATCAAGTCTTCTCTCTGGGGTGCCTTGATCCTTGAATAAAAGATCTTGCACTGATTTTATTTCTCCAGTTGAGTAATTTTATGTTCAGAGAGAAGTGTGAAGCTGGTGAGGGAGACACACTAGATTAACACACTTACAGTGTAAGCATGTGGTTGCTAACAACTTGCCAAAAGTGTAATATCACACTCTGGCTTTTCAAACGTTTTTATGATATTAAAGTATGGCTGTGAAAATACAATATTTAAAACAGGACCGTACATCTACACAAGGTGCTAAAACCACAAGCATTTGAATAACATTCAGATACATCTGCCTATGAAAGCCCAGCGGTTCATAGCTAAATTAATAAAATAAGATTGTTACCAAAAAAATAATAATGCAAAAGTAGACTGACTGCTCACTTTGAAAAATACTTTATGTAGTAACACATTGTTTTTTTGTAAATAATGCTTAAAAAGTGGTTATGCTTCCTGCACTGGTATATAATTTTAAATTTCCATCCATAACCCTGTTACAAATGTTTTTAGTGGACATGCTGTTTTTTGTTTATGTAGTAATGAATATTTCTTTAATGCAGACCCCTAGACAAAAATCATTATTATTGTTTAAAGTGGGATCTATTTGAGATCACCAGACATGTTCACAGGTCTCTAAAGTCCAAGTCAAATCTCAAGTCTTTGTTTTATTAGCAATTCTTTTGGCTAGTTATTGCAATTAACTAGTGTGTTAAAACTGATTACTTTTACAGAATGTTTTAATGCATATCTTTTTTTTTAAGTAGTCTTTAAAATAAAGTTACTTTCAAACTATTTGATCCATAATTTTAAACTATTTGCTTATAATGAATAAAAATGGAACATTCATAGAAAAGTCACACATTACTTTTTTGTGATATCTTGTTGTCAGTGCAAAGAACTAAAAGCTAAATAATCAGTTTGAACTTAAATTCAAGCTCTTTTGTCAAATCAAATAAAACATGCTATGGTTTTTGAGCCTTTGGTAAATTTGATGTAGTTCTCAAACAATAATGATGACTGAAGTTGTCTTTTAGTGAGCTCTGGTGGCAGGGGCAAAAACAAATTATTATTTTATAAGATGTATATGTGTTTCATTGTAACCACTCTTACATCAAGGATAGTGTTATGTCTAGTACATTTGCAATTTGGTTTGTGGTTTGGTCAAGCTTGGTTAAGTATTTGTATGTTATTGTGGTACCTACTAAGCTCTCCCTACCATTTTTTAATTTCTTCTCAAAAACATTCAGATATCTGAGCAAAATCTTCATGGTTGTATGAAACATAGCTCTGTATTCAGTGTAATCTGGCAGCCGATGACACCCCAGAGACACGGCACACCTTCCCTGGAGAACAAGGCTCGGTTGCCCCTCTCTGGGGAAGGAACAGGTGCTCGCTATCTCACGTTTCCACGGCGACGATCTCGACCTCATGCGCTCGCTGTGCGGCGGGAGGCTCTCGGCAGACTTTTATTAGGAGTTTGAACTGCTTTGCTCAGGCATGTCTGATAGGGCAGGGGGAATTTGGATGGAACAATAAAAGTCGGTGTACAAGAGCCTATTTTAAGAAATTTTAAGGATGATTTGATCTCTTAACAAACCATTGTGCCTGATAAACCTGGACTTCCAATAGATGAAATCAGCACTTTTCCAGCTGTGTCAGCATCTGTGCCACTCAAAGTACAGCTCATAGACTGTGGTTAAATCAGTTTTAAAAGGCATTTTCTTCCTCCTCTGCTTTGGTCTCCACTGTGGTATCACCTTTTGCAGCAGATATCTTCAGTGGTTAAAGGTGTAAATATCCTAAAAAAAATTAAAATCACATAAAACAACTAAACACATACAAACACATACACATCGTCTCACAGAGGACAGTCTGTCTATCATATTTAGCGTCCTAATGTTTTTAGATTTTATTATTTGACACCTCAACCACAAACATTCAATCAGCTAAAACAACCTCTGTAATATCTAACTAAACTAGAATGCAAAATATGCAAATAGTGCCTTTGAAATGCAGGGTTGTTGTGTTTACAAAAGTGAATGACTTTTACTTAACAAATGCATTGCTGAATTCAAGTAATTGAGTAGGAATTAGTTGATTATTAGTTGTTTTAATAGATATAACATATGGAATATTAGAAATGAACCATTAGTGTCACAACATACATTTTATTCAAATGTATACATATTTACTTATATTGTCTATTCTGAACTAATTGCAGAAAAACTGTTTTTCCCATTTATATCGGGAGTTTTTTCTTTTTTAATCAATGCTTGGTTGAAAAACCTTTCTTCATTTGCTTAATATTATTTTTCATGTTGATCTTTCTATATATGGTCAGAATAAATTTGGCAGGGAACAGGAAACAGACTTTATTTCATGCTTCATTATGCTAAGGACACCACAATGGATGCAAAGAACTTTTTAAAATCAAAGAAGATTTTATCAGAGTAAAGAAAAAAACTAGAAAAAGAGTTTCTCATGCTGAACTTCCTATTTGTTGTAATGCTTACCCTGGACAGATTAAGCATTTAACACCGTCTAACTGACGCACAATCACACAGACAGCCAGACAGAGACAGATAAGCCAGCGCTGCAAATACTTTTCTTTTCATGTCCAAACACGTGCAGGCTCATTTTAACTTCTGAAAGGAAGAAAAGGCTTGTAAAGAGGTAAACATCAGGTACCAGAAAACAAAGGAAGTGCAAAAATGGGTGTGGTTAATCGCAGTACATCTACTCACCAAATACCAATGCAGTCCAACAATGCAATTCATGTTGAGGGAAGCTTAACTGTTTAAAAGACAAAAAGACACAAATGTTTGATTTACAGTCTACAGTTGGTTATATGGAAAATTAATAGAAATGTTATAGAATTTTTAAAATTATAATCTGATCCTAAACACTGAATATAGGATTTACTGTTGAGAACGTTCAGCCTACGGAATTGCTTTGCAGATTAATTGTTCATGCTCATGAGATTACAGATAAGATCTCTTTAACATTTGTGATACTTATCAACGAGATTAAATGTAGAGCAAATGAACTGTTGCTAAAGTTTCATCTGCGTCTTAGATATTTCTCCTGCAGAGAAAAAGTGCCATAAAATCTCTGGCACACATTATTATGTGTCTGGTTATGAGATGCGCATCAGTGGAGCATGTCGGAGAGAATAATGACTGTGCACTGCACAGCCCGTACAGAGACAAACACCACAGTATACTTATTTTTAAGATATGTATTTTCTTCTTATTAAAATGCTCAGTGGAGCTTTAAGTGGAAGCATGACTGAACTCCCCCAAGATGTGAACAGTGTGTCCTGGTCTCCCACGTCTCCTCCTGCCCCAGAGATCCACACACACAGGTTTACTCACCCCGGCCCTGTCGACAGGGAGATAAAGCAGTGTTATTTGGGATACACAGTATGTGGGTATATAATGAGCCACTTTCAATTACTTCAATGTACCGCTTATGTGCTGATCTCAGGGGGAAATGAATAAACAAGTTCCACTTTGCCACTTCACAGACCCCAAATACCTGCTTAGATTACCCGACTGTGTCAGTGTCCTGAAGTTTACAGAAAAAAAAGTTTTATTATTTATTAACACTCAATACAAATTCATACAAATTAGCCACCTCATAAAAGGTTGGGAAATCTTTCTTAAATTTCTGACTTTTACCAATTTAAAATTCCCAAAGGTAATGTGTGGTTCCATAAAGAACCTTTAACATCCACAGAACCTTTCGGTTTTTTGTGGTCGAAAACAAAATAAAAAGGTATATAAGAAAAGTTTTTAGGACCATTCTTCTTTGGCAGAATTTGGTATTTCAGATTATTCAAAACACAAAGATCTTTTGTCTGATTTAGAAAAGCCAAATAACAACAAGATAATTACAGATTTTTTGTTTCAGAAAACTTTTATTCCTCTAAAATGCCTTTGCATTAAAATTCCATGTCAAAATAATAAGAGCAGATTAAATGATCCTCCAAACTGGTTTGCAATATAATCTTATTAGGATGCTTTTAAGCCGGACCCACGCTGACATTGAAGCATGGATGTAATGAAGTGTGTACCGCATGGCCCAGCTGAGACATTACAGCTAATGACTTCTCTAAATCATCAAATGGACTTATGAACTTACTTTGCACTTGTTCAAGATCAACAGGGATACGTCTCTCTGATATCAAACTAATATTTGTCATTGGATTAGATGAAACCATGTGGACGATTTGGTTGATCTTATATCAGCTCTGTTCCAAGACCTTGAAACAGCATTTCTCTAAATGATGACAGAGAAGTTACGAACCGCCACAGTACATTGCAACTTGCTCAGAGACAAAACATTTCAGTAAAATCCAGTACGATAATTCAGTACGATCCAACATTTTAATGTCCTACACATTTTTATGTATTTGTTAGCTAACATTGCTACCACCAGACTTCCAATAAAAACAGAGCTTTTCTCTTTCAAAAATAAACACCTTGACATTATCCTTTTTCATTTCACACTTTGTTTTATTAACCATATCTGTCCCACATCATGTAATATTGCAGTGAAACCTGAGTGGGTTAACAGACAGCAGATGTGTGGCACTGAAGTGAAACACTCACCTTCATTAGAGCGCTGATGAAGTCAATTACTCTGGTAACTTTACTCTGGTTACAGTGTCACTCTGAGCGGACAGTAATTCTGATAAGAGCTTCTCATATATGTAATGACTGACCTGACCTCATATATCTCATGAATGCATCTTTTCTCACTGCTGGAAAATTCATTCATAAACATTTTACTCATATTTCTGTTAGCGTTAGAGTCCATGGGGAGGTGCAGGGTGAACCGTGACAATTTCAAAGCCAATTACAATCTTACCATTTTTTTTACAATGAACAAAGTGATACACCTAATAGCACTATAAATATAACGGTCCAATTACAAAAAACACAATTATTATCCGTTTGTCTTTTTATCTTATTGACAGTAATTTGCAATAATACCATGTATTCTATATATTTCATATAAATTGTGAAAATATTACAACATTTTCTTAAAAAGATTGTATTTGTTAACATTTGTCAATGCATTAGCTAACATGAACTGACAATGAACAATACTTTACAGCATTTATTAGTAAGTTATTGTTAATTTCAGCATTTACTAATACATTTTTAAAATCAAAAGTTGTTTCTGTTAACATTAGTTTATGCACAATTAACTAACATGAACAATTGTATTGACATTAACAAAGATAAAAAAATGCTGAAAAACTTCATTCTTTGTTCATAACAGCTAATGTATTTACTAATGTTAACAAACAACCTTATTGTAAAGTCCTTCCAAAATATCTTTAAAGACAATTTATCATGAAAGTATACCTTAATGTCCCAGAAAGTAAAATTTGTTCTGGACATTTAAAGACATACAGTACAGTAGCAATCTCATTGACAAATCTCATTACCTGAGCACCAATGCCATCTTGGGGTCAATGGGCATATTCCTGGCATGAGGTAAAGACTATTTATAAACTAAACATGATTCAAAATAAGAAAAGCTTTAGAGAAGATTATTTTCTAAAGAGCCACCAAACTTGTTGCTATAGAAGACTTGAAATATAGTGCATAAAAATAACAACATACAGATTTGACATAAGAGTAAACAGATAATGACAACATGTTTATTTTAGGGTGAACTGTTTCTTTAAGTCAGCACTGGGTATGAATTATTGTCATGCTGATGATGACTTTCCAGCACATGTGAATTTTTTTCTTTTAACCCAAAATGCTGGTTTGTTTTAACCCATGAGAGTGATTATATACACAAGTATTATAAATATTCATTGTTTATAAGTTACGATATCCAAATGTTACTTGGAAAAATATTCAGTGTCTCTCAGTAGACTCCAAATGCAGAGAAAAACTGTGACTCACCAGAGATCTGATCTATCTGAGCCCTGCGGTCAGGACAAGCAAAGACTTTAGATGTTCATTCTTACTGAAGGACAGAAAAGAGTCTGTAATAATGAGAGCATTTTATAAGTTCACATTTGTGTTCACTGTAACCCACAGACAGAAACAGAAGACTCGACCCCACGGCCACATCTGCTCAATCTAATTTTATTTCATACAGAAGTCTCATGAAATAATCAAATGAGTGAGACAGTAGCCTTCCGCTGTCCTGAGGCTCTGTGTTTCATACACACAACACTGCTGATATGTTTTCTTAGAGAAAGGCAAAATGGAGATGAACCATGTGAACCACACAGAATCAAATTGATATTGTATCACAAATAGTTAAATTACAGATTAAAGTACAGATCCTGCAGTAAAATTGCATCATGTTTGGTACCATCTTTTACAGACACTACTAACAACATATTTTTGTTATTAAAAATAATTAAATGCTATTATTTAGTCACTCTTATGCTGTTCAAACCTTTTATGTCTTTCCTTGATCTTCCAGAGAAAACCCTTTTTTTTTGATGATAGACAGACAAATGATATGGAGATGTAGATAGACAGACAGACAGATTGATCACAAAATATACTACTATAAACATAATAAACAATACACATAATAAATACACAAATTCACGAATGATCAAGAATTAAATATATTAAAAATGTTTTATTATTCAAACACTGTAAAACAGTGGCAAGAAACATGAAAATACCAGTACTTAAAATTACTGCATTAAGTACTGGTGTGGGTTCTGTTTACAACAGAAATGGATTGTGACCTCTTCTCAAGGACATAAAAGTGTCATAAAATAACTCCATGTGACTCGTGTCATATATTCCAAGTGTTCTAGAGGAATATGAAGGAGGTTTGCTGAAAAACAAACTAAAATAGAATCCAACGGGGAACAAAATGAGCAGCTATATTTGGAACAAAACTTATTCTAATGAGGCTTAAATGAAGGAAAAGCACGTATTCTCAGCTGATCTGAAATCAGAGCCATTCAGACATGATTGTGTTTATACTTTCATTTCTGGCATAAAGCCACAGGCAGGTGGCAGAAATACTTGACTAGTCTAAATTGGTCTATTTATTTATGTGGTGGAAAACAGATTGACTTCTGCTTTAGAGTCTATCTATCATGACTGCCTTTAGTGCAAAAAAGATGAAATAGCTGCAAGATTCATGTTTCTTGTAAAAGAACAGATCACATTAAAACATTAAGGCATTTCGAGTCATTTGATTGTTTCATAAGAAAGTTTGTACAGTAATTAAATCTCTTTACTAAAGGGTCTGTAATCTGACCCCGTTTGTGATTTACTGATTTCCACATCAAATCATTCTACATAATGTAAAAGATCATTTTCTAATGATCCTAATCTTGATATCTTTAATATTACCCAAGTAAGACCATGTCAAAGATTGAAATCAATGTTTAGGAAGCCAACTTACAGTATTGTTTTGTGCATAATAATAAAACATAGCTAAAATCATCAATTTCAGTATAATAAATAAAAAAATTGAGTATTGTATCTCTAAATCTATCATAAACATAAACACACAATACTTTCAAGATTTTTGACTACTTTGATACTTGATTTTAAACGAGGTCCAAAGTGCTTAAAACAACAATGTTCTGTATCTCAGAGCTTTAGTGATGCTCCCTTTTAAACAAAATGCTTGAATTTAAGATCTTTGTAATTGTGATCAGAGCTCAGTTACATGAACATAGCAGATCATTTAATATAACTCCTTTGTTCCTCAGATCTGTGTAAATCATCCTCAGATCTTTCTCCCTCAACATGTCTTTCATTTCCTCTGTCAGCTGCATCGTAGAAACCCCGAAAGGCCCTGTTACAGGCACATCATCAAAAAGTTTGATTTCCAGCCCAAAAATTCTGCAAGTTGATGCAAACCTGATTGAAATGATAAATTATTAATATGCTGAAGTAGGAAAGCTTCTCAGTATTGTGCTTCTGCGACCGCTGTTGGCATCTGAATCGGGATGTGTTTAACTTCACATTGCTTGCGCTGCAGGTTTATTTTGTATGTGTTCCTGAAGCTGCAGCATTAACAAAGCTGATTTCACTTTTGGTTGGCCTGCAGGCTTGGCATTTCTGTAGGTTCAGTGCTGTGGACGCGTGGAGCTCACCGGCAGCATTAATGAGACACGGGGGACTGTCTCGCGGGAGAACAGGACTGGAGTCTCTCGTAAAGGATTTAAGAGCTGAACTGGACAAGAGGAGGAGAAATGTTAGATGTCTAAGGTATCTACATTCAAAAAAATTCTTATATTGTAAATCCAACTTAACTAAATAGCATTTTGAAGCATCATGAGCATCTTGCGCAACACTGAAAAGTATCAATAAAAATACTTTAGCTGAATTTCAAATGAACTGAAGGATTTTTATGCTTACTCAAGGATATCACCCAAGATCCTTTATGGCAAGTTACCTCACTCAGCATCATACTGGCTCTGTCCCTGGGCGATAGCAAAACTCCTATCTGCTTAAATGGCAAAAACTAAAAATGTTAAAACAAAATTTTTTAAATGAGATATAACAGATAGTGAAGGGAAAGCTAAAAACATATATACCAGGATGCACCTTATGAATCTGGTTGAGAAGTGTGACTATCTGTGAAAGTCATTTTTGATGATTTACTGTTTCTACATTTAATACTACATAATATAAATGTGAAACTACGACCATAATACCTTAATATTGACTGAGTAAAATGGAAATTTAAGCATTGTATCTTAAAATCTATCATATAAGCTATCATTTACAGCAATAAACACACATTACCTATTATCATCATTTATATGGATATAACTACTTTGAGTTAGGTTTTTAGACTTCATTAGTGTTTTTTCATACTTTTGCTGACTTCTGTTTTGAAATAAGATAATAACAATACAGAACGAGGCAAGAACAAATCTACTTTGTAACTAGTAGTGTAAAAAAATGCTCAGCAATAGCAAAACCCAAAATTATAACCCAAAGCATTTTGCTGGAATGTATTGAAGGCACTAACTTCAGCTCCGGACTGTCATTTATCAAAAACAAAACAATGAGAAAGCCAAACTAACAATGTTACTCAGTGGAGCTGGACACTCAGATTCCCTACGGCCCGCGCTGGCAAGACACACAACAAAGCATTGATGGAGCGTAACCTGTCAGCAAATTCTGTTTCTACTAAATTAGGCACAGACTAAAGCTGATACGATGCATTTGTACAACACGGCTGAAGAAAATGCCATTGATAAAGCCCTTCTAGAGAAGAGACATTGGTTAACCAACAATAAAATAAACAGAAGTTTGAGGTATTTTCATGACATGCTTCAATACAGTGTACAATTTATTTGAGGGACTTAAAAATACCAAATCTAGCTTGAGAAGCAAAACTTTTATGTAAAAACAAAACTGTGCCATTTCAAAGACGTAAATATAAATGTAAAAAAAGACACTTCATTCAATCACAATTAAAAGTACATCTGAATAGCTATATAACCAGTAAGCTTTATGCAAATGAGAACTTAAAAAAAAAGAAGCAAAATCATGCATAATTAGTTTAGTCACAAAACTTATTTGTTTTTGTATTAATTTAATATTCTGCATGTATCCAATTCTATTTAAACTGCACAATTATTAAAAATTAAATCTTGCATAACCCTTGTGTCAGCTAAAACCCTGACTATAAGTGTCTTCTCGGGGAGAAAGCCTTAAAATGATCATATGAAGCTGTCACCTCATTTGATTCATTAGGTCTGATAATTCCTCTGCATGGTCTTATGATCTTAACAGCCAAGGACAATGAGATCATTTAACAGGACAATCACCCTGTGTTTAATGCTTTAGTATAATGACGGGGACACTATACTATAAAAAGAATCCAACTCATTTAGATGAGACGTTAAACTGAAGAGTCTTACTCTCTATAGTCATTAAAACACCATGGTGACCACCTAATCATCTCCATGATGTTAATACTGCAAACTGGTGATGTTCAAGGTCTCTTTGACTTAAATTGTTTTCCAGGAATGTTGTTTAAGGAATGTTGCAACTGATAAAAGCTCTTTTAAGAGAAAACTGTGCCATCAGTCCTGATATGAATGCTACCTGCTACCTCTTGTAAAAGAGATCATTGATCAAGTTAAAAATCAAGTTTAAAAAATGACAATATCACTCATACAGTCATTTATATTAATAGGTATTTTATCAACCTGGTATATACAGTAGCACATTAATGAACTTGTAAAATGTTAGAGAATAGTTTGCACGGGTTTGTCCAATTAATGAACTATGAACACTTTGTTATCTTATTCATCCAACATTATCTATTATAAATGTCACCATTACTGTTCTTACAAATACACATAATCATCTCACACAGTGTTATTTAATCAAGAAGGACACGTTCCTGAATCAACATCCCCATCAAACACTCATAATCTCTCTTAAAAACCAAAGTGAAACAGCAGGATTCTTCGTTTATAAGGAAACTTATAAACGAAGTTTACTTCATGGACATTCTTGACACTTTTAAAAACACTGCCTATTAATAAAGTTGATATACAAAACCAAAATCAGAAGCAGCTTCTTTAATAGTTTATTAGCGTTTATTTAAATTCTTGAAAATAACTTAATGTCCATAAATGTCCACTGGTCTTTTGACTCTTTCATGAAATATTCTTTTAGTTACAAGACGTTTGAGGGTGTTCTTACATGTTCTTTCACGTCCACACAACATTTTAGGGGATTTAAATCCAGACTTTGACTAAGCCATTCCATAACATCCGGCTTAACTTTATTTTTCAGTCTTATTTTTTCAGTGTCATCTAAAGAGTGCTTCTCTTTGATATCATGTTCCTGTATGATAACATTTACACTGTCTTTGGTCAGGGCCAAACATGTCTGCTGGTAATGTGGTCAGCTCTCTTTGAATCTCATTGGCAAACTTCTCATTTATGATTTGAAAACATTACTGTGCAAATGCAAATAAACTACTTTAAACTAAAAGGAAAGTCACTAATTTCTCTGCATTTCCAACAAAGCAAACTACCCTGAAGATGACAAGCAGAAGTTTTAAAAGGTAAAGTGCGTTCCCGCCTGTCATCTAATGTGTTATTAAGCACAGCGAGCTCTGAGCATATTCAGCAAGCACTGAGAATATATTTACTCAGGGGAACGCAGTGTTTCCCATCACACAGATAAAACTTCTCTACTCTGGCAAAGTTCACTATTCCTGAGATAGAAAGTGCACTAAATTAGCAGTGCATGAATGATTTTTAATGTGCATTTAATGAAGCCAGACATCACTGTAATGCACAAGCTTAAAATCCAAAGTAAAGATAAATACTACAAGGTTTTATTATGCAGACTTGATAATGAAACTGTAGCCATTGAAGTATTTTGTACAAAACATTTTTAATATCTTGCAATTAAATACATTTTTTACAGCCCATACCTTCATGTGTTGCTGTGATAAAATGTTATTCATTAAACATTGCAAATGATTATAAATCTGCCTGGTCCAAAGTGTTGTGGAGAATCATCACAACTGCATATACGCCACCTGTAGAGAGAGAGATGTGGGTTATGTTTAGAATAGCATGGTGCCATAGTACTTCAATACTAATATTTCTGCATTGTTTGTATACTGTGCAAAGTTTTCACTTTTCATAGAATACCCAGATGACCTTCTACATGAAATGCACACTAGACAATAGAGATTATTGCATTTCCATTGCCACAACTATTACTAAAATCAGCTACAGTTTTTAAAAGCTGCTTCTAAAAGTTTTTACTTTATTTAATGATGTCAGGACAGCAATACATAATACTACAGTGTTAAAAACGCCAAATCAGATGGTGAAAGTCAGTGTGTAACAAAAATCAGAAGCTGACTTCAGAAGCCGTTTAATGACAACAACATATTACGATAAGTAGCCAACATATTTAAAACATTTTAAGCTTTACTTTAAAGACATTGTTAATGCAGCACAAACATATAATTTACAAGGTAAACTCCAGAGTATGTATAAAGTGAATGGAGTAAACATACATTTCAAGTGTATTGAATTTATATTTATAATCATGAATTATGAAAATTATGATTATTCGTGTTTAGAACTGATGTGGCATTTAAATAGTTGTAGTTGTTAATATAAAGAATATAAGAAAGAATATCTCCCTTTGCATTAAACTCTAACAGCAACATTACATATTAACTTTTGTTAAAAAGTGAAACCACATAACCCCTTTAATGTCCAGAAGTTGTACAGAAAACAGCCCAGGACACTCACATTATGATAAGAAAGAGGCAAAGCAAAAGAGAGCGGCTTTAACCAAATAAGTCTCATGCAGGCCTTGGGTCTGGTGATGGATGATGTTAAGTTATAGCTCAAGGATTCGTCTCTGCTGTGGGTCGCTTGTGGCCTTCACACTGTCAGTAATCCATGCACTATAAACGGCCAGGTTACTGTCAAACCAACAGCATATCAAACAGATCCACATGAACTAAAACTGGCCAAACTTCATTTTCACTGGAAATTTAACTAAACAGCTTATATAATAAATACAGTAATGCCTATTTCAGCATAATTATGCAAATTAAAGTTTGGAATGACATAATTTCAAACGAAAGAACGATAGGTCTGAAAACTGTGTAAAAAGTGCTTCATTATGGTCACATACACAGTGTAAAGACTGTTTTTCAATGAAAGAGAGAGATTTGTGAATGAGTCGAGGCATTTCTTTTCTAGCACCACACAATTATGCAGATTTCATGTAAATGTTGTTGTCACTACCGGATTTTCCATGTGTGAATTTGGTTGTAAAATGCAATTGTTAACTTTGCACAAAAAAGATTTAGCAATGAAAATGACTGACAACCACAAATGATAAAACAATACATTTGTTAGATCAGTATAAATTAGGCTTCCTAAAAATTCATCATTTACTCACAGTCATTCCAAGCCTGTATGAATTTATTTCTCTGTAGAACACTGAAGAAGATCATTTGAAGAAAGCAACATTGACTCCCCATTGACTACCATTGTATGAACACAAAACCACTTTCTCAAAATATCTTCTTTTGTGTTTCACAATAGGAAGAGTCACATGCAGGTTTTGACACACACAAGGGTGAATAATAATTTGTCTCCTAATATTTGCAAGTCGCTTTGGATAAAAGTGTCAGCTAAATGCCTAAATGTAAATGTAAATGGAATAAATGATGACTGAATTTTTATTTTGGGGTGGACTATCCTTTTTCATCTAAACAAAATCTCTGAAGTCAAGGTGACATTTCTATTATTACACTGTGTAAATATACAGTCAAACCTCTTTGTCCTAATCTGATCCCCATCTTTTGTGAGTCTGAATGCATGACTCTTTTATATATTAAATCAATCAGCCCTCTCTAAACACTTAAAATGGAAATCATCTATTCACGCTAACCTGATCAACAATAACCTTTTGTATCTATTCATGTCATTAGTTTGCATGCGTGTGCTTGTTCACAGCACAGGACAGAGGTCATGAATGAACTGTAAGCAACATTCCCTAAAGCACATCTGCTAAATGACATCCGCCTTTTCTTATCATGGCACTACACAAACGGGAAAGATGAATGATTATTTTCCACAGTTCAAAGAAACAGCAAAGAAAACACATGTTAATGGGAAGTTCATTATCTGAATTCAGAGGAATCTATGACAATATAAGATGGGACAAAAAAAAAGACATTTTGTTTAGTATAGCATTAAGAATCACCGTGCAGATTTTTCCAAATTAAACAGAAAATTTTCTGCTTCAACAGTTCATGCAAGTATGCACAAAAAGATATGCAAGTATATTTAAAACCTGCAAAAACCCAACACGCTAATGTTGGCAAACATTTTTAAATCAAAAGGATTTGGACTGTAAAAAACTATTTTTGTAGAAAGCTCAAGCATTTTAATTTCAGTGTTTCCATTTCGGATAAAACTATAAAAAAGCTACCTTCACAGACTTTACATAGCTCGATATAGTCAAGCACACATTTTCCCTCATGCACCACATAATTACTGCTGTCATGAAATTTAAGCAACATAGTTAACTTTTGTAATCTCATGCAATTTAGAGTGAGAGAAACTTTTCGGATGGGATCAGAGTTTATCCATCAGGAATGGATACAGCCATAAAAAGTAGATAAGACCAGTACTGTATAAACAAAAAAGTAGGATTTCATGTTGAGTTTAAGGACACTTTGCTCATTGTTTTTTGCTTTCAGTAGGAAATAAGTGAAAAAATTACAAGTGGAAGGTTGTTTTAAAGAGGACAAACATCAGTACTGTTTTCCTCCATGGCTCAAGCCCTGAAGCTCTTCAGACAGAGATGGGGAAAAACAACCCATGAGCTGCCAAGAGACAGAAGTTTTGCCTCTTTAATGAGAAGAAAGTGGAAACAACAATGCATTTTTGCTTCAAAGACATCTAAACTCAAA
Source organism: Beaufortia kweichowensis (assembly GCA_019155185.1). Taxonomy (NCBI): domain Eukaryota; kingdom Metazoa; phylum Chordata; class Actinopteri; order Cypriniformes; family Gastromyzontidae; genus Beaufortia; species Beaufortia kweichowensis. The sequence goes on from CM032800.1 coordinate 11,104,947, forward strand.
ATAAGAAATGCAAAAGGAAGATGCTAACGTAAGCTTAAATGAAGATGGGCAATTATGTCAATTGCATAACAAAATTTACATATCAGCTACAGTATGCTACAGCTTTCAGGAGCTACCTTTATCCACCTTAAATCACAATAATCCATTTCAAGATCAGGAATCATAACAATAGCACTTTTCTGGTTTGAGTCGTACCTCTTGAACAAATCTTTAAGGGTACCTTGAAGGTGAGCGACGTCTATCTATTCATTGGTGTACATCGTTATTTCTAATCAATACTACCACAATGCTGTAAGTCAACCTTACAACCATGCAGAATAGGCGAAGCAGTAAAGTTTCATGAGTTTAAATGTGATGTGTGTGATGAGAGCAGTCTGTGACCTGATAAGAGTTCATGCAGCGGAGGAGAGCAGGCAGTCTGCAGGTGCTGGACATCAGAAGCGTCTGGAGCTCTTCACATGAACTCTGAGGAAGAGGCAGAGGATGCACACTGATGTCCTTCTCCCAGACATCTACAACACTGAAAGAAAGATAAGAGAAAATGAATGCATGTACAGTATGAAATCCTGAAGCAAAACTCAGATGTCACAACTAAGCCCCATGTCATCTCAACATACTCGGAGAATATCTCAAAAAGTGTCGTGTTAAAACTGTTTCCTTACATTCCCCCCCAAGTTGAGCTGTCAGGTTTGATTTTGTGGAAAATGTCAGTTTGACCACATTTGATTCCAACAAACATAGAGATAACTATGCAAAGTAACCTGCAATTTTATGTTTCAAACAAAGATGGCAATGATTTATGGATTGAAGCCTTAATACCTTAGAAAACCATATGTTCTGGATTAGATCTCATAAGAGATTTAGAGATATAAAAGATTTAGGAGGTTAGACTGACCAAGAGAGAAAGATTTTGATCAGCAAGAACAAACATAAGGAATATTAATAAGCAAGGAAAAGAGAAACAGCTATGACCTTTGATCAATCGCTTTGTGCCTTATAATGCCAGTAAATGATATAAACCTGACAGTTTGAAACATTACAGGTTTAATACAGTCACAGTGAGCTGTGAAAACACACGTCACACAGAGATTTATGTCCTGACACACAGTATGGTGATGATCTATTGGGGACATTTCATTGACATTTACCCATCTGTGCTCACACACACACGGCTCTTAAACTGGAAAACTGCTGGAGGAAATCAGAGAGAGGAAGAATAAAAAATAAATCGTACTAATCAGAATTTTTGCTTTGTTTTTAGGTAAATAAATGACTCTATAGATTATACTGAATTAATTTAAACCACAAGTCAATCATTTCATCATGTCTAATACAGCTTTCTGCAAGACTATCCATTAACCAAAATAAACACAGTCCCACAGAACATCATGAATAATGTTTAAAACCGTCACCTCTTTGCAAACTATGCAGAAGAGATGTTTAAACACTTGCATTATAGGGCAGGAAAAAGGGCAGACATAATGCACACTTGAAAGAGGAGAGTCGGAGAGAATGCGAGATATTACGAGAGGCGAGACTGGGGGAGGACTTGAGTCGTGACGACCTTTTAGTGTCAGAGAAACAATGAAGTGCAAAACGGCCACCCACAATTCCAGCGTGATTCATTATGTGTTTTCAGCATATCTTTGGTTTCTCAAGCAAGTAAGGATGAACTGTACCTGAACACACAGACACTTATTGACTCTTATGCATCATTTACATACAATGTGTCCATTGCTTGCCAGGAACACATACAGTAAAATATTGTCAAAGTGTCATTTTCCTGAGGCTCAAGATACATTAGTCACATAGCATTTACTGTTCAGGTGACTGGCTTAAAAAACACAAAGTTTATATATTATTGCATGCACTGCATGTAAATGTTTTATAGTGCTGTATGTGTGTAAATGATGCTTTGATAGTGTCCTTCAACAGATATGTTAATGTGAATCAAAATACAATGTTACATATCAGTCACCATTCTTTAAAATGCCCTAAAATACCTGGAAGGTATAGTTCTTTTATTTTAAAGTAAATTGGGTCTGTAGCATTTACTTGTGAACCCCCATTTGCTATCGCTTTTAAAAAGTAGGTGATATTAGGAGGTAGATTCTCGTTTTGAGTACATTTGTGAGCCTGTCTGTGAAATCCAAGCCAAGAAAAAAAAAAGTACTCGCAACTATAAAATGACATAAATAAGTTCTGGCAGAATTTGGCATATAGTACTCAAACTTTCATTTATAATACTGAAATTAATGATTTTATGAACACTACGTTTTATTATTCTGCAGAAAAACTACTGGAAGTTGGCTTTCTAAACCTTGATTTCAATCTTAGACACGTCATTACTCAGTCAATATTAAAGAAATCAAGGTTATATTTTCACCTAATGTTTTCATTATATAGGATGATTTTATGCAGATAACAGCAAAAAATTACTTTTCACAGACAGGGTCACATTTTATTGCACAAAACTAGTTTTGATTTAATGGTTTGGTGCTATTTGGATGTTCTGAGTTGCTCAAAGTTCTTATTTCACCTACAAAGTTACAGATATTGACTGTAGGAAGTGATGCCAGGATGAATAGATGTCTTACTCTTTGTGTTTGCTGTCAGAGCAGGAGATGTAGAGGATTTTGACTGCTCGTACAGCCCGACAGGACCGACTCTCTTCAGGATGAACATCACCCGCTGAGATGAAGCTCACCGCTGTGTCAGCAACAGAAGCAACCAGAGTGTCCGTGTTCAGAAGCCACAGCTGACAATTACAAGACAAGAGGGACATATAAAGTTAAATCGCATTTTAAAAATTTAATTCAAAATGTAATTAATTAATGTAATTAACTTGCCCTTACCAGAATCATGGCTTTGCCAGATGTTGTTTGTATGGAAAAGCGGAATATACTTTGTGCAGATGACAGTTCGATCAGTCTGGAGGCTAAAGTTTGCTCCAAGAATCGCTGCCTGTATGAGACATGATAAACAAACGCTCTGAATACAAACCTTCTGGTTAACATACAATATTATTGGTCTTATCTTGCATTAATCGCTCATTAAAAATCAAAATAAACAGAAACATACAAACGCACGTGTAAATTCAGTTACTATTTTATCACATCAAATATTTATTAAGTAGAGCATTAAAATGTGTCTTTATGTTAACTGTAATCTGTATAGTTCTCCTAATACATACAGACACATACAGGGGGTGTTATATTGGCTTTACCTTGTTAACCTCGTTGACTTTGACACTAAACTGTGTTGTGTTACATCACTCTTTCCATCTTCACTTGACTCTACTAATATTTCAGTTATGTAAAACTTCAGCACCTCTGAAACAGAAAAGACAGTAGTGATATATTGCTGATGGTGTGTGAATAGGAAATTAAAGCTGAAATTATCCTCTCACTCTCAACGTCTCATAGAAGCAAATTGATTTTTCTTGGCAGTAACACTGAACTCTGCGCTCATAAGCTGTAATATAAACCCGGGCTAATGTATCCATCTCTCGATTTTATTGTGAAAAATGAATCTTTTGCAGTTGCAAATAGGCTCTGAATTCAGAGTAAACAAATAAAACCTGAAATATTGTCACATTTGAATCCAACGTGTCCAACAAAAAATATCCTATTAAATTGCATTTATCTGCTCAGATTTTTAAGGCAGTGTATATGCTCAAAATGTTTTACACATATAACTTTAAAAAGTGTTGTAAAACAAAATCTAACTTACGTCTTTGGTGTTTGAACAACAACAATAGGAAACCCTAATAACTCAAAACAGACTGAAATTTCTAGACTGAAATATAAACTGATCATATTTATAAACATCCAAATACATCTAAGCATGGATGAGATGAATGACCCATGATGCGTCAGGGCTCATAGATGACATCATTCAGAAAACTGAAACATGCTGTGGTTATATTCATTTGCACTCATGTAAAATGTCTGAATCGTGTTATCACAGTATACTGCTTTGATTTGCATACCTGAAGTGATTTCCTCGCCCAGTGTTGTAAAGCAGTTCTTACAGGAGACCGGCACACTCTTACTGCTGTGATTCTGCTGAAGATATAAGACACACACCTTGATATAAAGATAATATAATACGCTTGTGTTTATATTCAGAATCAGTTATAGGGGACATCGGATGCCTATTTTCCACAAAGAGGCACCTTTCTTTATAAAGGACGGTTCTTAGAACTGAATTTTAAGTGCCTGAAGTATCAAGATCTGTAATTGGTTCCACCAGTAACTCTGTTGTTAAAAGAAGACTTTTAGGAGACATACAATACATTTTAAGGTTCATATACATATACAATTTAAGGTTAAGCTTATAACAAACTGGCTGCGTGTTTTCTTTTCAGCTTTTCTAAGCTGGCAGACATGCCATTAATCTAACTAAATACAAAAAACAAGTGAAAACTTCATCCAATGTCCCAAAGTAAAGTGAAAGTAGCAGTATCTTGTGATTTTATGATGTCTTAAAGCTTTGAACTGTTGCTGTATAGAAACAGGAGGAAACATTGGAGAAAATAAAACTACACAATGCTTACAAACAAAATATACATTTTGGAGAAATTAATGATTGAAACATGTTCAGTTGTTTCTGAAGGAAACTTATTATAAGAAACAGCTGCTTATTTACACTGTTTACACATTTTGGAAATGATATTGTCTAATATGAAAAACAGGCTTGCTAAACTCAATAATTCTGTTTTATGTATGTTAATGCCGTTTACATTTTAATATTAGGTGCACAATTAATTAACATTTATACATTTTTGTACAGTATACATTTCTGATACTGTGTGATTTTTAACCCATGTGATTTAATGATAAACAGTACAGACAACTGCAGAAACAATTATGACAATAGGTTTGTATTTGTTAACATTAGTAAATGCTATTTCATGTCAGCTAATGCATTTATTAATGTTAACAAATACAACCTTATTGTGAAGTGCTGCCAAAATAGTTGCTTTACAAAAAACTAAACCCATCTGAACAAAGACAAAGTCTGTATGTTAAAAACTATTTTTTTAGCTTGTTTCTAAACTTTGCTCTCAAATGCACAATAAAAATAACAAAAAAGAAAAGAGAGGCATCTGTGTGTGTGTGCTCAGGCAGTTTAGGTTTAGTGTTGGCCACAGGCAACCCACAGATTGAGACAGAGGGCGAGAATCAATCCTTCTGAAAGACGTAATAGAGTTCTCCTCCACTGGATTTCCACCCCGCCTCTTCAGTTTTTATTATGATGAAAGGAAGAAGTTTTCCTCCTCTGTCAGCCCTGAGGCTGTGAAACTGAGAATCGTGCACTACTTAGGGTGAGAATATCACAACTGAAGCCCAGCCTTTGAAGAAGCCATCATCTGTAGACGTTTTTTTGAGGTAAAGCCGAACTTTTTTGCCTTTTAAAGAAATGTTTCTTTCATCCTTTATTCACCCTAAAACCTTTTGTGGAGCACGAATGGAGATGCCCGAGATGCTCATACCATACAATGAAAGTAAATGAAGACATGAGCTGTCAAGCACCAAAAAACATTTTGTGGGGAAATTAACCTACGAATGGCTTACTAAGAGTTGTCTAAATATTAAGTTTATTACCTTTAAGATATTATTCCTTGAAAATATTTTTGTTTGGAACATTTTAAGAAAAAGAGGTTTTAAATATTTGATGCAATATTTCCAAATGAGCATTTTTAGAGATCTATTCCTGTAATAAAAGATATAAAGAATTAACCATTTCTGCCTTATTTAGAGCGTGATCTTACCTTTTCAGAGTCTTTGTGAAATGTGTTTGCTTGTTGTGTGAGGGTCTGCTCACAAGCGCTGTCTCGGGCCAATAAAATATACGTGTCACCAAGTAGACAATCGTCATCTCGTGGGAGCAGTTTCCTGTTGGCAAAGGGATCTGGGTGGCAACACCAATCATCCACTAACGCGTTCCAGTTTCCATTAGGCAAAGGAAGAACCCGCTTAAAAATCCTGTAAAATAACAATATTGTCAATATTGTTGGACAAAGTCTCTTTTCAGGCAAGCACCACTTTCACGTCCAAAACTGTCCACATTCCTCATAAATGCGTATTAATTATTATAAAAAAAATACTATTTTATGTTCTTTGAGGAGTCACCATTTGTTGGGTATTATAGCTTCTGGTTTGTTCATATTATCCCTCCTCTTAAATAAAAAACATGTATTTTTTGTTATGTCTGGACTCTTGTCAACAGGGGTTTATAAAAATAGAAACACATGGTTCAATATATCGGTAATAATTAATAAATTTATTCACTGAGAATTTATATTTCAAGTTTTGACTGCAAATGTAACACCCCAAAAAGTTTAAATTGCCCAATACATGCTAAATTAAAACAATTAAATACTCTTTACCTGTCTTGAAGCACTGTAGACCCACAGGATTGGCACAGGAAGGAGTATGTCTCCTTAACCTTAAGCTGTCCAATCACACTGCTGGGATCATCTGAGGTAAGAAACACAAAATAACCAATTACCAATAACCAAAGCTAAAGATTAAGCTATAGGCCTATGTTTTCTAATAAAATATCAAGACATCCTTAATCTACCCAATCTTGAAAATAAAATAAAAGTTATGAACTTAATAAAGGATAAATAAAAATTATTTAACCATTTATTCACCCTCACATCATTCCCAACCTGTATGACTTTCTTTCTTCTGCACAACACAGAAGAAGATATTTTAAAAAATGTTGGTAGCCAAACAACATTTTGACTTTCATTATATGAACACAAAACCACCACACATCTTCTTTTGTGTTTCACAGAACATGACATGAAGGTGAATAAATAATGGCAGAATTTTTTATTTTAAACTATTTTTTCATATTCATGACAATTCAGGTCTTGTTAAAGATTCTTTAAAAATAAAAATAAAATCATTAAAATATTTATATATGCATATATAAAAATATAAACATATAAATGTATGAGTAATGTGGATAACTAGTGATCTATATGATGACATAGACAAGACAGGATCAGAGAGTTGTAAAGATTGGCTGGAGTCTTACTTTTAGTTGTCCTGACATGAAGTAAAACTCATCTCAGATGAGCAGGTCATGTTACTGGACTATTAATCTCTGTTCATCTGTTGCATGTGCAGCTAAGGGTCGGCTTGCACTCATTACTCAAATTCCTCAAGCAAACCAAATGACCCTGTTCAGCCTTATACATTAAAACTGAGTTTATCAGCCCCCTCACCAGAACAGCTATCCTGCACTGCAATGACTATAAATTCAGCACTGGAGAGAACGTAATTTATAGGTAATACTTTGAGTATTTACCTAATGGCTGGTCCACGCTCACACGCAGTCTAATATGGGATCCATGTTCAGTGATTCCTGTACTTTTCTGACATGATGTCTCCACTAGCCTCACACCAGGTGTTAGCTTCACCTGATACGTCCGGTCAGGTGTCTGGATGTTTAGGGTGGAATTCTCTCCGGACTCAATCTTCACATCTGTACCATCCCTAGCAATGTCTTTCCTGGGGGTATAAAACATGAAGTTAGTGGTTTGCACCATCAACAATCTTAACTCCTAGTTATGAATGAAGAAAAGTGTGATGTTTTTCTGCTGTGGATGATGTTGCTATTTAATTTAATTCAATTCAAATTTATTTCTATAGCACTTGCATTGTTGCAAAACAGCTTTACATGTATATAGTTTTAGTAGCAGAAACAAAGAAAATATATATAGTATATATAATATAAAAAGTAAATATGATAATTCAGTAGATGGTGCACAACATATCGAAATATTGCAAATGTGAATAATATCAATATGCAATACTTTGCAAATGATTTTTAATACACAAGTGCATGCGTATACTCTGACGTGTAATAGATGACCAGCGATCAGACAGAATATTAAACATGCATGTTGGCTATAACATTTTCAGTTCTTAAATGTACCTTATACAAATGTAAAGCATTATCGCATATGCATTTTTCTTTCATATCGTGCAGCCCTATGTCCAATCATGCCTATGAAACAGCTGTCCAGTACTACCATCTTGTGTTGAAATATTGGACTATAGCAGGGGTTTCAAACGTGTCCTCTAGCACCCCTAGTTCTGCACATAATGTATTTCTCTCCTATCAGACACACCCAATTCAGGTCTTGAAGTCTCTACTAATGAGCTGATGAGTTGGATCAGGTGTGTCAGATGATGGACTAGAGGTTTGACATTTAAACCTTTGATTTAGGTGGTATTGCACACCCCATTTTACTAAATTTGATGGTCTAGTTTTAAATGCACTGCATTAAAAGAAACAATTGCAATATGATTTTGGATAGAATGATAGAATGTGGTAGAACCACTCCACTTGATCCATTTTCACAATATAAAAACATATACTGTATACAGTGTTAAGCGTGTTATTTTCCTGCATACCTGGATGACCTAAATTGGCATTTGTCAAAAGTATAGTACACAAGAGAAGATGCAATTCTTTATCCCACAATGCAATGCACCTGACTCAATGTCCTGTGTGAGTTCATCCCTACAGTGTTGGTTTGTAATCTACACCACATATTACTTACATATTACAAATTATTTACACCATCCTTAATTACAACTGACCCTTGTTAAAAAATTTACAATAGTAACTATAGTTCAAAATAGAGTTAAAACTGCAAAACCATCTTGGGTCTACTGCAAACTGCGCTGTTCACTGCATTATATTTGGAGATAAACGACAGTTTACTATTCTTATAGTGGCTCATGCAAATATTTTTATCTGTATTATTTAAGGTTAACATCAGAAAATACATTGTACACTACAGAGATTAAACTCTCGCATTAAATATTATATTCAATGTTATACAACTCATACCACCGACATTACCAGAGTTTATAAAAATAAAACAACTCTTACCGAATGAACAAAATGCCACTTTGCAATTTCTGTCTCAGCTCAAGAAACAAGATGTCTTGCTGTATAACTTCTTCCATTGTTCGTCTTTAGCACAGTACTCACAAAACACAAATTCACCCGCTGTAAACAACGTGACTGCACATTTCCGCGACACGGCCGTGATGTCACCAGAAAACAAATAATTTCAAATAAAAAGTCACCCTGTACATTATTAGGAAAATAGTTACATTAAATGTATTAAAATAACAGGTAATTGCACAATGGAGTGTTTAGGTATTAAAACACCACTAGAGTGTAGTGAGATCATTTTAATAATTATAAAAAATAAATAACGTATCATCTAAAGGATGCTTGTGTAAGTATTACAAGTAACAACGGATATTACCAAACTTTCAACAAAAGATTCAGTCACATTTAGTTATTGTGCAAAGGGTCAAAGCGTGTTTGTTTAACTGTAATGTTAAGCCTAAACATCACCCACAGAACTAAGGGTTGAAACAAAGCGATAACCAAACTAAAACCACCGGAAGTCCACAGTGCGTGCTTTAGTAGTCACATGTTTTGAGAAAGAAAAGAAAACCATGCTGTCTAAACAATGCGATCTCATTGCAAAAGTGACACATGATTGCTTGTCGTTTGTCGTCATTTAGTTATTTTATAATGTACATAATTAATCGAATGTAATAATTTATCTAATGCATTCTATTAGATAACTATGATGTGTTTTGAACGGCAAATATATACTTTTAACAACCAAAAAGGTCAATATGAAATGTAAGCTATAAACGACACAAATTGTACCTGATGTCTGTTATGGGACCTAATGTTTTTAGTCTGATTACAAAAGGACTTTTCGCGGCAGTTCACAGACGCGCATGCGCAGTTTCAGCGCGCGGAATCTGAGGGGTCACGTCAGAGCGGCGTGCAGTGGCTCAGTGGTGGCGCGAGATTTCTGACTGTTTTGTCCTTTTTTTCACATTCAAATTAAAAACAATCGCTGATATTATCGGGTAACATGTGGAATCAAGGTATGTGGTGTAATAACTCTTTGTCGTATGATTATTCGCACTGATTCCCGGTTTGATCTGCTATAATGTTAAAAACAGTGCTAATGCTCCGTTAATAATGTCAATGCGCTTGACGTGTAGCTTGCGTGATGTTTATATGCACTCTGGTTATAGCACATAGTTTAATAACCAGCCTATCTTAGCTTATTCTCTTCGTTATTCGTTAATGCAACAACTAACAACATATACAAACAATTGAGTAGTTGGCGAATGTTTTGTTGTAAAATATGAGTTGGCATAGTCTGTATTGAAAACAAGCAAAATGATGTTTCTGTAAATATGTAAACAGGTAAATATGGTGAGGCCAGTATGGGTGGATACACACAGTCTCCAGGAGGATTTGGATCACCAGCTGCATCTCAAGGAGGAGACAAGAAAGGGGTCAGTCTGTTTCAGCTGTACATAAAGCCTATCAAGAACATGATCTGCTCATATGTTAACTTAAAGTTTAAATATAATACGTCAAAAGAATTATTACGTTTTTTTGTATGCTGGCAATTCCATGCAAATGTCAACATTACCATGAAAAATAAAGTTTTTACCAAAAGTTTTTACTATACTGATATCTTGGATGTGGATATTTGGTGGTTTATATACTAATGTGGGGTCTTTCTTTAATATATTTTGATACATTGATATTTTTCTGATGTATGGACTCCATCGACAGGGTTTTAGGGAAACACAAAAAATGGTTCATCAACATACTGGCAGTTAATATCCCTGAGAATTTATACTTGCATGAAAATGTCACATCCATAATGCTGTAATTGCTCATGATGTGACATCATTTTCTTAAGCACAACTTTTGTGGCCATCTAAACATCCTATTGACTTTAACATAATGTTTAAAGCCGATATACACATTTAAAGTGTTACAATTTAGTAGTTAAGTAAAATAGATCCAGGAAATCTCTTAAAAGGTGTATACATTTTTATTAAAAATTAAAATGATAATTCCCCTCCTGTTATGTAACTAAAGGCTATCAAATCATAAAGGACGGTATCTTACAGAAATGATCTAGAGACTTTTTGAGATTTGCCAAGATACAATGTGAATTCATGTAAAATGAGACACTGTTTGACATTGAAGAGACTGTCAGAGTGTCTCAATGTAATTTGAATTAACCCTTAACCTGTGTAGTTATCTAGTACTGAGTGTCATGTTTGCGAGTGATAGTAAGTGAAATGTTTGTGTGTCCTGCACAGAGAACACGAGCACAGCAGATTGTTCCCTGTACTGTGTCGCAGCTGATGTCTGCTGTGCAGGCAGAGGACGTCTTTAAAGCGGGAGATGTTGAGATTGCACAGGTGAGTCTAAGATTTTCTTCTAATAGCCTTCAGACAAAGTGTGGGAAAATGTATCATATTTGCCTTAGAAGTAAACAGCACTGAGTTCATGGGTTTTGTGACTCAATTGCTCCAAATTCATTAATATGTCCAAATTGCATTTGTGATAAAGCTGTAAATGCATCTTGGACAATAGAAAATGATTGCTTGCAAACTTAACATGCAATTGCTCTAAACTGCCGTATCTGTGTGGCTTAAAAAAAAGCCAAAACTTGGTGGTTAGTCTACCTCAAACAAATGTTAATGCTAAACAGGGCCTAGTATAGTTATTTTTTATTTAAGCCTGAAATGTTTATAAAACTCTGCTAGACAACATCATGGCAGTTTGCATCAGTAGTTTGCTGCATTAAAAAAAGATTTTATTTTGAACAGTTAGTGAGATTTTATCTGGTGTCAGATACCTCATGCAATGATGTAGGCAATTGGACAATTGAAAAAAATCCCTTTGAATTTGCTCATACTGTAAAGCTTTTCATAGTTACCCTGTGCCATATATTATTTTAGGCGCTTACAAATTGTGATGTATTTCCAAGTATGTTCTTTCCAATCGTACATCCTCTTTCAGGTTTTGGAAAGGGTTTGCTGGCCTATTCTACAATATCATGCAAACTGACTTTATTACGTGTGTATTCGATTCTAGGTAACTATTGTTGGTGTTATTAGAGGCACTGACAAATCCACAATCAACATCCAGTATAAAGTGGATGACATGACAGCAGCTCCTATGGATGTGAAGCAGTGGATAGATACAGAGGTACAGACTCATAAATCAGCATTGTGTTGGTCATCTCCCTTTATGCATGTAACTGTAAACATTAACTATGATCCCCGCTTCTAGGACATGGGTGTGGATAACTCAGTCATTCCTCCAGGCACTTACGTCAAAGTCTCTGGCAACTTGCGCTCGTTTCAGGTACTGGCATCTTTTCATAATGCCGGTTATAATTTGTTTGTGTTTCTTTTTTTAATGATTGTATGACATCCAGGTTTTATTAGTTATAGAATGGTAGAATGGCTGTCTGAAGATTAGACATAAGAGCATAAGGACCCTTTTGAAGGGTTAATTTTAAGTGATTTAAGGGTTAAAAGTTACAAACAGCAAACACTAATATTAATTTTTAACAAATACTTTTGTAAAGTTGTTTAGAAGTTAGTCTTAAGTTGAATATTAGTTGTAAAATTGTGTTACAGTGTGAAGATATACTATTTTAAACTGGCATTTTAGCAGGCACCTCTTTCTTTATGCAACAAATTTTAAATGTTACAGCGTGTGACAAAAAGCAACTTTCATTGCATTTGAAGTATACATTTTATCAGTATTTATTTAAGAGTATTAGAATGCTGTTTCCTCTTTTTCATGTACTCAGAATTCCCCTTCAGAAAGCTCAATGTTTTAGGGATTTGTTTTGCAGAATAACAGATCTTTGGTCGCGTTTAGCGTGAGACCTCTGGATGACATGAATGAAGTTACTTCACACATGTTGGAGGTTGTGCACGCTCACATGCTGCAGAGCAAACCACAGGCCACGGTAAGACTGTCCCATATCCTTTTCTCATTCTGCTTCTGCTTTTTACTCACATTTAAGTTGATTTCTCTTTGACATTATCATAGAAGTTCAATTATATGACAATAGTATATGTAAAGTATAACATTCAGCCAGCGGGGTGTTATAACAGAATAAACCCCAACAGAGTGATCAACACCCGATTGTGAAGCGAATAAATCTTATCACCTTAAAAGGGTTTAATTTGTGATAACAACAAAGAGCTGTGTGTCACTGTGGTGAGAACACAGACATTGAAAATTTGTGTTAGATTACTAAATTTTTAATTAATTAATTATTTAAAGTATTTGATACTTTTTTTATTTTCACATTTTTAATCTATTTTTTTGTTGATTTATAAAAAATTTTGCCGCTTGCTTGATTAATCCTTTTCATATCTTATCATTGATATATAGAGAATAGGGTGACAGATGTCAGGTTAACATAGTATAAAATACACACATTTTTTACACAACATTTGCTTGCTTAATAAAAGATTCAAAACACACATATTGGAATTGACAGAATGGATTGTTTCTGTATAGCCATAAAGCAGATTGTCATTGTTACTGTTACTCAAACTTGTTTGATAAACGAGCTTTAATTTTACAGATGGGAGGCAGTGGAGGGTCAAACACAATGTCTACATCACATACTAGCATGGCTAACACGGGATCAGCAGGAGGATATTCTGGTGCAAACTTGATGCTTGTTAATGGATTGAGCGCTAATCAGAACCAGGTGAGTCAAGATAATCAGATCTTTATTCAAAGTCATACTGTGTCATTGCAGTTAAACTAGAACATTTATTTGATCAAAGTAAAAAAAAAATTGTGTAATTGCTGTTCTGTACAGGTTTTAGGTCTGATCAAAAGCTGTCATGATCCTCAAGGCATCAGCATGCAGGAGCTCAAGCAGAAGCTTAATAGCATGAGCATCAGTGTTATCAGGTACAAATTTCCCTTAAGTGACACTTTGTGGCTATAAACAAAGAACTCTTGTAGTTAACCAAGAAAAGATCATTTCTCTTCCTCTTTCGTATAAGGAGCGGCTCATTGAATCACCCGGAATAAACATGGAGAATAGCTCGTTTTTGACATCTTAAACCAACTTCCTCTTTTGCCTTAAAAGATTTAGAAAGCTTTGTCAGACATTGCTCCAGAACTTGTATTTCCTGCCTATGTTAGAGGTATTATCGTGCATAAAGTAAATACAACACTTCATGTAAAAAATCCTGTTTCTGGAAGGTGCTTAAAGTCTGGGCAACTAACGTAATAACTTCTGAAATGGTAACTTTTTTTTTGTTTGTTAGTAGTTAAATAGTAAAGTTGATTTTTGAGCTTTAACTATCTGTGACTCTGTTTATGAATAGTTAACTTCTCATTTGCAAACACCAGATGTCTCAAAGTTCACACTGTTTTTTGACAATAAGCATTTTGCTGTTCGTAACTCAGAGCAGTTTTGAAAGTATGAACCTGTTAATAAAAGAAAGTACGTCAGCACGAAATGATTCAGCGCCATTTCTGTTTTCTTCTTTTATAGGCAGGTTGTGGATTTTCTCAGCAACGAGGGACACATTTTCTCCACCATCGACGAAGACCATTTTAGATCAACAGACAATGAAGTCTAAAGTCCATCTTGTCAGATGTGGATCACCAGAGCTTGCCCAGATTGAACTACCCCAGAAGCCTTATGTTGTCTTGAAATCTTTGTTAGTTTCACCATACCAAGTCAATGTTTTGCTGGCCCATTTATGTTGATGGTTAGGAGAATTTAATAAGTCTTATTGAATAGTTTTTCAATAACCACAACACAACAACCACAACCTTTTCTGTTTTTTTTGTATCTTTAATAAAAGTGTAAAGAAATACATTTTAAGTGTACATTTGTTAAGCTTTCATGTTACAACTTTGAGTATTAAAGTATTGAAAATAAAATTACACTATTGGCAATGGTTCTAATAGTGCATGATGGTGTCGAACATTTCATCAACAGTCTCATAGTCATGATCAGAGTCGGAGAGACGCTTTGCTGTTTTGGGATGAAGGGAGAGAAGAGATTAAAGACTCAGCATTTCATTTTTGTTCACAGCTCGATTAAAGGTCATTTAAGCAGCAATAATCTTAAGAGTGGTTCACACCGAATGCATGTGTGTTCTACTGTGCTGCTTTTTCATTCTTTTTCATGCATTAGACACCTTTAATGTTAAATTATGTTACTTTGTGTCTCAACTATTGTCTTGAAGACACCATAACAAGACTTTTGTTTGACATAAATTTAAAGGAATTCAATTCATTAATGACTTAAAATTCATTTGCATTGTTTGGAAAATGCTATAGTCAGAGTGATTTATTAAAAAGTAAGCTTAAATGAACAATAAAAAACCTGACGGACCTGTGTTTTGCGTTGTTGGTGTTTTCACATATGTATTGGGCTGAGTGATGCTCTCTGAAATAGATTTGCTTTTCCTTGGAAACAGTGGAGGGGGTTCCTTTAAAATCTAGATTTGCACAAAAGGAAGTGACATTTACTAGCAGCCGAACCAGCTAAATAAACATTTGATAATGCAGTAATACTTACAACAAGGTTGTATTTGTTAACATTAATAAATGTAGTAACTAACAAGCAAAATAGTTCTTAGCATTTATTCAATCTTTGTTAATGTCAGTACAATTGTTCATATTAGTGCATTAATTTGTGTTAACATGAGTTCTCCTTTTGTGTTCCATGAAATACGTTTGAAACAGCATGATGGTTAGCGTGAGAGAATGTTCATTTGTGGGTGAACTGTTCCTGTAAATACAGTTGATGTTTTTTCAAGAATTACTGTCTTGATTTGTAAGCATATGAATCATTACATTATGTTTTTGGGAAGTGTCAACATCAAAGGGTATTTGAAAAATGTTGGTTTTCTAATTCGAAAACAGTATTTTATCTGAAAAATAGGTTATATGCCATTATTGTGCCATTATTTCCTGTAATGTTAATGGAAGAATTTAAATATACTTACATCATCATCTTTAGGAGAACATGGAGCAGGGGGTTGTTTCACTTTTGTCAGACCCAGAGAGAGATTATCAAGATGTTTGGTAACTGGTAATGATGCTCTGGTTTTGGTGGGCCTTCTTGGCGTTTCAGACAGGGATAGCTTCTTCTTTGGCGGGCGAGGAGGTGGCTCCTCAACTTTGCTTGTAAGTTTGTGATACTCATAGTAGAAATTCTCTGTAACCTCAGTGACCGTCTCTATACACAGTTTGGGGGACTCGCCGTCGGGCCATGGAAGAGGCTCAGAGGTGAAACACAAAGACATTTGTAACCAACGTACCGGCAACTCAAAGCACCAGTCAGGTTTATCGGGTAAGCTTGCAAACACCATGTTCTCCGTAAAAGTCTCCTCTAGCTTAAGTGCTGTCAACCCTCTCAAGGGATCTTTTTCTAGCTCTTTATCTTGAGTTACAACTTTGACGTCGATAGGCAAAGACTTGGTAATTAAATCTGTTAAATTGTACTTTTTGTTGTCTAATAGCTTTTCCACAAAGTGGCAGTCCATGAACAAAGGCAGAAAGAGTTCTTCACTATCATCTTCTTCATCATCCTCATCATCCATTTCCATAGTTCGTTTGCAAATCAGATTCTCGTTTTTCTGAGCATCAGAATTATTCCTCATCGTTGTTCCAAGAACCTCGAGCTGCTCGCCGACACTAAGGGCAGGTATCCCCTCTTCTTCTACCGCTTCACAATGACGTGTCACATTTACCTTCAAGCCTGGACACTGAAGGGATGCCAGGTATAACTCATACACCGATCCGAATTCCCTAGCCTTCCTCCTCATTCGTCCGCTGTATTTCTGTGAGATTAAGAAGTATTGTTTTCCCTTTCTCCCTTTTGGAGTTGATGCAAATACCATCGGTGTGTGGCCCTGTCCATGTAGCACTAGGTGTCTGCCTTTCTGCAGTTCTTGAAACCAGGGACACTTAAAGAACTGAATTCCCTCAGGGCCGTCCAGGATCTTTGCCATAGTGGGGAAAGACTCGTTTGGTTGATCTGCAACTTCAGTCATTGATAGTGGCGTTACAAAGACTGTATCCCAAAACTGTTCTGTCACATCCTGGACATCCACTTCTAGGCTGGAGGGGAACTTGAGGATACCCTTCCTCACTGAATGCAAAAAAGGTAATTCACATATAAATTCATCAGCCTTATGTGATGGGTACATAAAGTGACGATTCAACTAAAATCTCTTTTCATCTCTTCTATCACCTTTGAACGGGTAATTAAAAAAGCTTTCGAAATTTGCAAAGACAATATTCTGTATGGGTCTTATATCTTCTCTGACTTCAAAGCACACAAAAGCTTTGTTGTGAATGTGTTTAGTCATTGTTCATGTGATTATTGCTCAGTCTGTTGTATTTTATAGTAATGAAAATGCAGTTTTGTGTGTATTTCTGTTGAGAATCCTACTTTACCTAACCACTGACATACAGTCAATCGTAAATTCCTGTTTTATAATGCATTAAATGTAGAACAAATTAGTGCAGGATTAAACTCAATAAATTTAGGAAACTATGTGGAGTAGTTTGACAGAGAAATTGAAAAATTGAAAAATCATATGAGAGGAAATTTTCGTGGAAATTATGTAATGCAGGAATTGCACCTGTTAAATACTAAAACGATATTATAATTTCCATTGCACCTGCTTTCCAAGTTGGATGAAGGTAATAAAATGTTATGAGAGAATCATAATAAAGAGTAAATACTCACTTTGCATAATGGCTTTAATTTCATAAACTGGACTGAAGATTAATGGGCCACCTGTATTCTTCATGTTTGTGCTGCGGAAGCGGCGAGTGTTTAGTCTGGCTGATGACATGATCTCCTGTAGAAAGTACCCACGGTCACTCTCACACTCATAAAACTCCCCTTTAAGGGACAGAGGAAGAAGTATCTCTGCAGAGACCATGTTCTGCCCGAACAGCTGACACCTTGCTTGTCTTTCACCATCTTCACCAACCTCAACCGATATAAGCGTCAACTTTTCTCCAGCAGGAAGTGTGAAATTGTTTATTTTCAAGTTATCTTTACTTTGAAATCTGAATGAGCTGCAGACGTCCACACCAACGGGGCACAAACCCACAATTTCCTCTATTGTACTATATGGTAAGTCCTCAGCAATGAGTGTGAACTGACCTAGAATGTACAAAAGCAAACATCTTGCCAATTTCTTGCCTTTCAAGACACTTTTATGTTTTCTTCAAATCAAAGATTGTATTGTTTTGTGCTGGTTGGTTTAGTTTGTGGTTTAGTACATTTTTATCTCTATAGAGTATTTGGGAAACATTTACTTAATTTACTTAAACATTAACATAAACATTATGGTTACAAAGGCCATTGTAAAAGTCATTATGCTCTTTAAGCTTAATAATTAGGCAGTAAAAATATATGTAAATTGTAAATATATGTGTATTTCTTAAAATGTTTGTTGTAGGCCCAAACCCTGTCATTAACATTTTACTTTATGTCACCATCTGTCCATTCCTAGTTTTTTGGCTTACCTGTGTATTCTGTAGACAATTCACATTTTGTTCCGGTGTCAATATTCTCACAAGATACAGAAAAGAGCTCAAAACCAATGATCTTCACCAGATCTCCTGTAGATAAACAAACTTCACTCCCAGAAAGTTCATATACCGACCCTGAAAATAATAATACATCAACCATGCGCAGTATTTGCAAATCAGCTGGGTTAGTATTTTATTAAATTCAATACACCCATGCCATGGCTGTAAAAAAATTGTTTGTTTTTCTTTCCCAATCTGAGACATAAAGGATGGAGAATATTTGTTGTTATACCTCTTTTGGAAGCATTGTGAAAATATGGATTAAATAGGTTCTCTGTGCAAGGTTAATATAGTATTTTATTCAAATGTATTTAATATAAACAAATTATTGTTCTTCATTAATTTTACGAATGCATTCTCTTTATGTATAGCATAAACAGTCACAAAAAATTAACATTGTGAGGTTTTATGCAGTACATTTGCAAATAAATAAAGTCCTTTATATTGCAGGAAGAGCTGACGTACATGTAAATGTAATGC
Organism: Beaufortia kweichowensis; assembly: GCA_019155185.1. Lineage (NCBI taxonomy): Eukaryota > Metazoa > Chordata > Actinopteri > Cypriniformes > Gastromyzontidae > Beaufortia > Beaufortia kweichowensis. The sequence goes on from CM032800.1 coordinate 11,123,925, forward strand.
AAACCTTTCGCAAGCTTTTGTAAGTAAGATTATGAACACAATTTTAGCTCGATAACATGCCTCAAACATCCTTTATCTAAGATGTTTTATAGGTTTTGAGTCTCAGACTTTCTAGGAATAAAACTGCTGAATGCATTTCTATGTGCTAAAGGTATGATTGCTTTACACATTACTGTACTGTAGATTTTTTTCACATCTTAAATCTATATTTCACATCTTTCACATCAGTGTAAATGCAGGCCTCTGACCCTAAATAGACATCTGGATACTTAAAAACTGCATAGCAATAACATTTCATTAAATTGCATGTTTGCAGTACTTTGATACAACAGAGGCAATTAGTTAATAGTTAACATTATTTTGCAGAATTTAAGCATCTGTAACAGACTGCAGGAAACCCCTTATGTTAAATAAACCTCAGTGACAACAACAGAAATAAACATATTCCTGTTTACGTATTCCTGTTCCTATTATAAACAAAATATACAAAGTTATACATTTAAATTTAATTTAATATGTTGTATTATTGCTACAGCATTATTACTGACTGAAAACATATAGTAAAAAGCAGGTATTCTTGGTTATTAAAATTCTTTTTTCTTGGAAAAAGTGACATATTATAGCATTTCTAGAAAGTAAAATATGTGACCCTACCCTGGAAATAAACCCCAGAGCAAATCTGGAGAATGCGGGGTAAAGACTGTGGATCCAAGCAGCTGATAAAGTCTTGTAAGGAGTATAGGTCTCCCATCTCTGACACAGACTGAGCTGATCTTTTGTGTGCACACACTGAAACTAACAGAGGAACAGAGGAAGTCACCAGTTACGCCCAGAAAACACCATTTTATACACTGAACCGCATTCAAGCCTTTTAATGAACTTTGTAAAGAGCATTTGCTCTCATTCTATTTATATTCATATTCATTATTATTATTAATAATAATTTATTAAAATACTGCGGTTTCTATTGTGTTGGTATTGTCATTGAATCAATCCTTTTATGGTAAATGGTTAAATTGTCAATTTAAATAAAGTAAAACTGACGTTGATTGGCAAAAATTCCCGAGGTTGACGTGCACATTTCTTGTGTCCCTTAATTTGCGTTCTCAGTGCCCAGTTATACAAATGTTGACAGAATTAATGTCAGTTTTTATTTATAATAATTTAGTCTTACTGTAGACGTCCTTTATTAATCACCGAAAGAAGTTAAAAGGACAATATAAAGAACAAATAAAAAGATAATAAATTATGCATTTATTTATTGCATGTATACTATGAAAGTGGTCTCTTTGCAAACCACATTTTATAAATGACTTTAAATAATATATAAACCTTTCGAAAAAAAACCGCTCAAACATGTACATTCTGAAATGCATGTAGATTTATTTATTAATTTATTTCTGGCAGCTAATATTAATAATGTGACAACGTATTTTGTTAATAATTTCATTTCAATTTGTCAATTAATATTCATGACTAAGCTTTTTAATGATTTTTTAGTGTGGCGTCTAACTCCGCCCCTTTCACCAGCGTCAGGCGTTCCAGCCAATCAGCAAAGACTACGAAGAGACCGTCGCGTTACGTGTTTATTATTAATGAACCGGAAGTCGTGCTGTAGTGTTCCGAGAATGTTCGACGAGGGAAGAATAATGTGTTAAAATGGCCACAAATACCGCAGAGAGGAATCCACATTTCGAGTGTCCGACATGGTAAAACTGACTGCAGTGCATACTGCATATATAGTGCATGAATTAGCTGTTATAATATCCAATATAACAGTTATTCAGACCAACAACAGTGCTTCAGATAGTATGAGATCTGGAACAGCCTTGAGCTAAAACTCACATGCTTGCATGCAAACTGCATATAAAAGCATATTACGTTCATTTCTCAGATGCTTTACTCATGGCCATAACTGTCCTTGTATAACAAAGATAATCTTAGTTTTGTTTCGTTGCAGGGCAGGAAAGCCTCCAGCAGGGCTGCATTTGGACGTGGTGAAAGGAGACAAACTTGTTGAGGTATTACACTGAGTTTAAAGAAATATTTTAACTGGCACACTTACTGTAAATTGCTGTATTTTACATTTGTATTTCCTTGGAACAACGATATTTCAGGGTTGCGGAGAAATCTTCAGTGTACCAGTAAAAAATAGGTTTCTAATAGTACTGAGTTTCAGCTGGAAATGCAGCAGGGATGCACCAGATACTGACCTGACCGCCTGCTGCTCAGTTCAGACTGATGTATGTGTGATCATGGCTGTCAGGTCCAAACCGGTGCTACAGAAACACAAGACCCTGAGATTTAAGCTCTGAGCAGTGAGTCACTCCCTCAGGTGTTATAACTCTAGGGCACATTATGTCTTATTCATATTCAGCCTTGGTAAAGCCTTTGCATCTTTTTGCAAATTGTTACAGTATAATTTAAAGAAAAGGTTAACAGATGGACTAGTAAAGTGTTTCTTTTGCAGAAACTGATCATCGATGAAAAGAAATATTATTTGTTTGGCCGAAACCCTGACGTCTGTGACTTCACCATTGACCATCAGTCATGCTCTCGGGTCCACGCGGCTCTTGTCTACCACAGGCATTTAAAAAGGGTCTTTCTTATCGACCTAAACAGCAGTAAGTTATACAAATCAAAGGCACAGATTGTTTTATCTCAAAGAGCACAATGCATTCAAATCAAACATTTACATTCATTTCCTGTAGCACATGGTACGTTCCTGGGACATATTCGCCTGGAGCCACACAAGCCTCAGCAGGTACCTATCGACTCCACCATGTCATTTGGCGCATCCACTCGCGTCTACACCATCCGGGAGAAACCTCAGACCCAATTGAGCTCTGGTACAGGGGAAAGTAAAACTGGTGATGAAGAAGAGCTTAAAGGACTTTTGGGACTTCCAGAGGAAGAAACTGAACTTGAGGTATGTCTGTATCTTGTTGCCTGTTTTTGTGAGGCTTGATTTTTGTTCTTTTTATTGATTTCTAATCCCTAGTAGCATCCTTTAGTGTGGCAATGTTTCTAAAGCGAGCAAACAAGGTTGATTTATTACTTAATTTGTCACATTACTGTCAAATTACAAAATATTTAAATTATCCCTCCAGCTCTGAGTTAGTGTGTTAACAATAAAACACTGTCAAAAGTTAAGACACATTAAAATAGTCTTAATTATTACTATTTCCCACATTCCCATAATAATAATTAGGCCATTCAAACTAATACAATAAAACAAAGAGGAAATATGGGAATTATGTTGTGTCCAAAAATGCAATGAATTTCAATGTGCAAGCAGGCTCTGTATCCAAACTTTAGAAACATTATTACTGTATACATGTTATATGGATGTTACAAGATGTTACATTTCTTTACATGAATGATCTTAATATTAATGCAATTCACTTTCTCCTCATTTCTTGGTCTCTTTTCGTGTCCTGTGGCAGAACCTGACAGAGTTTAACACCGCTCATAACAAGCGCATCTCTACCCTCACCATAGAGGAGGGAAATCTGGATATTCAGAGGCCTAAGAGGAGAAGAAAGAGCTCCAGAGTGACCTTCACTGAAGATGATGAGATCATTAACCCAGGTAGAGTCATAAAGGAAATATAATTGTCAATCACATACCAGATTTTTGGATCAGATTTTCAGTAATCTGAATGTAGACAAACCTGTTTAAATATATGAATCAGACTTTTTGTACATATGCCAAAGTTGTCATTAAGGACTGGGTTATTAAACTGTATGTACATAATGTACTCTTTTAGAGGATGTTGACCCCTCCGTGGGACGCTTCAGAAACATGATCACAACAGCTGTCATTCCTATGAAGGTAATTTTCAAAATCATTACATCTAAAATAATTCTGTCATATACTAAAAAACAGAATGATTTACGTAAGTATTTACATCTGTTAAACCCATAGAAGAAGAAAATGGAGGGCGGTCATGCGCTGGGAATCGAGGAAACTGCATCACGACACATGCACACTTTTCCCTTGCGCGGTGGACTTTATAAAGACCTTCCTCCTGCCAGTCATGAAGCTCAACCTACGGGAGCTCCTGGTGGAAACACAATCCTGGGAGGACTGCCATTACCGCAGCCCAACCCTGCCCCGGACGTGGACATAGCCAGTGAAGCTCCACAACCGCCTGTCACCCTCAATCCCACACCTTTAACCGGTCCGTATGTGTCCGAGTTTCTCAACGAACCCCGTAAAAAGAAATATGCTAAGGAGGCATGGCCTGGCAAGAAGCCTACTCCGTCTTTGCTTATTTAGCCACAGTGCAGGATGTGGCTAACACTTTACCCCATATAAACTTTGTGCTCTTTAAAGTTGTCATCTGGTGCAAATGAGTTGCAGAAAGATCTCTATTGATTGTGTATTGTGTATACGTTTTAAAGCAATATTTCACACAGAAATCTCAACTACATGCCATTCCAGCCCGAGGAGACATGAGAATGTCCAAGCTTGTTTTTCATACATTAAAGGTGGATGGTGATTTATACTGCCAATGAAATGTAAAAACAGGTTCATACAATGTTACACTGTTACAAACCTTCTGAAACCAAACATAAAACTGTTTGTGAGTACCAAAGTAAAAATTAAGTTATACATTGATAATCCTCCCCTCCTTTGTAATCTTATTTATGCTTATTTATTAAATATAAAAGTGGTACATTTTCATGTAAACAATCTCTTTTTTTATGTCAAGTGGGTGATTGTTGACCATGCAGTGTTTGCAGTGGGCAATATAAATCCTCATCCACTTTTATGGAAAAGAGCAAATGATGGGTGAAGTATTTCTTAAAATGTGTGCTTAAAATGTTGTAATGGAATGAAAAGGACAAAATAACAGTTAAAAGAAACAGAAGTACCTGAACAAGAAAATATGTCATATATGGGGTTGTTTTAGTGTAGCCGTCACTATTTGTGTAAAAGGTTAAGCATTATCAAAAACAAAGGGCACAGGGCTTAACCATTTCATCTGGCATATATTTCATCTTTTTGGTAGCAGTAATCCAAACACACAAGTTTTGTTTTCATTCTTTAACAATGTGGTAGTAGCATCATGAGCGCAACGATTTTTACAGCATTTATTGATCTTAATTTCAACATTTAAACAATCTTTAAAGCTTACGATTTTAAGATGAATAAATGCTGTAAAAGTATATTGCTCATTGTTGGTTAATGTTAGCTAATGCTTATTACCAATGTAAATGAATGATTGATGAATTTCGAGAATTGCTGCAAATAGAGCTGAAAATGGTTGAAAGTTTTGTGTTACTGTAACATAAAAGTCTGCTGCTATTTTTCAGCAGGCTGTCTTCACCCTTACACTAAAACATATACAAAGAAGACAAAGACAGAATGATGAATCATGTTTTGTTCCTTTATTGTCTTTTTCTTCTGTTGCGTTACATCACTGAAAGCACCCACAATAAAGACCACACGATGTTTTTATTAAATATTTATAGGTTTTTCTTTTCTACTGTGACACCAGCAGAAGTCATCTAGGTGGCTGTGTGTGTGTCATTTGTACAATGATTTTAATTTCTCTTAAAACAAGTTGTGGTTTAGGTTAGTGTCTTTATTTGTTGTGTTAATAGACAAAAATAAATTTAATTTTTTAGAAGAGATCATGCATTTAATGAGGTTTGCAATATGGATGCTGATAGAGGCAACCCATGTTGCTTTTCTTAAAATGAAGTTGAAATTGATATATTGATCTGTGGCTTCTAGAGAAACAAACAACATCTATTAACAACCCTAGAGCTCATGGTAATTTATGACATTTAGTTTCTGTATGAAGAAAATGAACAGGAAGCATGTTGATGTGCTTCGCTGACTCTCATATTTTGGTTTTGTGACCCATGAGTGATTGTTTCATATCTTCTTCTGCTTTTAATGTCATTATGAGTGTCTCAGATGACTATTAGAAAGTCTTTTGAGCTTGCATATTTTCAGTTTTTTTTTTAACTGTCTGATGTGTTTATATTAATAATTAATTATTACCAGAAAATCAACAGGAACAGAAAGTCTGATTTATGAATAACTCGCAGTAAATACTCAACGAAGACAAGACGTACAATAAAAACATACCTGTAAGTATTCACATTTTCATTACAGTGTAATGTTTGAGTTTTTATTGTTTCTGATTCTTATGAATGATGACATTTATTTCATATGCAAGTCAGACTTTGTACCTATCTTATGAGGCTTTTGAGTGTCATTCAATAACTGAAGAACATTTCCGTAACCTAGTCTGGTGTTAATATTTTTTGTCAATCTTGTTTCTGGTTAATTTCCTACATATGCTAAATAGACTGTAACTATAGACATATTTTAACAAGTAACATTTATTTAATGCTCCGTATTATGTGTGGTGATCTATTAATAAGAAATTGTGGATTATAGTACAGTGATTCAAAACTAAATAACTAAAAATCAAGATATTTCTTAGTGTTTGGTTGTTTTATAACAATATGTATCTTTATAGTTAGGACAAGCTCTAGAATTTGAAATATAGTAGACAATGTTGGGCCCTTGTCAACATGGTAAGATATCATAACATTACACTGCCATCTGGTGTTTGCAGTCAGGACAACAAAACATAAATCTGCAGTTCTGGAAAAACAGCACAGACAAATACTATTAAGTACATGAAACACCCTTAATCTCACCCCTAAACTTATAGTAAGTGTATGTATAGTAAGTATGTTAGTCAGTACTTATTTAGGATTTACACTGTAAATAAGAACAGTTTAAAAAGTGTAACCCTACTTTCTAACCTTCAATATTGCACAACACATATTACTACTAATAAAAATCTGCTTGTATAGTATACAGCTTATTGTATGTTTGTGTTCCAGATGTAAATATTATGGGTTATCAGGGAAGTCAGGAAAACTTCTTGGGGACCAGGAAAATCTTTTCCTCGTGGATGGAAGCTGTCTGGATCTGACTGACATCATTCCCGAATCAAAGGGCGATGTCAACAAGGGGCTTGACACTTGAACAAAAATTAAGAAATGGTTGAATTTTCTATTTTCTAATAACATTGATATGTCTCACTTAGTGTTGGGATCATGACTAAAAATGCAGTTTGTTTATGCAAAGTAACTCACATTGTGGTGATTTTCCCCAGGCCTCATGTTTAGGAGCAAACAATTCCTGCAAGTATTTCACTATGAAAAAACAAAAAACACTCATTTGTAATAACTAATTTTTAACTTATGATTATGATCACTCATAAATAAATGTCCAAACCTTCATCAGATACACTGTCAATCTGCTGTCTGCAGAATCGTTGCACACACTCTCTGAGTCGAGACACAGATCCATCGACATTATCATTCAAAGAGAGAAGAGAACCGCTGGAAAAAAGACTGAGTAAGTCTGTAGCTTCAGTTAGTGAGAGATTCTGGAAACCCTGGACAGACACAAAGACCACAACAGATAAAACAGATATTGCAAGATCTAACTAAAGACTGTCCTTGTTTTAAAGAGCTCTGATATACCCGGAGGAAATGGTTGTGATTCTCTATTTGTGAAAGCTGCTGTATCTCAGCGTCTTTCTTCTCCAGATCATCAATCTCCTGCTGCAGTTTGGCCAACAGTCCTTCAGCTTGACTCACTGCAGTCTTTTCCTGATCTCTGATCAGCTGTATCACCTCACGACGGCCTTTCTCGATGGAGCTGATAAGCTCAGCAAAGAGCCTCTCAGTGTCCTCCACTGCTGTCTGTGCAGAACGCTTTAGAAAAAAACAAAAATAAATAAAATGCTGTAAAATTGATTTATTTAATTGTTTTAACATTAATAAATAAGATGTTTTATTTAAAAATTTTATTTAAATTCAGGTTTATTTTATGATAAATTAGGGATGACCCACTTTACCTCAAAAGAAATTTGTATGGCGTGTATGATCACAAAATATAACCATATATCACAAAATATATATCATCTAATTAACACATTAAATAAATCTAAAAGGAAAAACTTTCATCTAAACCTTGAAGTTAACAAAGGTAAAAAAAAGTATATGGGAAAAATTACCTTTAGGTATCTAAGTGACACGTTTAACAAAATGTGGACCACTTTACCTAAGTTTACCCCATATTTATATTTAGACAAATTTGTTTTTGTATTTTGGCTCTCTGTATTTTTTATTAAGAGAAACATAATTTTATCTGCTTCAATATTCACAAATATGTTATGGTACAGCTTGTGGTTAAATATTTTTATGCATTTAGAATAGTTAGATTAGTATGGCACTAGTATGAGTATGTCACCAAAGTGTGTGTTTGCATTGCTGGCATGCAAATTAGCTGTCTTTATGAACTTGTTAAAACACCTTTTTTATGCAAACCCCTCCCTTTCAGGAAATGAAATTTTGAAAAACACTGTTGACACTGACCTTATGAGACTCCACAGCATTAATCTGCTTCTGCAGTCGTTCCACTTTCATTTCGATTCTTTGCTTGAGTAGACGCTGTGTGTTTTCCAAATATCTCTGTTTGAAACACAGTAAATTTAGCTGATTAAACGATTGTTACTACATATTCATCTGTGTCTGAATGAGACTATCACAAAACTGAAATATTGTAAAACTGTAAAACGAGACTGAAAGTACCTGTCTGTCAGACCTCGCTGTGGCCACATACACAGTGCTGTGGAATCTGTGCTCAGCTACGACACACTGCTTACAAATACTCTGTGCGTCCTGATTACAATAAATATCAAGAAGTTCGCCGTGTCGAGGACAAATCGGTTCCTGAAGTCGTCTAGTGTTGTCCATCGTGTCATGTTGTTGAGGGACACACTGAGCCTCTCCAGGTCCAGCGTTACAGTGAGCATCGACTGAAGGTTTGAGTTTTTTCTTCTTGTTTTTCAGTTTCCCCACCATTTCAGCAACCATCACGTTCTTTCTCAAAACAGGTCTTGGGGTGAACATCTGTCTGCACTGAGGACACTTGTAAACTCTCATCTGATCATCCTGATCCCAACAGCCTTTAATACAGTTCATACAGTAACTGTGTCCACAAGGAATGGTCACCGGATCAGAAAGTAGATCCAGACACACTGGACACTGGAACTGGTTCACAGCCCATAAAATACTGTCTTCAGCCATTTCACTCTATAGAGAGGGTATGTGTACTACAGCTCGATAGCAGATTACTTTCTTTTTCAATCAAACGGAGGGTTTAAATATCTTCAGAAACATTGTTGAGAAACAGGTTTTCTGCTGGTAATGTTGTGATACATGTTATTCAAGGTGTTCTCGGTATATAAAAGATGTTCCTGGTTCAAGTAAATATTACTTGCACTTTTCTTTAGACCATTTAGTCTAAAGAACCTCTTTCCACTACAAAGAAACTTTTATGTACAGAAAGATTAAGGGTTCCTCATGAAACCATACTGCCAAAAACATTTCTTTTATGGTTTGAATTCATGTGCTGTCCTATTGCATTATTTATATATCTAATAAGTGGAGAGAAAACTAATGACCCTTAACACATAACACATATTTCCAGTAATATATATATATATATATATATATATATATAAAATCACAATCAGCACAACTGACATTATACTTTGCAATCTACCAAAAAGTTCAATTGAATGCAAAAAACACCCCTACTGGTTTTCTTTACGTAAACACACATACTGAACGGTTTCAGGACTTAAACCAAAACAAAATTCTATTCATACATTCTTTTAACCATAGATGGCCTGAGATAATAAACATGTAAAATATATATTACATGTTATTGTGTCTAAATTATGTGTTTACTGTGTGTAGTAAGTCTTTCACCTTCTTTTATATTCATGTATAGAGTCCAAGTCAGTAACATTATGACTGGATGTTGAATAACACAAATACATGTTAAATTAAATTTATTGATTGCAATCTGATCAAAATAAACATTCGAACAACCTGTTTCAGCCAAATTAATCAGTTTTCTTTCTTTAAGGAAATAGATCAGAAAAGTATTGTAAGGTGGAGTTTGTCATTACTGTGTTTTGGGCATCTGAAATATGTACATCTGAAGCAGTTAGAAACAGCAAAACAGAAACTATGCCCAAAATGTTTCAGGGAATGCAAGACTATTACATTTATGCATTTGGCAGTGTCTTTTTTGTTTTAATGTGAAAAGTTTAAAGTGTGTAAAGCAGCGCATACATCCAAGTATCGCGAGAGATATTCGAATGCCTACCGAGTCGTCTGCTCTCGCGATACTTGATGTCATACGCCGATTGGTGTGCGCAGCGCCGCTTTACCATCATGTCCGCCCATTACATTTCGCGCGCCAGTGGAGAGGGTCTGACTGACTAGCGATGGGCGATACCAATTATTTTCTTTCCGATTCGATACCAAGTACTTTTAAGATGAGTATCATCGATACCGATACTCCTATGAAATATTTTATGTAGGTGATTTTATCATTATTAATATTAAATAAACTGCAATCGTCTCTCTTGCTTTTAAATAAATAAAATAAAATAAACAAATACATGACTTCTTTTTTTACATTTATTTAAAAAATACTGAACTCTATCAATTAAATTAAACTCTATTAATTAAACATATATAACAAAGTATATAACAAAAATATAACGTCACACAGAACTTTTTTCAATAACTGTCACATAATGTTTCTACATTTCTTCCTTTTTTAGGTTTTTGAGATAAAACAAGTGAATGTTGACATTTCTCCTCTTGAGCCTGTTTATTTTCTTTGACTTATCTTCTCTCTTGCTTTTAAATAAATAAAATAAAATGACTAAATAAACAAATACAACCCGGAATGCACTGAAAATCAAACCAGGGATGTCTGTGTTACCTCCTCTGCTCGCCTCAGCTGTACTTCATTGTGTTCTTCAGGCTGTTTTACTTTTAAATGCTTTGTCATATTTGTGGTATTGCCACAGTGACGTATTGTTTTTTGACAAATGTCACATGAAGCTTCATCATTGTTAACTAGAGTGAGATAACTACAGATTATAATCTTTTTCTTTCACTCATGACCGTAGCTATACACTCCAATCCCTCTTTAAACCTGCGCTGAGTCTGCTTTGACGAAGTGAGCGAGCGAACGCTGTCATGATACGCGGAGATACAGCGGAAGAAGATATAGTTCCCATTGCGTTTTAATTCCCATTGCATTTAATTATCTGAGATCGTTGCGCGTTCATGCGCTGATGTGAAAGGGGACATGTATGGATCGTAGAAAAACTGATCAACAACGCTGCTATTGGTTGTCTACAATGGCCAAAGAGCGCGCTCACTTTCTCTCGCCGGCGGAGCAAGAATTATTGATGGAGGGCTATGGGGAGTTCCAGAATTTAATCAAAACGCCAGGGAACACCTCAAAGGCTACAAAGGTCAGGAGAGAGGGCTGGCAAAAAGTTGCTGACAAATTAAATGCGTAAGTAGTGAGTGTGTTAGATGTTTTCCATCAATTATTACAATATATGTACACTTCAATTCTTTTTAATAATTACGCTAATCTATTATGTTAGAGCCACCACAGGACCCACTAGAACTTGGGAACAAGTAAAGGTGAAATACAAGAATATACTACAAAATGGTAATATTATAATATGTATATGTATTATGTATATGTGTGTTTTGTTTAATGACTATGAAATGATGTGCTTGTTTATATCAGCCACTAGGAAAAAGGCAGAACAAAAAAAAACAGGCGGTGGTCCTGCACCCCCACATCACACCCCGGCAGAAGAGCTGGCCCTTGGGTTCAATGAGAACAGACCCAATGTTCAGGGTAGGTCTGGGGGCAGCTCTTCCTTAGACCCACAGCCAGGAAGCAGCAACAACAGCAATTCTCTTTGTATAAGCTACTGTAAAATAATTGGTAGTTACCTTGCATTGGGTGTAATCCAAAGGTCAGATACACTCATTTCAACTGTAAATTCAGTAGTGCTGAATTGCGTTCACATGAAAGGAAGGCAGTTAAACCTAGTTTGAGTAAATGTAAAAATTTTGCTTTTTCTCTTATGTACCCAAACTTTTTTGTGCAGTTTTGAATAACACACCCACACCTTTGCCTGTTCCCATGCAAGTGGTGGCTGAAGCATGTGCAGTAAGTTTCCCTCAATAGTGAAATCAATATCAATAGTGGAGACAGTCTATGACTTTGTCATACCATGTATTTTAATTGCACAGGACAGTAAAGAGACGCTCTCAGATGAGTGTCCTTTGGAGGAAGTACGTGTCCCGTGCAGCTCTGCCACTAGGTTGACCCAAGTGCACTGGCTGGAGGTCATCATCAGGCTGCACTTCCACCACAGGGGTGCTCTCCTTTCTAATGGTGGCAATGTTGTGTAATACAGCACATGTGACAATGTCACAGGCCCTGTCATGTGCAACCCTGAAATCTTCCCTTTAGTTGACCAAAGGTCATTTCAATGCGTGCCCGTGTCCTGGCTAGAGCTGCATTGTAACGGGTTTGTGGTCCAGGGTTGGAGTCAGGGAATGGGGTCATAAAATACTGCCTACAGGCATAGCCCCTGTCTCCAACCAGGATCCCGTCGTAATCACCTGTATAATGGTAAAATGCAGTTCTGTTAGGACCATAATCAGTGTGTAATACAGTGAGCTTCACATTAATATTTTCTTTACCATGTTCAAATAATGTGAGTAAATGTGACTCTCTGAAAATTCTGGAGTCATGCACAGATCCTGGCCATTTGGCTTCCACATTTGTAATATGACACAGAGTCACACACCATCTAAGATATTGTAGTCAATCAACTGCATACTTATGAAATGCATTGTGTATATTACCTATATAAAATATTAAGAATTGTGATAGTAACTCACCTGCACATTTATACTGTGACCCCCCCTCTCGGTTCACAAAATCCTCTTCAATGGGGCCTGGTGGGGACTTGACACAAATGTGTGTGCAGTCTATGGCACCAATCACATTAGGGAAGCCTGGGGGACAATCAATTCATATTTACTAGCATAGTAATATTCACACAATCTTCATTAACAAGTAAAATGTACCTGCAATGGCGAAAAAGCTCTGTTTTACAACTTGGGGTCTTAAGTGGCTTGGAAAGACCGAGATCTTGAGCGCCAGGTAAACTTTGCGAATGGCACGACAGACAGCACTTTTGGTTAAGTTCTCAGCATCCCCAATAGTGTACAGGAAAGTGCCACACGCAAAGAATGCACACAGTTAAAGTGCTGTTAAAGCCCGACTCCGACTAGTCAAACTTTTAATTTGAGGTTCGATCAAATTAATAATGTGTTAGATTGTGTCATGTACTGTGTACTGTACTCTATATGAAGTGCCTAATTTATGTCTATTTATTTATAAGAAATGAACTTGTTTTTTTGAAAATGTTTTTCAAGAAACATATAACAATCCAGGAAGGGAGAGCCGTTCCTGAACTAAAGAGATGCACTACATGCTGTGAGGATTTCCACTGCCCGTTCTGCAGCTCTTCTTTGTTTTAAGCAACTAAGTTGAGCAAAGTAAAATACCATTTGGAGAGCCATTTTAAACGTGCAGTTCTTCATGAAGGTAACATTTGCAAACATTCTTTTGGGAAATACAATCTAATGATCAATTAAAAATTAGAGAGTTGAACAAGTTCAACTAAATGTTCCTTATTTCATTCACTTCTCTCTTTCTCTCTCTTAGGAGTCAGTGAAGACGTTGTCCATGAAGTTCTTCCTATGTGGTTCACGTCATGAACAAATTTGTTTTTGTGTGTGTTCAAATTCAACCGTTACAATATATTATTTAACAAAATATACACAATCTTAAATCTACCCCCAGAGTCATCCTTGTGTATTCCCTCTGTACTTGAAAATGTGATTGACTGAAAAGGCTATACCATTCCTTGTTTATTTTACTTGATGAGTTATTATTCAAGTACAAATTATGCAACCTGGACCCAACAATTACTCAACATTACTAGAAACCAGATTTAATTGCAATAAAGAAAGCAGTATTTGGGTGTAATAAACCTTTAAAAACCTCAAAAAAAGGGTTAAAATACTGGCTTGGTGGCACTTGTTTCGGTCCTCCAAAACTAGGGTCCTGGATATGCGTTCCTGGGATTGGGGTTCTCCGATTCGGTAGGTGGCGCTGTCACAAAAAATAGGGTCCTAGAAATGCGGTCCTAGAACTGCGGGCCTGAAAGTGCAGCCTCCTGTATTGCAGACAGATAATGTTGTAAAAAATGGCAAGACATGTCTGCAAGTGCAGCAGATTTACCGTATCGCCTCCGCTTATAAAGCTACGACGGAGGATTAGTGCCACCTAAAAAAAAACTTAAAAAGTCGAAATATTACGAGAATAAAGTCGAAATATTTAGAGAATAAAGTCGAAATATTTAGAGAATACACTCGTAGCGTTACGAGAATAAAGTCATAGCATTAGGAGGCAAGTAGATAAGTCTGTGCAGCCCTTACAAAAATGAACGATGGTTTTATTATAGTAAAATACGTTTTTTTGCGGATTGAACACCACAAGTTACCAGAGATTCACTAAATATAATGGGGTTAAACTATTGCGATTTGGCTATATGGCTCGTTGCCTTCATAGTGGATGCTTGAAGCGCAGCTCATGGGATCACTGCCTGGCTCGTTCTGGCTCGTTCCCTTCATAGTGTACGCTTGAAGCGCGGCGCTTTGCATAGAGAATAAGCTCCACTGACTGCCTGTACATTGCATATTTTTAACACAGTGTGTAGTGCATTGTGGTCTTTTAATATCAGATTCTTAATGTATTAAATCTCACTGTGGGTGTTCTTTATAATGGTTTACTTTGGGAAAACGTAAAACCTGCTCATTATTTCTCATCAGCTTGCATGTAAATAGTTCATTGATAAAGTGTGTACTAAATGTGGTAAATGCTTCACATATCTGATTGTTTACTATACATAACTCCAAACACGTTTACAAATTACAAATTATTCTCGAAATATTTCGACTTCATTCTCGTAATCTTAGATATATATCTATTATTTTTTACCGTGGCACTGATCCTCCGTCGTATAAAGCCGAGATCTAATCCTGTTTACATGAAATAAACCTGATAAAGAGCAGGTTCAAGCTAACGGATCTGTTGCTATGACAGCAAGTCCATCAGATCAGTCCATTAACTTCTTCAGGTGACCCCGCCCACCCTATGTGACATATGACGTTAAGAACCAAAGGTGTGTACGTGATAATAGCCCAATATCCACATATAATATTATGTGTTGCGTTACGTTACGTAATACACTGCCGCTCAAAAGTTTGGGATCACTAGGATTTTTAATGTTTTTAAAGTTGTGTTTTAAAGCTTCTTAGGCTCATCAAGGCTGTGTTCATGTGATCAAAAATACAGAATATTATTACGATGTAAAACAATGTTTGTCTATATTAATATACATCAAAATTTAATTTATATCTGTAATTAAAGTTGAATTTTCAGAATCATTACTCCAGCCTTCAGTGTCACATGATCCTTCATTAATCATTCTAATATTGTGATTTATTATCAGTGCTGGAAACAGTTGTGCTTAATATTTTTTTGGAACCTGTGATACTTTTTTTCAGGATTCTTTGATCAATAAAAGGTTAAAAATAACAGCATTTATTTAAAATAGAAAGGTTTTCTAACAATACACACTACTATTTAAAAGTTTGGGTCAGTACACTTTTATTCCTTCTTTTGTTGAAAGCAATTAATACTTTTATTCATCAAGGATGTGTTAAATTAATAAAAAGTGATAGCATAGATTTACATCGTTAGAAAAGATTTATGTTTTGAATAAATGCTGTTCTTTTTAACTTGTTATTCATCAAAGAATCCTGAAAAGAGTATCACAGGTTTCAAAAAAAGCAGCACACCTGTTTCCAACATTGATAATACTAAGAATAAATCAGCATATTAGAATGATTTCTGAAGGATCATGTGACACTTAAAACTGGAGTGACAGCTGATGAAAATTCAGCTTTGCATCACAGGAATAAATTATAATTTGAAATATATTCGTATAAAAACCATTATTTCATATTGTAATAACATTTTACATTTACATTTAGGCATTTAGCTGACGCTTTTATCCAAAGCGACTTACAAGTATTAGGAGACAATGAAACGACACATCAAAAGCAGCAACAATAGTACTGAGAAGTGCTTTCCTAAGTTTACAAAGTAATGCAGTGCTAGATAAATACCTGTAGAGGGAAGAAGAGAGGTTTTTTATTTATTTATTTATTTTAATATATATATTATGGTGTCAGGTGTTCGTGGAAGAGGTGTGTTTTTAGTTGTTTCTTGAAGGAGGTGAGGGATGTGGCAGAGCGGATTGCGTTAGGGAGATTATTCCACAAGCCGGGGACAGAGAAGGAGAAAGAGCGAGAGAGAGATTTAGTGCCCTTCTGTGAGGGTACCACCAGTCGACGTTCGTTTGTTGAGCGTAGGGATCTGGATTTTTGCAATATTACTGTTTTTTTCTGTAGTTTTGATCAAATAAATGCAGCCTTGATGAGCATAAGAGACTTCTTTAAAAAACATTACAAGTCTTATTGATCTCAAACTTTTGAGTGACAGTGTATATGACAACATCTTATAAACATCTTGCTCATTCTGCAGTGGAAGTGTGAACTTCTGCAGTGTTCTGCACAATCACCACCCATATCTGCCAACTTATGATGGTATATGGACGAGCCCTGCAAACCAACAAGCCCTAACTTACTTGTGAGTCAGAAACTGTGGGTGCAGATTTTCATTTTTTTCATTTCAGTAGACTGATCATGACATGTTATACTTACCGGAAACAACAAGGTGGTTTAAGCTTGACATTTGTCACAACGAGTCTGGTTTTACAGCTCTGATGTCATTTCATGGCAGAAAGTAATCCTGATCATCAGCTTTAATGACAGTGGTATTCTTGATGTGTTTATACTTGTTCTAAACCAAAGAACAGTAAAAAATATCTAGATACACCTAGATACTATCACTACTGACTGTCAAGCATGGTGATGATAACATCACAGTTGCACTTCTAAAAATTTAACTTCATACAGTCACAAACAAAATCACTCACAACTGTTTTGTATATACATTTTACCTTTATTTTATATATGAAGAACAATATTCTTGACAACAACAACAATCTCACTGTAATCGTTGTTACAGTGATTAAATATGTGCATATCGGATAGATTTACAGTAGTTATCATTATGCAATTAAATATTTGGGATTTCATAGTTATGTGGAAGTGTTACAGTAACATCTGTCTTATTGCATACAGTTACCATAAATGTAATAAAAACTGCACAGAGTTTTAGTGAAAAGGTAGGGAAAGGTCTTCAGCATTGAGTCAGAAGATAAATCTTTTTTCCGGTGTGGTACGATGTTGTCAAACAGCAACATTCCTGTTTCATGAGGGCGTTTTAGGGCGAGGCATCAGTCTTAAAAACAACACCCATGACAAATATTCCATTCAGCTGTGACACACAGAGGAAACTCACCGATTCATTGTAAAGTCACTGTTGTAGGTAATAATTGTATTTCATTCATCTCTTTCTCATCTTACTTTTTCTGCAATTTTTCTGTATCCTAATATAATATAATAGACTTTATTGTTTAAAATACAAGTTTGACATTCTTATGTGTAGTAAAATGAAGGTATGTCGACTGCAAAACTTGAAATTGTGTGTAGTCATTAACAGTAGATGTTTATTTACACTAGAAATGAAACAAACTGAGAAAACTATACTTTCTTTACAATGCCATTTTTGCCTAAATGGTTCAATGAAGAAGCTTTAACATCTAAAGAACCTTTCTGTTTCACGAAAGGTTCTTTAGACTATAAACAGGTTAAAAACCACATAAAAATCTGTTATTTCATTTCATATACTATATATAATTTGCAATGAATCATTTTGTATGTCTTTCAATCATTTGTTTTGTATCTCTTTGCTCAGGTTCTGAAAATGGAGGCTTTGTCTGCAGCAAACACACAATTTTCCATCAATCTTTTCAAGAAGATCAGTGAGAAAAACACAAGTGGAAATGTCTTTTACTCTCCTCTCAGCATCTCCTCCGCCTTGTCCATGGTGTTGCTCGGTGCCAAAGAAAACACACAAGCTCAGATGTTACAGGTGATGTCACATAGTCCACTTTCTGCACTTTAAATGGCATTTTATCTGTAATGGAGAGGACTGTGGAGAGAGCCGGGAATGTGGATATTTTTGGTGCTTAGCAATCATAGTATGTCCAGATTATATCTTTCTATTGTCTAACTGTGACTGGGAGGGTTTCCAGTCACATTACTGTACAACTGTAACTCGTTCTGAACAGGAATAGGTGTAGTTGACCAGTAAATGTGGACTGTCATTTGTTAGAAAATTCTGTTTAATGTATTTCAAAACTAAACAGAATCTTAGCTTTTTATAATGATCTTTTAAACTCTTTCTGAGTTCTTATGTTACAGTGTATTACCACAATACAGTAGTATCGTCATCTGGAAAAAGGTACATGCTGAGCTCTTTTGTGCATGTTCAGACACAACATTTACTAATTCTACTGTATAATGAAATGGATTCAATGGAAGGGCAGGACACAATGAAAGATTTCTGATACTGGGTTGGTTGTTTTGATTCAGTAAAGCTTTAGGGTTGGTTACGTTTGAACTCAGATTGTACAGACATACCTAATTGTTGCGTTCTTTATGTATTAAATCTAAAGGTCTCTTTAGGGACATCAGCACACTCGGTCAGCATGTTTGCAACACCTACGAACAGTTGTTTTAGTCATACCAAGACCAAGTCTCTGTCTGCTTGAATGGGCTTGATTTACTTGCTATGATCAAATTTAAACAACATTTATTTCACCAGAATAATAATACTGAAGATGTATTAATTTTTTAATTCTTTCATCATTTCTGGTGTAGGTCCTGTGTCTTAACAAGCTTGTCAAACTTGACGCTGCAGCCGCAGCACCAGAAGCAGCAGCGTCTGTCAGCAGCAAGAGTCCTGCTCAACCGCCAATGACACAACAGGCCCAGAAACCCACGATTCCTTCTTTCTTCAAGGTTCAGTATGAATACTTGCATGCTAACCTTTGGTTGTGTCTTATTGAGTATATTTATATTTGTTGATTACATTATTTATGCAAACAGAAACATTCTGCTCAGCCAACACCTGGGCAAAAGACTGAAGACATTATTCATTCCAGCTACAGCAAGCTCATGAGTGAGTTGAACAAACCAGGAGTCCCATATATGTTGAGTCTGGCCAATCGTCTCTATGGAGAAAAGACCTACCAGTTTATTGATGTAAGAACAGTTTATTTACTCATTCTTGCTCATTGTAGTTCTGGAAATGTTTTCAGCTGTAATGTGACTGTAACCTCGATCGATTTGTTATTTGGTAGAAATTTCTTAATGACTCCAAAAAATACTATCAGGCTGGACTGGAGCCTGTGGATTTCATGAAAAATGCCGAAGCTGCACGTGTCACCATCAACACCTGGGTGGAGAAAAGCACACAAGGTTAAAAAGCAGATTAAACGTATGCACTCTCAAAAAAAATTTTTGCTCTTCAGTATTAAATATCTATTCGTATCACAGGAAAAATTAAGGACTTGCTGAAACAGGGTGTCCTCAATAATATGACACGACTAGTCTTGGTGAACGCCATTTACTTTAAGGGAAACTGGGAGAAAAAATTCCAAAAGGAAGCCACTGTTGACCAGCAGTTTAAGCTGAACAAAGTGAGTTTCCATGTTCTTTATATAAAGTTTAGTATGTACATGCAGGTAAGAGTCAATGGTTTGTAACATCTTCTCATTGATGGTTGACAGAATCAAACTAAGGCAGTGAAGATGATGAATCAGAAGTCAAAGTTTCCTCTGACCGTCATCCAAGAGATCAACAGTCAGATCCTGGAGCTGCCGTATGTCGGGAAGAATCTGAGTATGCTGATCATTCTTCCAAATGAGATAGGAGATGACACCACTGGCCTTCAGAAGGTATTTTACTGAAAATATTGCAGTTCACTTAAATCTTGAAATTTGTCCCCGCAAACAACAGCAGACATACATTAACACGACTTTCTTCTCCAGCTGGAGAAAGCACTGACCTATGAGAAGCTCATGGACTGGACCAAACCTGACAATATGTCTCTACGGGAGGTTCAGGTTTCTCTGCCCAAATTCAAGCTGGAGGAAACCTATAACATGAAGAGTTTTCTGGCCAGCATGGGAATGGTGGATGCTTTCGAGATAGGGAAGGCAAACTTTTCAGGCATGTCGTCCAGTAACAATCTGGTGCTGTCTGAGGTGATTCATAAATCCTTTGTTGAAGTAAATGAAGAAGGAACAGAAGCAGCAGCGGCTACCGCTGCCGTTGTAATGACCAGGAGTATCCAGCTTCCATTGTTCTTTAATGCCGATCATCCCTTCCTGTTCTTCATCCGACACAATCCCACCAACAGCATTCTGTTTTACGGACGATTCTGCTCTCCATGAGATCATCTGCTGATGTCATCACCTTATACTATAAAGCACTGCTGGATTGTTTAGTTCTGTTTGGGATGTTTAGGGAAGACAATTCTAACATTTTTATATTGTACTTTATAACTAATAAACTATTATTTTAAACTATTAATTCTGCCTGCTTTCATTTGGTTAAGAAACATATGTGTGCTAATAGTAATAGATGAAAGAATACATATTAATATCACAAAAGTTTTGCTTTATTGTCTTACATTAATTACTTATGACAAAAATCAATGTATTATTTCAAATTGGTTAAACCCTACATACTAAACTTTGAATCATTTTTGTCATTTGACAGACAGTTTTATTCAAAACGACTTACTGTGCATTCCATCTATACATTTTTTTTGTTTCAGTTGAGCTACAGGAACTACTTTATTAAAGTTATACTCACTACACTTCTTTCAATCATTAGTTAAAACAAATTTAGCTGTGCAGTTTTGTTTGTGATTTAGGAAATGTGGGTGTTGCAATTTCTCTCAGTCTCTTCTAATGATAAAATACATTTACATTTAGGCATTTAGCTGACGCTTTTATCCAAAGCGACTTACAAATATTAGGAGACAAAAATAACAATTCTTTAGATAGAGACTTAGATATTATATCTCTTACACAAGCAATGGTTTCAGGTTAAAAGAAATACATTCAGAGAAATATTTACTGTACGATTTAAAATAATGATCACAATTAAATAAGCTGAATTATGTGCACTGTTGTAATTAGGGTGAAAAACATCTCTTTTATTAACCATATATTGAAATCTTTACATTTGTATAAGATTGGTTTAAGGCATATTTTGGGATACAAATATGACCTGTTTTTCGCCGGCAGGTGGCGCCGGAGCGCTTTTTAAAGACGCGCGTGCATCGCGCTGTACGTTGTTCTTTACGTGTGGAACAGAATGTACAGAACACAATGTTCTCCTTATACTGAACCCTGCTGTCACATAATACACAGTCTTAATCTAAATATACATCTCTAACACTGTTAAAGCCATGCACTTCTGCTTTAACTTCAGCAACCTTTATGTCAATACGACAATAAAACACGAGTCATTATATAACAGTACACACACCCAACCAAAAAAGGGTGAAAATAAGTTTTGGACATTAAACTGAATGACAGTTTTACAGTTTAAAACATTGTTTCACAAGAATTTTAACATTATTTTTGCAAACGTTATTTGAAACATTAAAATATAGTTTCAATGGCTCAACGAAAACAAATAATACTGTCTGGCCCGAACTTTCACTAGCCAGACTAATAAACAAACACCGACCGGAAGTTATCTTCGGGCCAGGCGCGTGTCCGATAAAAGCGTCTATATGTTTTACTTGCATTTTATATGTTTTCTTTAAAGTTTAAACTTTTTGTACTTTTTTGCTTAGCAATACTGTGATAAACGAATGCAGAAAGTACGTGTAAGAACAAATACACAAAAATGTTTTAAAAGATATACAAATATTAATATGCAAAACATACTTAGGAGTGCAATACAATAAAGCTGTAACAAATTCTGGATATCTGCCTTATTTTCATTAAACAGCTTAATACCAAGAGAAACTGTATTGCATATTTGTCTATGCTTTATCTCAGGTCAAGTTTTTTCACCACTAATCGGTGGGAAAAATGTGAAGGGAATAGGGGGATGTCCCGATCAGGTTTTTTGCCCTCGAGTCCGAGTCATTTGATTTTGAGTATCTGCCAATACCGAGTCCCGATCCGATACTTCTATAATACATAAAAAAAGAATAAAGAAGAGCAAAGAAACAGATCCAGGATGTTCCTTATTTTTTTATTTAATTCACCTTATTTTAACATTCAGTAACTCTGTTAACAAACAGAGCTCTTCTGTGAGGTAGCTTGAACAATCAAGTAAAACATAAATTCTTCAATTTTGGACTTTAGTGCAACAGTAAATATAAAAAAGTCTAATATAAAAACAAATAGCACCTCAACTTAAAATACCCTTCAGGCATGTAAACAAATAAAAAAATAAAAGTGCCACAGTGTTTGCAAAGCCAGTAATGTGCTTTTAGGAACTCTTAACTCTGTGCCACCGCATAAACTAACTATAGATGTGTTAAAAATCATGAGAATATGTCGGAGCCTGTGGCTGAGTGGACAGCGCTCCAGACATATATAATAACAAAATAATGAGAATATATATATATATACACCTATATATCCGAGTCCTGGTCGGGAGGTAACGTCCGATTCCGATCGAGTCTGAAACCACGTGATCTCATCCCTACTCATATGTGATCATTTTTATATAATATCTGTTTATAATTGGGTGTTATTTAACTCATTCTGTCACTATGTAAGTGATATATGACCCGATACGCATCCCGCTGTGATAAGGCCTGATGCCCAGCAGGCCCTGCAGAGCCATGAGGTGTAGAGTTTATGCAGATGATGTATGTATATATTCACATGTGCACTGTGCTGATGGCGGCGGCACACAGTGTTCCTTCTGCAAATAGATCTCAAAAACAATATGACCCTAAAAGAATCCAAACACTGTGACCTTCCCTGACATCTGATTTACTTCTCATATCAGGATAACTTAGCTTTTCAATGTGAGGCACTGATCATAAAGAAATGATCTGCCCCATGCCTCTTTTCTGCCCAGTTCTTATTTCTGTATAGACTGATATGCTCTGTATTGACATTTAAAAGAAATGCAATATTTCCTGAATGTAGGTGTTATTAATAAGAATGGCCAAATTTGATGTTTAGAAAATGGTACACAGATCATTTTCATACTTGCAACATGATAAATTAGTTTTCTCAGTTTCTTGGAGCTATGTGCTTATACAAACATTGTTAATTTAAACATATTTCTGTTGTGGTTTATTAATAAAAGCAATAGGGCATTCAAAGCAATAGTTTACCATAGGTAAAGGTAAAATGTTTTGAGTATAAACATTATTTTTCACGTTAAAATCTTTAGAGAGATACATATAGATGCCTCATTAGCAGCCGTTTCTAATGGGCCGCTATGTGTACATCGTCCGCCATATTGGTACAGTCAGTGAACACTCAAAATGCTACTTGCTGTTGTGTAAACCCAAACATTATATTTGCTAAACTAACACAATACAACAAGACAAAGGTGTTAGGATACACAACATTAGTTTAAAAGTTTAAAACTTGTAATTGTGAGTTCATACATATTAAAGCATAAATCAACACATCTCTGTGAAAGTTTTGGTTTTTACTGTGTGATGACAGCAACGGTATTGTGGACCCTTTCAAAGTGGCGGACACCTAAATTCATCTGGACTGGTTGAATGTGGCATCTATGTGTAGATATATATATATATCTATAGGGGAAAGGCCCTTTACAACATGGTAAATTCTAGATCACTGCTTAATAAAATACTGGATTAGTATAGAATGAGATTTCTATGATGTCAACACTATTATTGGTCAGAAAAAGATTTCTGCAGCTAGGCAGTTTATTGCAAACACAGATCAGAAATCTACAGCTATATGTAGCAATATTATGCGTTATGTAAATATGTTATGTAAAAGACACATAGTTATATATAGACAAGAGCAAAAAGAGCTGGTAGATGACATCCGCATGCAGTACATGTTTGGTTATAGAGTCCTATTGCAACTTTGACCTTTAACCTCAGTTTCTTTCACCTCCCCCAAAAATGCTGAACTGGTCGCTGGTATCCAGTACAAGCTTCAGTAATACCATAAAATCATAGGATCATGAAACCATATTCCAAATTTGCTGTTAACTAAGAACAAATGCCAGGTCTAAATCTGCACGGCTGCTCATGTAACACAAAACAAAATGGTATTCTTACTTAGGGCCAAGAAGAACTTCAGCCAGGCTAATCTTGAATCACAATACTCTGACAGTGTGAATGACATCACACTTGTTTACAAAGATAAGTCAGAATAATGTCAATGCCATAAACACATAAGCAACATTTGTCCCCTCTCACTTATCATATAGTAATCTGATTCCCAGAGTAAGAGACTTAGTGGTCGTCATGTCCCTGTGACATGTACCAACATACCCTAAATAACTCACCCTTCCCTTTAATCTACACACAAGAGCATTTCTTAAATGTCTCACCATAAAGCTATAATTGTGCTCCCAGGGCTATTAGTTGTATATTTTTAATCAACATTTTTTCCAATGAGATCTGTGCAATGCATCGTGGGATTGGGATTTGGCCAAAAGTAGTATAATTATGCTTTCTATCCATATTTAAGACTTCTCAAGCAATGTCACATTAACTCAGCATTGTGTTTCTCCAGCTTCTGTTTGTATTCCCTCCACCCTTGTTTCTGCATCATAACTGGTTTAGACTTGATTCAGAACAGTTACTCTGCAGGTTTTCCTACATGTTTCAACTCACTTCTTTATAAAAATGCCTCCAGTGTATTGGACTGGCAGACCTGTGCGTCCTCAACACCAACATACAAAGCATACAAACACACACAGTGGTCTTAGTGGTTGTTATAGCCGTGCACTGTTTACATTAAATATCAGAAAAGTATCAGAAAAATAAGCAAAACACTGTCTGAGACTCTCTCACAACAGAAATGGCCTCTGGTGTTTTAGTGCTAAAGAAAGCAACATCACACGAGTTACATAACTGATCTCTTGACACCAATATGCTTTCTGGGGGGTGTTAAACTGAAATTTATTATGAGAATTTTGTTTTATTAACATTTTATCTATTATGTTTAATAAAAGCAGCTACTTCAAAACTTAAAAGCAATTCAATTTTCAAGAATTTATGTGTATTTCCTATATGGCAAAAATGTCATATTTTTAGCTAAATTTGTTCTTAAAACTATGAAAACTGGGGTGTAATGATAAATCAATATATCACATATTACCATACAATTTAGGATATGTATCTTAAAGCTATAGCCATTATTGAATCCTTTTGGTTGACTTGCATCAACATGTTTAATATTTTAATTGTTTTGTGCTTTTACTGCATTAAAATGGGCTTTAGCTTTATAAATTCCTTTCTTTATTTTCTCTTTTTTGTTTTGAGTTTTGTTTATCAGTTACAGATCGATTCAATTTTTATTAATTTACATACTGACGGTATAATTAAACTATAAGTGTTTAACAAAATATCAAATGTTTTTTGAAAATTGGAATATATCTATAATTTTTGTTTCATTTTTTACATTCTGAAACGTGAACCCAGTTATCATTCATTAATTTTCAGATGAGTGTATCAATAATAAAAACTATGAAATGCACTTTAAAGATATATATGATACATTTTCTGCAATGCAAACCAGTCTCAATGTCTTATGTTAAAACCATAAAAGATCCCCAAATAATAAGAATATAAGAATATGAAAGGAGCAGTAACACAAACATTAATCCTGTGACTCTCAAATATGCTCAAGCTAAAGCATAAATACAAATGTGCTTTCAACTTTATAGAGAGAAATTAGAGCGAAATCTAGAGAGAATTTTATAAGTATGACTTACTTTGCATTCAAACTATACATTTTTTTATTGTAAAATCCCTGGGACCGAACCCATGACTTTGACCCATATTATTTTGTTACCTTATTTTTAGTTCAGAAGTATACTAACAACACACTTGAATAAACATCTGTTCTGTCATATGACCCAATCTAGCCATTCAGACGCAACCCACATGCCACATTTAGCTTTTGTCACTATGATAAAGCATACACAAAATCTTTACCCCGTTCCATCAGCATTTGTGACAGACACATGTGTTGACCAGCAGTGGAAGTGACACCTCATGCATTAAACCCATGGCAGGGAATGAAATAAATATCTCAAAGCATATGTTCTTTCCTGGCTGTCACATTTGGCTGTCTTCTTGTGCCAGTGGCAGTTTTTGCTCTGTCCCCACATGCCGGGCCTATAACTCAGATGTCCTCCAGCACCTGTTCCTTCACGTGTGCTTCCAAAAAATAATTTAGCGGTCACATGTCAGTCACTACGCTTTTGATGAATTGATCAGGGGTGTTATCTGCACATGTCACAACTCGAAAATTCATAGCAGTGTTTATGAGGAAAATACTGGTGATACAACAACAGTACTTTTTAGTCCTCTGCTTCTAAATGTATTTTAAATATATATTATTTTAAACAACTTGAAGGAAAAGTCTTTTGAATTTGCTTGGAAAGCAGTATTCTTCCTTGTACTGAAATATTTTGGCGGGGATATATCAAGTGGTTTGTGCCTCCTAACCCTATCCTATATGCGTATTAGTGATGTAACAGCCATAAATCAAGATTTACCAACTTTAAAAGGAAGAAACATAATAACAAGTAAACTATGTAATGCATCGTAAATCATTTTTTACATTCAAAACAAATGGAGTTCAGACGAATTCATGCCACAAGCATATTACAAATGTCAGATATCATGATCGGTGTATTCTTTTTTATTGCAGCATTCTCTGTGTAGATGTTTTACAACCAAAACACAAAGCATGTTTGATCCTTATAAATATTAATTTATAAATTACACTCTTAGATTTCACAAGCTGATGTTTTTTTTTTAGGTTTACTGGAAAAACTTTATTGGAAATATCAGTGATTAGTATTTACAGTTTTTCATAGTAGTTGTATTCTTAACATTTGATGAACCATCATTTTATAACCAGAGAAAAGCATTAAGCTCTGCTTGTCCACTGTTAAGACATGCTTTGTGTGATGTAATACATGCTGATGTCATGTTCTGTTGGTCTGTAATGCTCCAGGACAATGTGCCTCTCAGTGATTTTTGTTACTGCTGTCGTTAAAATGTTTCTTTTTTATTGCATTAGGTTGAAATCCAATCAACATGTTTGCAACAGATGACAGAAGATGCTAACAGATGGGTGAGCATCAATCAGGATTACTTTTGATTGAGATTAATCTACAGATTTCGAATCCTAAAAAGAGATTATGTTGTGATCTTTCTTCTCTTTTTATTTGAGTCAGCTTCTCTGCCCTAAAGTTATACATAATCTTTCCAAAACAGAATGGATAATGGCTGCGTCTGTGGCCAGGAATGTTCCTCTGGGGTTTCTTACCAAACAGAAAGCTCTGTGAATGAGGTAAAGTCACTGCTGCTTAAACAGGGAGCATTTTATTCTGTACTAAAAACAGCAACATCCATGAGTTTAAATAAGGATAAAAATACAGAACTAATGAAACCAATAAAGATGCCTCTTAATGCCATAGAAGAACCATTTTTGGCTGGATGGTTCCATAAAGAACCCTTTACATCCACTGAACGAGGTTTCTTGTAGTGGTTAAAGGTTCTTTTTTAAAGTAAGTAGGAAAAGATTTTAATAACCTTTAAGTCGGAGCCTGTGCCTGCGTGGACAGGGGTCCAGACACATATACAGCGCAACTGTGCATGGCGACGCGAGTTCGAATCCTGGCTCTGGCGTCCTTTCCAAGCCCGCTACCCTCTCTCTCCTCCCAATTCACTTCCTGTCTCTCTACACTTTCCTGTCTGAAAAATGATAACAAGGCGGAGAAAAAAAAATCTTTGATTAAATGATTCTTCTATAGGGGCTTTTGGTGCAAACGAGGCTCATGACATCGCTGTGAGGAACCTTTTATAGCACCTTTATTTTAACTTTAGTTGACCTGCTTATCTGAGTACTGTAATGTGTTATGTGAAGGTTTTATGAGAAAGACAAAGATTTTGAAAATGAATTTACCATCTTACATATTTCATCTCTTATACCCATACAAATACACAAACAAACTAGATTTGTGACAACAACTAAGATTGTGAAGACAAACATTTTTAAGTGGAATAACACACACTGCGACAGTATGAATATCAAAAACTTAAATATAATTTTCATTCAATGTGGATATTAATTGATTTGTATATTAAGCATGTCAAATCAAAATAATGGAATGATCATAAAATCCACAATTGATAAGTAAATCCAATAGTCCCTGATGGAGAAAATTAAAATATGAGGTATTACACGGATGACAGATGAGTAAGGAACACTGTGTCCTACTTTCACTGTCAGGCTTACAGAGCGAATCGAGTGCGAGGACGGATGCTGGACAGACACTCTGGACAGAGTTTGATCATCAGTTTTACCATCTAGACAGAACATCAGACTCAATACATCAGTCACAACAATGATGCCCATAGAAAACAAGAAACACAATGAAAAAAGAAACAAATGGGCCAGTTGATGTCAAACAGTAAGTGTTCACTTTAATGTCATTTGCATGTTATGTCATTGCTGTCCCATTTTTAGATCAGGACCTACCAGTAGAGCTACTAAGATTTAGGACAAAACAAGACATTCAATTGAATTGAATGATGCATAGCAGCATTTCATAAAAAAACAACATGAAGTTCTTACATTGAAAAGCATTTAGCAGATGCTGTAAATCATGAAATAAGGAATCTCACTATTTACTCATATTATGGTCTATTTGTTTATCCTCTATCTCTTCAGTCTTTTTGGGGCATGTTTTCATAAAGCAACCATGCACATCGCGTTGTCGCCAACGTGATCCCCAATCTTTTGTTTCTGAAGCTCGCTACTGAAACGACATCATGACGCATCACTGAACAGCCAATAGGATGACAATGTTTGGGTTCATATCCTAAGCTTGCATGTCGTGTGTTTTTTTGGGCAACTTTGCCCAGTGATCAGAAACGAGGGAGGAGCTAAAGGTGGTGCAGAACAACATGTGCATTCTCGGCCCGTCACCGGACATCACGTCTGCCCCGAGCATCCATGCGAATGTCTGCCGCCCAACCCAGACAGCAGTGAGCATTATAACTGCATCTGCCTTTAACATGGACAAAGATGTTGTTGATGAAACATCAAAAAGAGTTTATGTTTTAGAGTTTAGCCAGGCATGCTGGCAAACAAATATCGTGTGCCGACAGAGGAAGCGGTTGCTTGAGGCTATGACCACTTCCTGTTCCACCGCATGCTTCTGTGGACGTGAAATCCTTTAATTATGTTTCAGAACAGAACTCAGATTTGATAACAAAACTAATGTTCTTATTCAACAGACTCG
Source organism: Beaufortia kweichowensis (assembly GCA_019155185.1). NCBI lineage: Eukaryota > Metazoa > Chordata > Actinopteri > Cypriniformes > Gastromyzontidae > Beaufortia > Beaufortia kweichowensis. The sequence goes on from CM032800.1 coordinate 11,153,510, forward strand.
CAACAATGTTGATCTTGTTCAAAAAAATTCACAGCTTTATTTGTTCATAAACTCTTAAAAATGCAACAACATTCAATATAAATCACAGTAATGTAAAAAAAACTATTGGAAAGATCAATATGTTATGTCAATGTTATGGATTGCGTTTAAAAACAGCAAACTCATGCAATTGCACAAAAACACAATGAAGGTCTAACAGAAACTGCTGGGTTATTGTTGGATCTCGTAGTGAAGACAATTAAACATGATATGAAATCTTAAAAGTCTCTTTAACATTAGTTCCTGTCTCAGTGTTACATTGCAGTATGTTTTGACATCAAAGATATTCGACAAGTGTAGTTTTAGGGTGACACACAGTCTTCAGGTCTGTGTGAAGTGTCTTCAAGAATCTAAAATAAAACTAATCTTTCACTCTGTGCGGTGGCTTTTTTTCCAATAGTTACTTGGTACATCTCAAATCTAGATGTTGTTCCCTTTAAAGGCGTTATGGCTCAGCAGCGTGTTCCCTACATGACGAGACAAAGTTAAAACTACAGCAGTATCGATCGACTCTTAGACTGCATGTACCAAGTCAACTATTGTTCAAACAAACCAGCGTTCACCCCTCTCCAGACCCTGCTGAGATCAAAGTTAAAGTGAGAGAACCCCTAGCAGACCCAGATTTGTGGTTAGTGATGGCTGGAAATCCAGTTTCCGATACAGAAAGCGTGTAGTGTGACGGAGGCCGCTCCGACTTCACCTCCGGTTTGGCTTCATCTTCTCCAAACACAAACAAACCACATTGCAGGAGTCTCTTCATGGCGCGGGCTTGTGCCGAACCTTCTCCGTCATCTGCTTGGCACTGTAATAGGACAGGCTGAGACCCATGATGGCCAGCATCATGGCGATTTGGTTGGTGGAGCGGTCTTGCGCTGGCACGTGAACCTCACCGGCTACCTGTCTCTGCAGAAAAGAAACATCACAACGAATGGTCAGCGGGTTCAAAAATACCAAAATCTTTTCTACATGCATTAAAATGTTATGCAATCACTTCACTTCCTCATAAAGATCCATTTTAAACAGCAGGAGTTGAACAAAAGTCTGTTTGTAATCGTAAGCGAACAACAGTGTTTGCAGGCAGAATGGCAACAGAAATTGAAAAAGTAAAAATTACATTAAGATGTGCAGGATTACGAGGTTATTTATAAAGGCATCTGAAGGTCTATTAAACAGCATGTGGCCATCCCGCTCAGATCGAGTCCAACAAGTGATCAGTCACACCTGGTTTACAGAAACTGCTGGCAAAACTTTATAAGATGGTGACGATAATGCGCTTTTTAACAACCTTTACTAAAACAAGCAGGTTAAGAAGAATCTTTGAATAGTAAGAAGATAAACTTACTAATGGATTAAGGATTCGCTTTTTAATCATTAGGGCAGAAGTTCGAGTTTAATAGTAGCATTAGTGTTAATGTATATAAACGACAGTCAGCGTTTGATTCTTACATCATCTCAGAAAGCTGTGCGTGCAATGCAACGTGACATTAGTTTGTGTCACGCTACACTGCTGCCCATTAAAAAAAAGTAACTGGTTATTACAAAACTATACGACTATAACTGCACTTATATACGCAGTACTAATAAATGCAGTTTTATTAGTAGAGTTACTATTTTTAGTTATTAAAAACAAGCTAATACAAATTCGATTTCGACAAGCACACACAATTTAATAAAGAAATATTTGCCCGTTTGCTATTCTCCCCCATGGCTTTCACGTTAATTTTACATTTGAAGTTGTGAGAGTTACAGCCAGTGCTTGAGAGATGAATCAAACTGGTATTTCCCATCTGTACACACGGTCATTGTTCATATAATTAGACTTCAGTCACTGTTAGCCGGCAGGAATGCAGTGGACCGCTGGGGTCTGCCAGATCAGAACCACACCTCCCAAACAATTTTATGCTTTTAGCAAACGTGTTATGTAAGGAACGCATAAAGCAAGCATTTTTAATAAGAAATGCAAAAAAGTTAACTACAGATATAAAGGAATATATACATATACATATATATATATACACCTGCAAGAGACGGAAGTATCCCGGAGTCAGTCTGCCCAGTTTGATGATCATCGTTGTCGTCTTTAAACACCAAACTGCTGAAATGAATCTCTTGGGAGCGATGTGAGAACCTGCAGATCAGAAAGAATGAGTTAAATACCCAACCAGAAGATCATGTTTTGTATTAAAAACCCCAAATCATATTTATATTCATTTACTGAGTGTCTAGATGTTAGTGTCAGTTCAATCCAATTGAAAATTCTGAAGCTGAATGACAAAACTTTGAATAAAGACACAAAAAAACAGACATCAAAAACTAAACATGAGGACAGAACACTTCTGGCCGCAGGCAACAATCCCAAATATCCTGACTCAGTTTACTTGTTCACAAAAACATCTGTGATTGTAATCTGCTGTCTGAAAATACATATTGTGCTGGATTTAATCCAATCTACTTGGACACGCAAGAAGTGGACAAGACTTCCAACAAACACCACCTTAAAAAAAATACATGAAAAGTTAAGCGAGTCCCTCTAGTTGTATAATATCCTCTTTAACAAAATTAAAAGTACAAGAAATACCCAAAAGGGATGATAGCCGCTTGGTCAGAATTCAGGAATGAAGAGGGAATGATAGACACGTTTGCATCTACCAACCTGTCTGCAATTATGTTCTTGCTCAGTAAAGAGATTGATTACTCCGAGGCAAAATATACAGTCCAAAAACAGCTGAAACGGACAGCCAAATTGAAAGATTTAAGGTTATATGACGTTCTAGCAGCTAAAGTTGGATTTAAATGATAGAAGAACAATGCCAACAGCATCTGCACCCTGCAAATGAAAAGTCTTAGAGGAAGTTTTATTAGAGCTCCGCCCTTTTATACAACCTGATATCCTGCAACCAGATTGGTGGATTCTCTCTCTCTCTCTCTTTACCACACACAGCTGTCAGAATTCATCACATTCACGCTGGCTCACACATGTGCACATCCACTTCGCCAAACACTTCAATAATGTTGTACCGAAACTTGTCAGATGTAATTTTCTCACCTACTTAACCACAAAAATCTGCAGTAACAAGATATCGGCAATAAATTAAAAGCGTTTTGCAGTAAGTCAAGATCATCTGGCGATATTCAAGAGAAGATGTGAAAGTGACCACATTCAGCCATCATTACTCTTTTATATTTCATGGCCATCCGTGACGTGCTTGCGTTATGTAAGGCTTTTCCACTACATTAGTCCAAATTACAGAACGCATCAGTGCAGATTTGCCCAAAGTATGATGTAACAAATGTCATCTCATTGAACAGGACTGACCTACATTTCTGGTTCCCAACAAGAGGGATGCAAGATGTCCGAGTTATATTCTGAAGCTGGTTAAAAAACCTTTTAAGATCGTTTAATCAGAATGAGAAGAGACTAAATCATACTAAAAATAAAAATAATGGTAAACAGATTACAAAGAGAGAGTAGATTATTTGAGGAATATGTAATTGTTTCATGCTGATTTGAAATGACGAGAAACCCTAAGGCAGATCTTGCTGACACTTGCCATAAACATGCAACTATTCACAGTTCACACCACCAAAGCTAAAAAAACATGTGGCAGAACAAGACTTAAACCCTTTAACCTTTCATCACAGTTGTCAAAGAAAAACAATAACAGAAAAGAGCAAATCCAAAAAGATTCTGGGATATTATGACAATCACATCAATCCTTATTTCTTATTACAATAACACATTCTAAACATAAATATTTACACTTGTAAGTAAGCATGTAACTTATATTTACAAGAATTTGACAGACACTTTAATCTATATGTTCCCTAGAAAGCGAACACACAATCTTAACACTACTAACACAATGCTTACCAGCTAGTACATGAATGCCTAAAAAAAAAAAAGTAAGCAATGTGATATGTGTATGTTGCTAAAGGTAGACAGAGTCATTTATTTATATATTTATGTATGTTTGTATGTATGTTATGTATTTATGTATATATATATATATATATATATATATATATATATATATATATATATATATATATATATATATATATATATATATATATATATATATATATATATATATATATATAAAAATGTATATAAAAAAAAATATTGCTAAATACATAACATAAATATATAAATAAATGACTCTGTCTACCTTTAGCAACATACACATATCACATTGCTTACTTATGCAAAACTTACTAAAATATATATTAAACACATTTCAGTTTTACCGTTTTGGCACTTTTAAAACTGTGGACAATGTCATTAAATAATATAAACACAGCAGAAAGACACACTCTTTCTTAAACTTACGTTATTATAAAAATTATTATACAGTTTTATTATACATAAACACTACTACAACTCTCATTCTTCATTAAAACGCCCCCAGGTTGAAGCTTTTAACCTTTTTCCACGGATGTTCAAGACTCTCACTTGAACATCCCCTTCCCCCTCACTTAAACAATACCACAGAAGCAGACGCTCACGGTAGCGCTCGCTCGGTGTCTGTGACAGAACTGCACAGGTTTCTGTCATTTAAACCTCATTCTGAAGTGCATTTGTAGTTTGACCATTATGTCTTTAATGGACAACATCAGACATTACCCATCAGTCTACCATTCCTTTAGGAGACCATGTGTAATCAATATATTCATTTGGAAACGCATTGGACTTTACATATAGTACTGCACAGACTACTTTTTAATTAGGAGGTGTATTTTAATGCAGATGTAAATAGTGCCCCGTCTTTGTTGACCATTTGTGATTGAAGACATTTGTTAAAAGTGAAATTGGTTTATGGCCTGCATGTGGTTCTCACCCCTGATGCCTCCAACAGTTTGAATATTCAACCCCCTGCAAAACAAGAGATGCAAAATGCCATTCATGTTTAGTTTGGTCTTCCTCTCCTTTCTATTTCCATGTTTAAATCCTGATTCAGGGTGTAATAAAGAGCGAAACCTCATCAGACTACATGTTTTTCTTAACATTAACACACAACAGTCACATGTGATCCTGCGATAGATACTGTACACTTCTGTCCGCTATAAAGTACTTTTTGACACACCCGTCATCTGCACATAAACTTTAAGGTAAAATTAAATTATATGAGACCATTCTGTGTACTTGAGCATCTTGAATACGCCTTATAAACGCACGTGCACCTTAGTAAACAATCATGAAAGGTCACTGTTTTGTTTTGTGTTATGCATTACAAGCAAATAACCAACGCATTTAGAAGAGAGTTTAGATTGACATTATTGTATTTTGATTACTTCTAATGCAAACTTTCAACAGTTTGTATATTTACAATGTATCCCAGTGTATGAAGTTTACTTGCATAACAGTAATATAGCTGACCTTTCCCTAAATTGACAATCTTGTTTCATAAAGGAGTGACACGCACGAATTCAAACGAAGACAGCTTTGAGAATAAAAGTTAAAACTCAACTTTACGCAACTTCAATGAATGAAACATTACCTTAAAAATACTTAGGAATATCTCTTTTATTTCAACAAACGTAAATCATTATTTAAACGTGATTAATAACAACGCTTTATTGTGTTTGATCACGTGTTGCATCTGGCGCAAAACTAATGCGCAACGCACAGAAACTCTTCATCTCAATCAGCTGTTAGTGTGTTATCGTGACGCACGACACTATATTATACGACACAGCATTGTTTAAGTTTGGAAAAGCAGGGATCTCAAATAATCCCGATTTTTGCGATCATTGCGCAAATGTGACCCTTGGATGTGTCTCTTACCTGAAGAAAGGCCGCTGGGTGAGATAAGGTAAAAGTGGAAGAAAACTGAAGGAACGCGATAATCCTACACGTTATATATGAACCCATGTCAGCCTATAGGTTCAGTTGGGGGAGGGGCTAAGCGAGCACGTTGAAAACCAGGTGGACGTGCAGACCCCACTGTTGACGAATGCACGTCCTGCACGTTTGTTCGGTGTTTGTATACTTTTAGCGCGTTTGGGTCAAAGTTGACCCTGGACCTGATAGATTTTCTTTGTGCAATATTTATAAACACAAACAAGTACGTGATGAAATTACATCATGATTTACTCACGGTGTTATCATAGCGTTAACGTTTCCGTTTTATCCTCTGTATGTGTGCATTTGCAAAAAAGGCTTGAATTCAAACAAATGGCGAAAAATGGTCCGACTTCAACTCAGTCTTGGTTTTTTGTAGCAAAATCACATTCACAGACTCTTCTAACTAGGATGTTTAGTGAGTAAACAAAAGAATATATACTTTCAGAGTTTCTGTGCAGGTCAGCTGACAAGATAAGGTCGTTAAAAATGTTGATCCCTCAAAACCGTAAACAAATGTTTTAAAATGAACAATGAAGGGGATACATTGTTATTTCCTATGTTGACTCCATAACCAATAAAACCAAACAGGTATCTTACAACGTTTTTCAAAGAATATACCCTGTTAAAGATGGCATTATCAAAAAATGTATTATCGAAATGTCTATTATTGTAAATTTTGCACATGGGCCAGAGACATTTCCCACCTTTTCTGAAATTATCACCTTGTTAAAACTCATAATCTTCCCCTTGAAGAAAATACTTACTCTATTATTAATACAATCCTTGCTGATAAAACAACAGAAACTGTCAAAATAATTCGAATGGATTGTTTTTAGCGCCACCTTCTGAATAGTAAATGAATTACAGGTTTTTGTTTCGTGTTTAATTTATTACACGACACTGACATCTAGCGAGAAACAAATGTAACTGCAGTAAAACCCATATATAGATTGTAAATTTAACCCTTATTTAGTAGCATTTTATTGTGAAATTGTCACTTGGAAATCTTTCATTGTTAGGAGGCAAATTTTCTGCAGCTTATTGTGTTTCATTACTTTTTCTATTTTTGTCATAGGTTTGATATCCACCCGATAAGCTCCTTGCAACACAGCCTTAAAACTGAAGATTTCTGTTTATTTGGCAAGGTAATTATTGAAATGTTCTTCTTGGTGTAGCTTATACAGCTACCTGTTTTGGCAATTTTGTGTCATTTGCATTTACTTAATTTAAAGTTCTGCTAAGAGTAAGACCCCTACACAAAGCTATTTGTTGTAGATATATTTAACAGATTTCTAAAGTGCTTGATATTACATTTAATTATATACCTTAAAGCTAATAAAAAAAGCTAATAAAAATCATAATAATTCTAACTTGAACTACACCACATATCACAAATGCTTGCAAGAAGATAACAAGAAACCTTTTATTTCAGGACAGTTTTTTTTTTATTCAAAACCATTTAAAACAAAGCATTTTTCAGAGTCACTGAATATCCTTCCACTTTTTCATAACATAACTTAATAAAAATAAAAAAGACAAGTTCAGAACACACAGGTCTAAGGATATTAAACGTTCACGTTGTAAATTTATTCAGCATAGTTGCCCTATTATTCAATTTTTTGTGACAATTTCATTGTAACTGCTTTTTAAAAAAGAATGTAAAAATGAAATACAGTATTTGTAAGATTAAATGTTAACAAAATGGTGAAAAGCCTTCTAAAAACATTTTAGAAACACTCTTAAGCTGCCTTTGAGAAGGTTTGGTGTTTAAAAATCCAAAGAAAAACTAAGAAAGAAAACAAGAAAGATAAAGAAATACACAAACTTTAGAACAATATAGTTGCATTCGCCGCTTTAAAAACAGATTCAGCAAGGGCAAATCGTTTCAGCGAAGATACAGACGGCTTGATTTAAAAAAAAAAGGGATACAAATGGATATGAATGAAATATAGTAACTCCTGTCAAATCAATCAGTACATCAAAAACAAGTCAACTATAAATGTTATTCTTAATATAAAACTTGGTAAAAAATAGTTATTTCAAACTGTACAGTCACCAAGTACATAGAAGGATCAGACACTCATTAGCTTTTCATTTGGCATCACCAGAAGCTTCAACCTTCTGTGCCTAGAAGAAAGTGAGAAATAATAATTAGATGATAAAACATGCAAAAATGATTCACATTTGAAATAGTTTGATGCCATAGATGCTGGATAGAGGTTTTCATTTCCTAAATATGCATTTATCCCTCGTCTAATCGGTCTAATTCTTGAAGGTATAAAACAACAATTCAACGTAAAATTTTCAACAAAAAAATTGAAGTTTATGACAACTTTTCTAACCCACCTGATCTGCCTTGGCATCCCCATTTTCAGCAGGGTTGCCCTTTTTCCCCTTGGCCGCCTTCTGTGTGATGAATGACAACAAGATGAACTCACATGGTAATAATGACTATTTGATGTTTGGGACCCTTTAACACTTAGCGGTTCGATGTGGGCTTTTAATAAAACACAATTCAATGATTAAACATTTACAGTATTTTTGTCCAAAATGATATATAAACCTTTATATGCTTACCTTGGGGACTGCTTTTTTGGGTTTTGGTTCTGGTTTAGCAGGAGCTGGCTTCTGTAAATCAATGTAGAGATAAATTAGGCTATTTTCAAAACCTGTTTACATTCATTTCTACTGCAGTAACAATGTATACAAAAATCTATACAAAAGTCTATACTTACAGCAGACAGCCTTGCAGAGCGTCTTGTTGGCTGCAACACAATAATATTGATTTTATATACACTGAGAAATGAAAGATATAGTAGCAGTCAAAAGTTTAAAACACTTACTCACTGTTGCTTAGATTATTTCCACATTTTCGAATAGTATTAAACTCAAGACAATCATAAAACAACACAATTGTAACTGTGGGAATTATGATGCGACTAAAAGTATCCAAAATAAATAAAACACTATGTTATATTATATAATCATACTCTTGACATTTCATCATTCAGCTTCTTGAGGTCTCGACCCGAGAAGCTTTTTAAACAACACTGAAGGAGTTTCTATCTGTGCTGGACTCTTATTGACTGCTTTTTATTCATTATTTGATCCAAGCAATTCAAAAATATTAGTTTTCTAAATAAACATATTCACCTTCAGATGGAAAGATTTTTAAGATCATAAGAAACATTTTTTGCCAACTGTGTCTAAACTTTTGACTGGTACTGAATGTCAAACAAATGTCGAAAATATAAATAGTAATAAAATCATTTTAAAAATGATAAAAAATATATACAAACCTCCTCCTTGCCCTTGGCAGCTTTGTCACCATCAATCTACAAATGAATGAATGGACAAAATCTTCATTAAAAACAAATGAAATAAACCAAAATTAAAAGTTCCTCGTGTCTGTTACAGGACATGACGTCACCGAGGATAAACCGCCGCTGTTTTTCATAACGGACGAGCGCCTTTTCTGCTGACTTTATTTCTGCTCCGTGTTCCCGCGCATATTCAAATTCAAATCGGGACTGTCAGTGCGCGCGGGCAACTCCGCTTCCTTTTGTTTGGCTCCATCACTACGCGCCTTTTAAACGAGTGAAGGGCGATTTACAGTTTGCATCATAAAATTCTCAGTTTTGTCGTCACGAAACGGCCGTAACTCGTCTGAAATCATGCTTTACGTTAAAGCAGCATGTAAAAATGAACTTAGACGACGTTTAAAAGCTGTTCACTGGTAAGGCGCCGTCTTCTGCCAGTAAAGACACAGGTGCTATAAAGATGGCAGCTTGACGTTTCGACTAGGCGTACAGCACAACACAGTCAAGAATAGTCACAGTAAAGCAACGAAGCTTATGATAGTAAGAAAATACATGCCTTAAACGTAAAAATACATGCAATTGCTATTTTAATGCGATATTAAATCAAAATCATGAAGTGCGAATAGTGACGCGCCTTTTCTTACATCTTGAACACTAGCATTAATCTGCAACATTGTAAGTGTAGCAGTCAATAGGTTTAAATACTAAACAGAACAGTATTTAATTACACTACATGATGCATGTTGTGCAAAACTAAAGATCAGACGGATTTTACAGGATTTCTCATTGCTTTATTATGGTCGAAAAATAATAAAATAATAGCCCTGTTTATGCTCACAATGTTAGCATTTTCAAGTGAAACCCTTTTTTATTTCGAACAGCCATTAACTTGGTTTTGTTTTTGTCTTACGCGGTAAGATTGACAAATCGAGCTGACAGCGAGAATGTAAAAGCGACTGTCCGCCATTAAAAAAACAACTACACAACCACAACACATCACATACACGAAAACAGAAGCAAAACACATGCGCCTATAGATACAAATACAAAAAATCGTAAATATTTTCAGAAATAGAAAATAATGCAGTATATCCTTACCTTTCTTTTGGGCATCTTGGCTGCAAAAAAATCGCGAAAAAAATAATACGATGAAAATATTCGTGTAAATAATGCGCCGGTGAGCAACGATGCCGTGCACGCCTCGCCGCTGTTCACGTAAAATACAATAACGGCTCTATATGTTTTATTAAGTTTTTATATTGAAATTTAAGAAAGAAACCGGTTTAAACCAGATTTAGCATATTCGGCTCAGGGATTGGCTGCGAAAATGATCACGTATCGCTGGGCGTCGCTTATCTCTTAAAGCAACAATGACAAAATTCCCCGCTCAGGTTTCAGAGAGCAGAGACACGCTGCTGCTGCTCCGGGTCAGATCGACGCCCTCTATTGGACACAATGGATTTAGAGCGGGAATTTAAAAGTATTTTTCATACCAGTCAACAACACATCTAACACATCTCTAATATTACACATTTTATAATAATAGAAACGCCACCAACAACGTAACTAACGCACATAGTAGATGGCGATTACACGTAATTATCAAAAAATGGTCAAACAAAATAATATTTACACTGTAACACTTTACAACAAGGTTGTATTTGTTTACATGCATTAGCTAACATGAACTAAAAATAAGTAATATAGATTTTCAGCATTTATCAATTTTTGGTAATAGTTGATATCAGTTTTAGTACACTGTGCATTAACTAATGTTAACAGATGCAACTTTTGAATTGAAAAATGTGTTGGTATATGATAAAAAATAACATGAAATAAAGTTAATAAATGCTGTAGAAGTTTTGTTCATTGTTAGTTTATGTTAGCTAATGCAACAACTTTGTTGTAAAGTGTTACTTTTTACACTTCTTTAAACGTATCTAAACATGCTTAAATTCCTGGGATATTTTTAAACAGTAGTAAAGGTGTTTTTCTTTTGGACACTTGTTACTTACGTTTTTCACTATTTATGAAACTTATACTTTAAGAAAAATCACAAAGATCAGTTTTGTAAAGGCAGGAACAGATGTGAAATTAAAGGTGGTGGATTTCTTTAATCAACGTAATAACTTGCAAATGCTTTAAAAGTTTTATATATAAATAATGTGATTTTCTGCATTTGTGGTTTAAAATCTCTTCAGAAAACTTCTGATATTATATGTACAATTTATATTTTATAACATTTAAAACACCTTAACCTTCAGATCATGATTGTAATGGTACAAACAGAACTCATTCTTTGAGAATCAAACCCATGATCTTGGTGCCACGTTTGACCAGTTGTTTGATGAGAAAACTTTTTTTTTTTTTTTAACTCATATTGAAATTACTGTTAGATAAATATATTTTGCCCTGTATGAAATTACATTGAATGCCAAATGTGACCATGTAACTCTTATGCAAAGAGCTATCAAAGTCACAGAAACGCAGAATCATTTAGTTGTGTAAAAGATTCAAATCTCAAAATTTATATAAATGTTTACAGTGAATAACATAAATCAGCCAGATCTTGTAAGAAGTAAAACCTGCTCGCAAACTTTAGTAATCGCTCTCTAGAACTCGTACACAAATTAGCAAGTTTCCCTGTGAGCATCTATGCAAAAACCGACAGCCACAGTAAAATATCAGTATTTCGCCCATTGCTTTTTTAGTGTGTAAAGGAAGCATGTTAGTAAATCAAAATTAATTTATTTGAAGATTGGTAATCCATGTCTACAGGGGTCACTTTAATGACAAACATATAGAATCACTGCCCCATAAAACGGGGTAAAACCTTCTTTCCGGATCTTAAGTATTTGCATATTAGTAAATACAAAAAATTCTAAGAAACGACTGCCTGGCTGCTTAAATCATTTAAGAAAGTGTCTTTTTTGTGCTTAAGAGCATCCAGAAAGCATTGAACCCTTTCCTCTCGTCTTGCAGTGTAGTTTAGCAGGGCTGTCTGTTGACGCTGGGCATCCATAGGTTTTCCATTTCCATGATTCTGCAGGTGCTCAGCGACACATGTGCGGTCTGCTTCCATCTGCTGTTGCACTTGATCTTGTCTGTGCAATTCCCGAGCTTTCTGCAACACATGAACGCACATCACACCGTAAGGCTTTTGACAATAAACATAACAAACTGATCTTTTATTCTGCAAATCTGCAAAGATCTGCAAATTTCAGAGTAAACAAAACGCAATTCTAATTTGAACCTCACTACTGCTTTAATATCTTTAATAAGCTTTGAAGGTTAGTTTATCATTTCAGTGATCCTAATAGATCGTATTGATGTTATAATTGTGGTGTCAGGACAACTAACATTTACACAAAACATGTACTTGAGCATTAAGCAACAACGCTAGAGGCTGCAGTACAATATCCTGTGTTAGTCAAAAAGATCTTAATCATATTTTTGCAATGTTTTTAAAATAATTAGAAGGACATGAATAATCAAAAATAGCTTAAACCCAAATAATCCTTAGACAAAACTAGTTACATGTCACTATAAAAACAGAAACAGGCTAATTAAAGAATATGACATACCTGGAGAGATTGATGGCTTAACTGGTACTGCAAAATAGCTTCACATAGATTCCAGAAGGAATATTCTGGCCACAGAATAGACTGGAACACCAGGCATGAATATGACGTCTGGGAAATTTATAATAAAATTAAAAACATCCATAAGTCAAAAGCTATGTGGACCACTCAGATCTGCTACCAAAAACTCAGACTTTATACAAATGTTAGAGGTTCATTTGAGCTCTTTCATTGTACCTGGAACATTCCTTTGAGGAATGAAAACAACATTGACTCAAATAGGCATCTCCATTACCTGCCACAGCAGGAAGTCACTTAAGCGTACTTCTCCAGATGTGCGGATGAGCAGATCAGGGTTTGGAGAGTTACTGCTGTACAGACACTGGCTTAGCAGGACCTCAGACACATCACTGACAAATCACAGAGAAATGCAAAATGAATCATAGAGAAACATTGTGTTTCCCTATTTCCAGTATAAACTTAAAAAATGCAGCATTTACCTGGATTTTATTAACCCCTGCTCAACTCCCCATGCCATTTCCTTGACTGCATTTGCGATTTCATGTCTTGAGGTGTATGCAAAACATACATTAAGAAAACACCTGCAGAAACCAGATGTAAACAATACATAAGGCCAGAACAAACCTAAACAACATTAAAGCCACATTTATCAAACTAAACAAAACAAATCACACTGTAAAAGAAAGAGTCCAATAAAACAAAAGCATTCTCATAAAAACAAATAAAAAATAAGCAGTAGGGCACAATGGCCTGTAAACAATGGTCAGTAAAAAGCAGAAAAAAAAAATGCACAACATAGCTAGATTACATGATTACAGTGCAGTTATTACTTGTTGTGGGCTCTGGTGGAAACCACAGCTTTGGCAATGAGCTGCTGAAGGTCTTCAGGTAGAAGAGTAAAATCGCCCAGCACACGGATACACACACCATGTTTCTCAAGATTCTCTCTGAAAACCAAGACACATTTACACACATTTTACAGATTTGTTGCCTCAGGCATATCTTCATAAAGTCTAACAAAATGGTAAGTCATGGCTTGCGTTATAAAGCATGACTGACTACTAACAACTTAAGCCACACCTAAGCCGCACACCACTGTATTATCCCATAATAGCTGAGAAATTTTATATTCTCTGTAGATGTATACAACTTGTACACAAACAAATAATATATTAAAATTCTGTCATGTTGACTTGTTATACATCACGTTATCTGTCACGTCATTTTCCCCAAAAAGCACATACATGCACATACTGTTTCATTTCAGAAGACATTTATTAGCCCATTGACTTTAATAATGGATGGATGTGATTTTTGGGGCCATTTTGAGCAACATGCAGTAAGTTGCAATATGGTCTTATTTATGCTACAATACATTAGAATAAAATAAAATGAAGGAATTCTTCTTTTTCCATAAAAAGTCATTGATTTTTGGTTTGTATACTATGACCACCTCTATATTTACTAATTGAGCACTTAACAGGTTACTTGTTTTTTTTGTGTGTGTAAAATCTGATACATCTGATATGTAGACATATTTGTTATAAATAACAGAACATTCTGTAGTAACTTACTGCTCCATCAACAGGCGGCTGAATTTCTGTCTGGCCAGCTCCATCAGGCCATCCACCTCTTCTTTGGACCGCTTGAAGTTTTCAATGCTGAATGCATATACAGTGACTTCATGGATACCCAGGTTCAGACACCAGCGAAGCGTCTGTAAGCATTTACAATACATACTCGTCAAACTGCAACCAATGCAGTGTACGTATTCTTAATAGACCAAGTGATCAGATATTAGCCAATGAACTGCTTTATGACATTTACCTCTGCCAGTTTGTCAAATCCTTGAGTGTGACCCTCCTGTCTCTCCACATGCCTCTTTTTGGCAAAACGTCGATTCCCATCCATGATGAAAGCCACATGTTTGGGCATGGGACCTGCCTGAAATATAGAGTTCATTAAGGTTTTTAATCAAAGTTTTTGTTACATTTTATTATCTAGATCACTGAACAACATGAAACTCACCCTCAGGATGTTGGCAGTAAGCCTTTCTAGAAGACTTAATTCTGTCTCTCGAATCCACGACATGAGTTTTTCTTTCTGTTAAGATTAAAGAAGTCGTGATTATACAATATCAAAACAATATCTGTACATAGACACTAGGTGGACCGACCACCTAGACTGTCGGTCTGTTTTTATTGACTAATACATCGCATTATTGACGACATATATGTTTTTATATCTGATTTACATCTAAATGACAGTATCACAATCAATGATTATATGATGGGCGCGTGCACAAGAGCTCGCACCCCGAAACATGTAACGATATATAATTATTATTTGAACACCATTACATGCAACAAACGATGCTTTCGTTTATATAAATCAAAGCGTTGGTTCGTAGATCTTTAAGAAATCATCAAGCTCCAACTCACAGGCTGTGTGTAAGGTGACGTCTTCTTCCTATGACCGGACGTGACGTCATATCGACGCGTCCGCAAGAGCGAGAACAAGAATGTTTTTTCCTACTGAAGCGTTTAAATTAGTTATTAGTTATTAGTCTATTAAAAACTTTCCATTTCTGAACTGAAAGTCTATTAAAAAATTATATAAAATCCACAATATCATTTATTTTTATCAATCAACATTAAAAGATTATATTAGGCAAATAAAAAACAGAAGTAAAAGTAAATCCAAAACATACAAAATTACAATCTTTTTGTCTTATTGATCACTGATTAAAACTTTATCTCAAATGTGTTCACATCATGGATTTTATTATTTTATAGAGAGCTCACTTTTCAAATTCACTAGCTACTAAAATACCCTTGCTGTAAAACTATATGCAAAGTAAGAGAAAATATGACCCAGACAGCATCAGACATGAATTTATTTACAACAACAGTTGGTGCTGACCACAATGTTAAATTTACATGTATGCATCTGGCAGACACTTTAAACCGCTTTTAAGTGACTTGCAGTGTATTTAAGCCAAAGGGCATACGTTTGTGGTTATGTTCATGAACATTCGTTTATGATGCAAAATTGTCCAATAAACATTATTGTGTTGGGTCATCACTTGATATCCAGTGTACTGTTATGTCTTTGCATATGTTTCATAATCTCTCAAAATTAAGAGGCAGTACAGATGCCTGGGAACGTACCAGTGTCCTGCTAAATAAAAACGAATGGATTTAATAGTTATAAAATGGGAAATGTGTTGGTTTTATTGGAAACTATAATTATCTGGTTAATAAGTTGGGTTTTTTGGTGGGATGTTATCTAGAATTCTGTAATGGATTTATTTCTAATTGTTATTGGGTAATAATTGGTCTTTGTGATGGATTACATAATAAAAAGAAAATTTGTTTTAAGCATGGTAGTCTTGCAATCAATCTGTAATGAATCTATAATATTTAATCGCCCAGTAGAGGGCGAAAACAAAACAGACCGACATCAGTCAAGAATTTCAACAGTGGGAGGAGTAGAAGAAAAAGGGCTCTTGGTCTTCAGGGGGTGACGGATGGGTCGACGGTTTTTGTTCCACTGGAGAGTCCTGCTTAAACGATAAGCAGGAGCCACAACACCCGAAGCCCAGCAGCCCTAATCACATCTGGACCCGCCGCGGTCATCCATCCGCCGACAAACTGAGCCTTAAACAGGCGGGTCACCGCAGGGCGTCTTACGGATCGGAACCAAGAAGCTTTTGTCTCTCCCCAACTCCTGCGGGTCTGGGGGGCTTCAGCAGGGGCGGCGGAGACGATCCCGCACGCCCAGGGAAGGAGGCTGGAAGTCGGTGAGGGTTCCAGCCTGCAGGGCCGGGGCGCCGTGGAGATTGAACGTCCGGGCTGTGGTGAACCCTTTGCGGCTAAGTGGATGGGATGGAGCCGGGACCATCTGGCGCTGGTGGGTTTTGATCTTTGAAGTTTTTGTTTGCTATGCTTGTTATGAAATGACATGGTGTTTCTCTTTGATAGCATTGACTACACGTCAGGCGTTGATACGAAACATTGTATCATGTTGTAATGTTACATTGCAGTTCGCGCGTTAATGATACAATGTCAAGACGATAATGTTACAATATAACAAATCTGCGCATTATTAACGCAAAGTGTAAGAAATTGTGCACAGAAGATGAAGAATATGTCAGGTCAGGGGTCGTGGGAAGACATGAGGGTAAAGCCCGCCTTCAGCAGATGCAGGAGAAGAAAGTGACCCGCGGAGGTCTTTATTGATCAGTCTGATATTACCAATCCCACCTCATTCAACATAAAAAAGACTGCGTGACATATAACTACAATAATGGTTGACATTAAGATTAAGGCTGCATTTAGTATTTTGGGATTGCAGTATGTTTTGTTTGGTTCTGCTGAATAACTGATGTCTGAATTATGCACTGCTTGAGAGGATTTAGAGCACAAGATGGTCAATAAATACACAAAGGAAGTTGTTTTATTTACAAAATGTTCTGATGATTTGGTAGAGCAGTTTGTGACATAGTGCAAACTGTAAAGTTTGGTTTTACTTTGTATTGATTAACAGTGTTTTATTATTTAACTGTGTTTTGCTCAGTGTTAACTCAGAGTTAATTCAAAAGTTTTTTTGGTCTGACCAAAGACATTTTCAGACAAGACTAAAAGGCCAAAACAATATATGAATATAAATATAAATATGAAACTTTTATAGGTAAACTTTTTCAGAATTTTCATCTTCATTTAATATATAGATAGATTATTCAACTTATATCTGGTTAATTTATCTGGTTAATTTGAAAACAACTTTTAAAGAAGTAGATTTTAATAGCTTGTTTATGTTTATGTGTGTTTATATAAGTAAGATGATATTTCTAAAAAGTATAAACATGGTTGTATTTAAAACATTGCTCTGATCAGCCTGGCCTGGCAAATTTGCCCATTTTAGGATTAGACCATCAACATTAAATGAAGTGGTAGTTCTGTCTGTTCCACTACTAGTTTAGAAGTAACTTTTATTTTGGTTTTGATTTTGTTCTTCTTTCACTCAGAAGTGAGGTGTCTTTATTAATGAGCAGTAGGGGAGAGGTCACAGAGGCTTTACACTGGCCAGGTGGTGTTTCTGAGGATCTTGACCCTTCAGTGCTTTATGGTCTTGAGCAGGTCATCTTGAGCTGCAGCATTATGCTAAACCGTTGGTTCTGTTCGTCTGTCCCAGTTCAGTGACCATGGAGAATGCAGGCTCTTTTAGACAATATGCATTTCAGTTTGGGCATGAGTTGTTTATAAAATGTTTTTAGTTGTCCACAAATCAGACAAACTATTATTGCCAAGTAAATTATTAACGTTTTACATGATGACACAAACTGAATCATGGGATCAAGGGTTGTGAACTAATTCATGGATATGAATAAAACTTGACATGCTTAATTTTGTTAGTAAGTTTAAAACAGAGATTCTATTTAAAAATCTGTCCGTATGCTCTCATAAGCTTAGATAGCATTTGGATTGAGACACTAGGCTAATGCCATGCTTTTTACAAACGTACTCAGCAATAATCACAACTATATCATTAACATTCAATATCTCACTTACTCCTAATAGAAAGCGACTATTGTTTTTTAATGGCTTGGGATCTGGCTTCTTTTCTCAGCCATCTGCTGTTGCTTTGAGATGACACGTGCATCTGCGACCGTGCACGACTAAAAGTTTGTTATTGATCAAGACTTATTATGGAGCTTCACCAGAAACACAGTTGGATAAATGTGCTGAGAAGCTCATCCACACCTAAATCATACTCGAGCTATAAAGTTGGCCTTGTAAGAGAAGATTGATGACCTTGTCTCGGTCTAATGTTGAGGTGCTAGCTGGCACTATAAGATGAATAACGCCAAGGTCCTCGCACATTGCCTTAGTCCAGCTTTCCCAAAACCCCCTCGTATCAACGGGTCTCCTGATCTCCATGACAATGTATGTTGCTCTGCTGTTGCTATGGTGAGACTGGGAATGTTTTGGGGCCCCTGTGTTTGTGTGTGCTGATGTGGAGGCGTGGGGGGCTCGCCCCGTCTCTCCCCCTGTTTCAGAAGGAGGGCAGCTGGGGTCTTTGTTATGATAGAGGGAGTGTTCTTCATGGGCAGAAGGGTTAAAAGCAGCAGCCCTCCACTGGTTTTGCTTTAGGACAAATTTTAGTGGTGTACCACAATTGTTTGTTGCGCACAAACAAACTGAATTTCTTCAGAGGTTGAAGTGTGTGTTTTTTTATTAGACAGTTGGGTAACCAATGAAACTGCAAAAATAATTCAAACAGATCTCCTAAACACTCTCCCTGTCTGCCATTGGTTGAATAAAGATTTAGTCCTGCCCCTGACTCATTCTATTGGTTGATTGAATGTTGTTGTGTGGGGCTGGGTGTAGATGCACAACTAAACACAGCAATGTTTTCACAAAGCCACAGTGTTTACACTTTTTGAAGGAATACATCTACAAATGCTTATTTATTATTGTTTTTGCATATTAATGTGAAATAGGGGAAGTTATTTTAACATTAAAAGTATTTAGGCAATATCTACAGTGAGAGCTTTAAACAGGCTGGTTGTGTTTTAGAAATGTAGTTTGCTGCTAGATTTTAAACCTGGATTTTTGCACACATGCAGAGGCCATCTTTACATTAAAAAAGTGCAATTTGTAATTCTTTTTTTTTTTTTTTAAAAACAAAGGTCAATTAATGAGCAGCATACATAAAATATCACTGTTCAAATTAGTTTTTTATCCTATTCAGATTAACAATGCAAAGCTTATAATAATGATTTGTTATTTTAGCTGTTGGGTCAGATTTTACACAAACGTCAGTTGTTTTTCAACAGACGTAAAGATACATATATGTAAAGTTACCTGCAGTTTTATGCTTTTATTTGTCAGATGCTTTTATCCAAATAAATTCATGGGATACATTTTATCAGTATGTGTGTTTTCAAGGGACTTTTTACTGTGTGGGAGACATTACTTCAGTTGTCACTTCTAGTTTTGATATCCAGCTATAACACATAAACACATAAAGTGTTAAAAAGGGTTA
Organism: Beaufortia kweichowensis; assembly: GCA_019155185.1. Lineage (NCBI taxonomy): Eukaryota > Metazoa > Chordata > Actinopteri > Cypriniformes > Gastromyzontidae > Beaufortia > Beaufortia kweichowensis. The sequence continues at coordinate 11,173,366 of CM032800.1, forward strand.
AAGTAGTGGAGTGGCTGACTTGTAAAATGTTAATATATATAATGGAGTCTAAAAGTCTGTGACCACTGAGAATGTTTTGTGTTCTTTAAAACTTCTTCTGCAAATTATATTTGATGCACAGTGCAATTTAAATAGACCATTATTTGTTTTATAACCAGAAATTAATGTTGTATTAGTGTAATTTCCTAGTATTTCCTCTTGCTGTAATGACAGCATGCATTTAAGTTGGCATGGGCTTGTGTTGAAGTTTCTGTAGAACCTGTTGATCCATGTTTTCCCAGCAGGTTTTGAGAATGTTCCAGAGAGCCTTGTGTGTGCAATTAATGCAAATAGTTTTTCATATTTGTTGCAAAGCACAGGGGAAAATCTTCATAATTTTGCTGGTTGGAATTTAACATAATAAAATAAATATTACATAAACAAACATGCAGGGCCTGAAAATTGAAATGTATATAGCTTATTTAGAAACACTGTGTTTCATTCCTAGTATAGTTTTTTAAATCCTTTTAAATTGATTTGAACAAAAAATTCTTATTACATTTACTTTTTAAACATTTATGGAAGTATTCATTTATCAGCTATTTTAATTTAATAGTTTGAGTTGTGAATGACTCTCTACACTCTTTCCTCACACTCCCGACATTCTTTATCCATTTTGTCCTCCCATGGCTTTCCCACCCCCTTCCCGTTCTGGTCACCATCGTCTTTGTTCTTCTTTCCTCTTTTGTCCCATGTCCATACACACTGCTGTCACCATATCTCAACGCACATAATCCCACCAACTCCCCCTAAACTCCCTCCTGCTCCTATAACCTTCTCCTTATCAGTGTCTGCTTTATGACCCCTTTCTCTCTTTCCTGTCCGCAGTGCCCATGGGGCCGTATCCCCCACCTCTGCAGCAGGTGTTCCAGGCTCCCCGCAGGCCGGGCATGGGCACCGTCGGCAAGCCCATCAAACTCCTTGCCAACTACTTTGAGGTGGAGATCCCAAAAATGGATGTTTACCACTATGAAGTGGACATCAAACCTGATAAGTGTCCTCGTCGGGTCAACAGGTAACAATCTGTTCTCAATAAAAATGATGAATGTTCTCATTCTGTTTCTGAAATGTCATTTGGGTCAGAGTTGAATCTTACCCCGCCATGACATCTTTCATGACCTAGAACCAATCTTGTGATGCTCTATCATTAAAAGGTTTCAGAGGTCCACAGGCTCAGAACAAAAGCTCTCAAATCTGCTCATCACGTTCTTTATAACTGAGCTTTAGTTCTCTTCCATTTCTCATTTAGTTTTATGTTTTTTTAGTATTACTGTTTTTTCATTTACTGAATTTTTTGAAAATAGGTACTGGCACATAATTGGAATTAACTATATCTAAAACATAACTATATCATATGACTAAATATCAGTTACTTAACATGGTGTCTGAACATGTTTTTAATTTCCCTTCACAGGGAGGTTGTGGAATATATGGTCCAACATTTTAAACCGCAGCTCTTTGGGGACCGAAAGCCGGTGTATGATGGAAAGAAGAACATCTACACCGTCCTGGCTTTACCTATAGGCAGTGAGAAGGTATGTCAAGATATCTTCATTCGGGCTCACAGACATTCAGTTAGCACTCAAAGATGCTTACAAAGTTGCAAAACTTATGTTTTAAATGTTGTAGTAATACAAGCTGATGAATATAATTCAAATCAAAACTGAGACCCATTGAAATTGTTGATGCTGCAGGTTGACTTTGAGGTGACCATTCCTGGCGAGGGAAAGGACCGCATCTTTAAAGTGTCCATCCGGTGGTTGGCAAAGGTGTCATGGAGACTTCTGCAGGAGACGCTGGTCAGTGGGCGACTTCAGGTCCCTCTGGAGTCGGTTCAAGCCCTCGATGTTGCTATGAGACATCTGGCCTCTATGAGGTACGCTAAACATTCACTTCCATGATATAGAGAAACTGAAGAGATCTAGGGATGGCTTGCGTCTCATAGAACCAGAACTTTTAAAGATCCGATGCCACAAATCTTAACTTCAGAAGAAAATACATTAAAATATTATGACCACGATGTCATACTTTTGTTTTCTTTTTGCACACACGTTATCTATCTAAATGAGCTCATTCCTTAGACGTATATTGTTTTTATATACAGCTAGTTATACTATAACTGTACTACACTATAACATAACCCTAAAAAACCTTTTTGTATTGTTTACTATTTAAAAAATATATACTCTAATTTTATAGCATTTTTACAAGTTCAATTCCAGTTTACTTTTCACAATTAACAAAGTTAAAAAGACAACTTAAAATATTAAAGCAACGATTCGGAGCATCCTGAAGTAGAAACAGGAAACAGAAAAAACAATTGAGGTTTCCAAAAAGAGGTTTTGCTCAAATTTATTTTGTTCACTTTTGGTGTATCAAATGTATCCCCAGACACACAAAGTTGTAAGGTTTGCACACATGAAATCATATCTGAACTGTTGTTTCCCTAAAAATCATAATTGTTTTGTGTGTTGCAGGTACACACCAGTCGGCCGTTCTTTCTTTTCACCTCCTGAGGGTTATTATCATCCTCTGGGTGGTGGTAGAGAGGTGTGGTTCGGTTTTCATCAGTCTGTTCGGCCAGCCATGTGGAAGATGATGCTCAACATTGATGGTATGACGTCATTCTTTTATCTTCAAAAAAATGAGGCATCATTTACTAACCTCATGTTGTTTCAAACCTTTGTTATTCTGTGACACAAAAGGACAAATTTTATATATATGTGCAAAACTTTTCCCCCCAGTTGCGGCTCTTGCATCACATGTGCATTACACCAGATTTGAACTGTAACAAACCATTACAGTATAGAAACTTATTATTTGTATACTTTATATTTTTAGATGAACTGTTACTTTAAGAAAAGTTTCTTCATACTTGCCTACTCTGATTGTCTAATTTTTAACTCATTTGTATTCTAATAAAAGTCTCCATTGTCACTGCTTACAGTATCTGCAACAGCATTTTATAAAGCCCAGCCCGTCATTGAGTTCATGTGTGAGGTTCTGGACATCCGTAATATTGATGAACAACCCAAAACACTTACTGACTCGCAGAGAGTCCGTTTCACCAAGGAGATCAAAGGTGGGTCTCTCTTCTCCTCTTGTTCACTTCTCCTCCTCCTCTCGTCTCTTATCCTTTACTTCTCTCTTCTTGTTTCTTGTTACTTCTGTTCTTGATCAGATGAGGTCATTGGATGAGCTCAACTTCCTGTCAGGATTTTGTCATGTCATTGTTTGGATTAGATGAGTCATTCTTCATCATACTTTTATACAGACATTGCTGAAAAGACCTTGAAAGACGCATGATAATGTTTCTGCTGTGTTATGTAAAGAAAAGAAAATCTAATCTACCTGTCTTCACACTAAGATTCCAAGAGAAATCATTTTGTGTCACGTATCTTTTTGACCTGTAGCTCATGCTTGTTTGCTTGTGTTTTGTTCTGATGGACACTGACAGGCCTTAAAGTGGAAGTCACTCACTGTGGTCAGATGAAGAGAAAGTACCGTGTCTGCAACGTAACACGTCGCCCTGCTAGTCACCAAACGTGAGTGTTGTGATGGGGAACGTTTTGGAAGGTTTTCAGAGGTCATAGTTTTATTTTTTTACACCTGGAATGTTAAACTCAGGGTGAAGTGGCCATAACCCAGAGTTAAAAATGATTTGCGACCCATCTGAAATCCAGGTTAAAGTCTCAGAATTTAACTATGAGATTGGAAGCATCAAAGAAGTTGCGTAAAGAAGTGCTGTATGTGATTATATAATAGATTTCAAGATACAGTACTCAAATTTTCATTTATAAAACAAAAATTAATGATTTTAAATGCTGAAATTAGTCATTTTATTGACATTACATTTTGAGGAAGCTCAGAAGTTGGCTTCCTAAACATTGATTTCAATGGTCTTACTGGTCTTACATGGTCTTACTTCAGTCAGAATTAAACATATCAGGGTTAAATGATCTTTACATTATGTAGGATCACAAAAAATTACTTTAGCTGGGTTTTCACAGACAGGGTCACATATGATAACCCTTGTGATAATAGTTTTATGAACCATTAACAGATTTACAATGTGAAATAAAAAAAGTCAATTTATCCCCTGTACATCACAAGGTTTCCCCTTCAGCTTGAGAGCGGACAGACAGTAGAATGTACAGTGGCTCAATACTTCAAACAAAAATACAACCTACAGCTGAAATACCCCCATCTGCCCTGCCTGCAGGTGGGCCAGGAGCAGAAACACACCTACCTGCCTCTGGAGGTGAGTCACGTCATTCACATATTTCAAATGAACATGGATGAGATTCTCGATTCTTACAGTGTTTGTGTTCTCGCAGGTGTGTAACATTGTAGCAGGACAGCGTTGTATCAAGAAACTGACAGATAATCAAACATCCACAATGATCAAAGCCACGGCAAGATCAGCCCCTGACAGACAGGAGGAGATCAGCAGACTGGTAAGGGATGATCTCTGGTTTGCGTGCTGAAAAGTTACCTAGACAGCCTGGTTTCTATATAGTTAGCACTAGTGGTGATGTAAGTGCATTGTTGTCATGGTTACCAAGCCTAGGATTTATCCCATAGGGCATATAGGGCTGAGCAATTTGGCAATCTTTGTATTTGTCACCCTTTTCACTTATCAAAAGCCAATGAATTCCAGAAGGATTAAATCATGTCCTGTCCTGCAAATGTGAAAAGAGTGTGAAAGTAAATTACTTGCAGCTTTCCAGGATAAATACATGATGAACGGCATCAGTGATATACTGTAGATTATTGCAGACAATTATTTTGACTTACATCAGTTTGTAAAAACAAACAAAACAACATGATGCAAAAGATCATGATCAACTGTTTCATTTCAGTTTAAATGTATTTCTATAGCACTTTTTACAATTTTGCATTGTTGCAAAGCAGCTATACATACATATAGATGACAAAAATAAAGAGATGCAATTATGAAAAATATAGAAAACAACTTAAAAAATAGATTTGCTGAAGTAACTAAAGTAAGTAAATAATTGTCTACGTTTGTAATCAGACTCTTCTATTAATAGTGATATTAAACACTGTTTGTATCACATTTTTCCTTGGATGTTTATTAGTAATAATAACTGTGAAAATAATCGCCTGTACAATTCTAAATGGTTTCTGAATAGAAAGATAAATAACTGAGTTGATGAAACAAGTTGAAACCATTTCAAAAATGGATGGGCTTCAGAAATACTCATTTCAGCCAAAGACTTGCACTTGCATCAGAGCTTTTATAAGAAGAAAGTATATCACAATGTGAGACTATGAGACATTTGTTAATTAGCATGATAGATGACAGGTAGAGCTGTTACAGTATCAGATTTTCATTATACTGTCAGCATGTTTATATCTCAGAGACTGAGCAATACGCTGAACATTTTCCCAATCTGGAAAATTCCTCTATAGTTTGTTGCTTCTGTCTGAGCAGCTCTTATGTGATAATAGGTGTTTGGTCTTGGATCCTGATATTTGGCTTTTCCCCATCATGACACTTAGTCTTAACAATGACTGGAGATGAAATCACAAAAGGTTCCTTAAATCAGATTATTTTCTTCAGTGATGTGATGGGTCATCATCTTTCATTCATTATCTATTATTATAGTCTATTGCAGTGGGATCTATCTGTGTGTCTAGCTATCTATCATGAGCTACAGCATTCAGGAGCATTGAGCTGTTTAATCTCCTGCGATTGAATCATGAGTCAGAAAACGTCTCTGACTCATTTGTTCAGTTCTGTGATCCTATCTGGACAAGTTTAGAACAAGATGAAAAAGGAACATTGCGATTTTCATCAAGGTTTATGCTCTGATGTTACCGTAAGCATCATTAGAGATGCTTGTTTTACATTTACATTTATGATCTTAAAGGGATAGTTTAGCCAAAAATCACCCTCATGTCATTCCAAGAAAATATTTTAAAGAATGTTGGTAACCAAATAATCTTGACCCCCATTGACTTCCAATGTATGAGCACAAAACCACGGAGACATTTCTCAAAATGTCTTCTTTTGTGTTCGTCATACAGGTTTGGAAAGACATGAATAAATGGTGACAGAACTTTTAATGCCAGAGAAAACCAAAATGTTTCTGGCCCAAGCCATTTTTTCATAATTCAAGTCTTATTTGTTATTTACCCAGATGAAGAACGCTAACTTCAATCTGGACCCCTACATTCAAGAGTTTGGAATTAAGGTGAAGGATGACATGGCCGAGGTGACGGGACGAGTCCTTCCTGCTCCGATCCTGCAGTACGGCGGTCGGGTAAGATCTTCTGTGTATGGAGAGAGAACTGCTGGCTGTACTTCAGTCATCTCTTCATAATATTAACCACATCACACACACAAAATCACTGACTCACCTGTTCTGATGAGAAACGTCCAGCCACTTTATTTGCCTCTTCTATCAAAAATTAATTGCTTTCATTTGGATTCATTTTCATTTTGTGTGCAAGACTTTTATTTGTTATGCATTTTAAATAAGATTACGTCAAAACTAGTGTGATGTTTGTGGTCTCTTTTACCTACTAATTTAAGTCATCCTTTTCTAACAATTTTTATCAGAAATAAAACATTCTAACTATTTATATAACAAGTAAGGGTGTAACGATACGATATGAACACGGTACACGGTTTACAATTACTAATTAAAATATGAAATATTTTACACAAAACATAAATTTAAGTAGTAGGTTTATTTCCAAAACATCAATCATTTGTGATTTTGTTGAAGAATTGACAACATTCAAAAGGTTTAACATGAGCCTCCTGTTTGTCAATTAATACAAATTTAATAGGTCTGTAACTGAAAAATAATGTTGTTCAAAAAATATGAAAAAGTAAATATTTTAACAATTGTAAAACAGTCATCATAGCTCTATTAAACATCTTAGTTTTTTGTGTCATGACATGTAATACATCAATATATCGTTACCCTAATAATTAACAATCTTGAAACTTTTGGACATTATAACTATAGACACAATCTCTCCAAACAATATTGATACATTTTATATTGATAAATAATGTAAATTCATACGTCTACACAAGACAGCCCTTGCACAATCTATAAAACATTTTAAAAACTCATTTAGTAGTTTTAGTACTAACATGTTAAGGTCATTTACGTTTAAGTTTGAAATTTAACATGCTGTTGGTTGCTTTGTCACTTTATGATGAACTCTCTCTTGCATTTGTTGGTTAACAGAATCGTGCCATTGCGACTCCCAACCAGGGTGTCTGGGATATGAGAGGAAAACAGTTTTATAATGGCATTGAGATCAAAGTTTGGGCAATCGCCTGCTTCGCTCCCCAGAAACAGTGTCGGGAAGAAGTGTTGAAGTAAGAGTCTCGTCAGCAGGGTGATGAAATACAGATTCAATATTTTTGATGCTGACGTTGACCATGTCTTCCCCAGGAACTTCACTGACCAGCTGCGTAAGATCTCAAAGGATGCTGGGATGCCCATCCAGGGTCAGCCGTGTTTCTGTAAATATGCGCAGGGAGCAGACAGCGTGGAGCCCATGTTCAGACACTTGAAGAACACATATTCTGGACTTCAGCTCATCATCGTCATCCTGCCCGGCAAAACACCCGTCTATGGTGAGAGCTTGTGATGTTACACACAGACTTGTGATGAAAATGAATGACAAACACTGTCAGACATTAATTTCTCTCTGCTGTGTTTGTGACGGGCAGCTGAGGTGAAGCGTGTTGGAGACACTCTTCTAGGAATGGCCACTCAGTGTGTACAGGTGAAGAACGTGGTGAAAACATCTCCTCAGACGCTCTCCAACCTCTGCCTTAAGATCAATGTCAAGCTCGGCGGCATCAACAACATCCTGGTACCACATCAACGGTGAGACAGTCGCTGCAGTAAAACATCTGTGTGTGTGTGTGTGTGTGAAAAGATCGCCTGTCATAAGTGTCAACGCCTCTTTTTGTACCCGTTCGCAGGTCCGCTGTGTTCCAGCAGCCGGTGATCTTTTTGGGAGCAGATGTTACTCATCCACCCGCTGGTGATGGAAAAAAACCGTCTATCACAGCTGTAAGTGTTTCAAGATTTTTCATTTCTCTTATTTGCTCAAAAGAAACACCAGTCATCCTTTTATGTCATTTCAGGATAAATATCAAGTTGTCAAATCAAATTACATTTTTTATTTGACCCTCTTCAGTGTTGTAGCAAATGTAAATGAAATTTTTTTTAATGTAATGCAACTCTGTCCGTAATTTCCGGCCTGCTGTTCTCCGGGGCTTTGAGAACCACCCAGGTTCACGTAACGGTTCTGACTACATAACAACAGAACAGAGGAACTGAGGGGTGGATGTTCTGGAGGGTGCGGGCGGGCTTTAATGTGAGAATGGCTCGCCGATGAGTCACGAGCGAAGAGGAAATGACATCACCTCACACCCTGCTGTACGCAACCACTCGTACTCTTTGCGTTGCCAAGCGATGGTGACAAAGAGCTGAGTCACGGAGACGGACCCCGTCATGATGTGAGGAGAGAATGTGAGATCAACCGGCAGGTTTTCTGCAGCTAGGGGGCGTCAGATCTCCTAAACGTCTCGTCTGTTTTGCATTATTTGCATTTTGTGGTGCAGAGTTTGTAACACGTTTAATTTTTCACTCTTTCTACAGGATATAATGTGTGGTTACTCTTCTCATTCTTACAGCTGTGTTGATTTAAACAATGCATAGGTGTCTGCTTTGATGGTTAAGAGGGTTATGGGTCGACACATTTCTGATTCTGATTAAATGTGCTTGTTGATTCACTGCACGTGCTGTATTGTGGATATACCGTAAGCCCATCTGATGTCCCCGCAGGTGGTGGGCAGTATGGACGCTCATCCCAGCAGATATTGTGCTACAGTTCGAGTACAACGGCCCAGACAGGAGATCATTGAAGACCTCTCGTACATGGTGCGAGAGTTACTCATCCAGTTTTACAAGTCAACCCGATTTAAACCCACAAGAATCATCTTCTACAGGGACGGTGTACCAGAAGGACAGTTACCACAGGTAATGATCTAATGGCTTTTCATGTATAACACACCACCTTTAGAGAATACAATTATGTAAGACACACTTTATATATTTAGGTGCCAAGCACTGGATGGGAGAAACATCTATAGTGTTTGTTTTTACTCTATTTTTTGTTTGTGTCTACCTCTGGAAAGATTCAGTTGGTTATGAGTTTATTAAAACCATCAGTAACACTTTACAATATGGTTGTATTTGTTAACATTAGTAAATGCATTAGCTAACATGAACTAACAATGAACAATATAGATTTTTAGCATTTGGTTAATGTAAGTTAAAACCAATACAATTGTTAACATTAACGTTAGTTAACAAATACAACTTTAGATTGAAATGTGTAAGTAAATGCTAAAATTAACATGAACTTAATTAATAAATGCTATAGAAGTATTGTTCATTATAAGTTAGCTAATGCATTAACTTATGTTAACAAATACAACCTTATTGTAAAGTGTTACCAATCCATTAGTTTGTATCTCTGTCTGCTAGCCTGATGCATAATGTTTTTTCCCATATTGCTTTTGTTTAATCCTCACAGAATTTCACTTAAGTGATTTTAAGAACACACAGATGAAATCAACTGATTGTTTGTAGAAACATTGGCTGTTTCCCTCGTGTTTGGTTACTGACACATATAGCATGTCTTGGTGGGCGACAATCAACTTTGGTCTCTGTTGTGCTGTTGGTTATGATCAGTACTAATAAGTGATTGATTGTGGTGTGTGTAGATCCTGCATTATGAGCTGCTGGCTATCAGAGACGCTTGCATCAAGCTGGAAAAAGACTACCAGCCCGGCATCACTTACATAGTGGTACAGAAACGGCACCACACGACGACTCTTCTGTGCCGACAAGTCCGAAAGAGTGAGTCCAACATCTTTACAGCTGTCACCACAGCAGACAGATGCCAAAACCAGTAAAATATAAAACTGCTGATCTATTGAAATATCTAATCTGCGCATTAGACTAGATTTGTTCTGACGTGACCGTGTTTACATTGACACCTCATGAGCTTCTTTAATATTCATAACTTTGCATAGATTGGGAAGAGCGGAAACATACCAGCAGGAACTACGGTGGACACCAGCATCACTCATCCATTTGAGTTTGATTTTTACCTGTGCAGTCATGCAGGTATTCAGGTGAGAAAACGTTCGGTGTTTCTGACTCTTATCTGTCTTTCTTGAGTTTGTTGTAATCCGCTGTTATTCTCATCTCAGGGCACCAGCCGTCCATCTCACTACTACGTTCTGTGGGACGACAATCGTTTCACAGCCGACGAGCTGCAGATTTTAACCTACCAGCTGTGTCACACTTATGTGCGCTGCACTCGCTCCGTGTCCATTCCAGCGCCAGCGTACTACGCTCGTCTCGTTGCATTTAGAGCACGCTATCACCTGGTGGATAAGGAACATGACAGGTGAGCCCACAATCTTTTGTCATATATCAGAAGCAAAACTGTGTTTGCGAAACTTTTATTGTGTAAATATTCAATAATAAATCATTTTTTAAATGTTTTATTGGATTAAATATGTCACGCTTTAATGTTATTGGTTAGTATTATTTTCTCCGGCCACATATTTTGGGTCAGAAAAAGGAGGTTTTTCAGTGTTTTGATGACACGTTATGTAGACATGTTTTTCTTTACAATATTCGATCATGCAACAAGAACATAAAATGTTCTTTAAAAAAAAGTTATTTCTAAAGAAACAAAATAGAACCAATGTTTTAAAAGTTTCATTATAATGTGAAGGCTTTGAGAAGAAAGGCAGAATGCATGATTACAATTTTGTATAAAATTATAATGTTAATTCATTTATATTTTCCCATATTCTACAATAATAATAAACTTGTCAAAACTGAGGAATAATACAAAGGGTGCTATGGGAATTATGTTGTAAATATCTAATAAGAAATCTAAAAATATGAATTATACTTTAGCATTTTTAGTGCTTCCCTTTTTGTTTAGAAATTAGAACATGCTTCTTAAACATGTTTCTTTCTTCATTATTCAGTCAAAGTCATACATTTTTATGAAATAAAACTTACGTTTGTACAATTATTTTCTACTAACTAATTTCAGACATTAAAGTATACACCTTCAAATGAAAAGCTTTGTAATATGAGAAACATTTCACTAAAGTTTTTTAAAAACTTTTGAACAGTAGTGTATTTGCTTTTACTGCTTCAGAAAATGTGCACACGGGCAGATGACTGTGTAGTCAGCAATGCAGTCATTGTTTTTGCTTGTGTTTGTCTGGCTAGGCTAGTGATATATGTTCATATCTTACACTGACAATATCGAGAATGTCATTTTGGAAACGAGGTCAGGTTTTAAATCATTCTCTAACTTCTGTATCCACCCATAGCGGAGAGGGCAGCCACGTATCCGGGCAAAGTAACGGCCGAGATCCACAGGCGTTGGCCAAAGCTGTGCAGATTCACCACGACAGCCTGAGGACCATGTACTTTGCCTAAGACAGCATCTTTACCACACCCTGCCGGGTCACCACACTCCCCTCGAGCCAGTAACCTGGGTGCTACCAGTTCTACAAAGCCCACTAACGTGAACGGAACTGAATATGGAGTCTCACATTTTAAGTTTGTTTTAATCTGCTCTTTTTTTATTTAATTGTGTATTATCGTATACTACCTTCGCACTTCCACATGTATGTTCGTATGCAATACGGTGGGAAGGAATGCAGACAGACTTGTCATTTTGTAAGCAACCACAAAGATGCCTCTTAACCTGTATGTCCGGAGTTGAGTGGAGGAATCGTTTTACTTCATGCATTTTGAGCGACTGTATTTTTTATTGTTGTGACTTTGCTTTTGTTTGTTTTTATTCTATTTTTGTGAAATACATGGTACATTAGCACTTAGTTTTAGTTTGAAGACGCCACGGGCCCAGCATTTATAGTCTATAGCTGAGCGTGGAGACGGTGATCGACTGTAGCATGCCACAAACGTAGGGGTCTCTCCAGTGTTATCGCAGTGGCGTCACGGGTGTAGCCAATCGTATTTAGCCTCCGTAGTTAAACAGCGGCTGATTTAGCGTAGACGAACCACGGAGTTCATTAACTGCACTTGCAACCTTGCATCAGCATTACACCGAAACCAGCATTATGCACCAGCCAAATGCGATGCCAACTGTTTAAAGGGGCTCTTGTCTTTCAGATGTGCGTTTTTCTGCACTCGATTCAGCCGCGCTCCTCTGAAATAGGGTTTATTGCTCATTTTATCATGACAGTTGTGGTGCACATAACTCTTCCGCCATTTTAAGGAATAGTTTCGCCCAAAATGTTGTCATTATTTAATCTTGTGTTGTATTAACCCTGCATTGTTTTTTTTACATGAAACACAGAATGTAGAAAGTGAGAATGTTTTTCCATACAACAGATAGTGTTACTTTCATCTCCAAAAATGAAACGCTGCATAAAAATCTGTGACCATACGGACAGTTTTCTGAAATCACATTTGTGTTACATGGCCAGTCCAACACACCCAAAAGTAAGATTTTAGATGGTGAATAGGAATATACAGTAAAAAGAGACAAAACATGGTAATATAGACAGCTTCTATAATGTTTTTGTGATGCTTTTGGTCCTTCATGGAGACTGACAGTATAAAGCACTATCTGCATGTTGTATGGAAAACCAAAGTTCAGATTTCTGCCACCTTCTTTTGTGTTTCACAAGACTGAAAAACAATACAGCTTTGGAATAACACAAGGTCGAAGGACAACATTTGCCGTTTGGGTGAACTGTTCCTTAAAAACATTTCTTCCACTGACCTCTGTAAGCAAAACAAAAACAGCCAGTAAGAACAACACACCGCACACGCTAGCAGAGGTTGAGACGCACAATCCGTGCTTTCCGTTTGTATCTACGCAATGCAGGAATACCTGTTTGTATATAGCAACCCACTATCCTCCCCCACACAGAATCTTTGCTTTCCTGTCGGGCCACCAACAGCCCACATCACCACACGCGTAGTGGCCATGGATTATTTTGAATGGTGCCGTCAGTAACACTGCCACATTCCCTACCCAACTCACAAGCACCTTGTACACACAGTTTTATTGCACCTTTTACCTTCGCCTGATTTCCGTCGTTGCAGTGATTGTGGGCATGCAGGAATTTGTCCACAGGTTACAGGAACGTTATGCCATGTATCCATGTCATATATTGGATGTATGAAATGCATGTTTTAACTGAACTTGTGTTGTAACTGGAGCCTTGTAATAATCACATTAAGATTGTACACTTAATATCTGATGCCATATTTTCTCATTTTGGTTTTTATAGAGTAGTTCACCCAAAAATGTATTTTCTGTTATACCTTATTATTCATCTTTACCAACAGTTCATAGTGACCATGACTGCTAAAAAAAAACCAAAAGTATTACAAAGTAGTTTATATGGCATGAACACTAATTTCCAAGTCTTTTGAAGCTATACAATAGATCTGTGTTATTTGCACAAAGCTGTTGTATGGCTGCAGAAGACTTTCAATAGCTAATTAATCATATAGGCTACCTAACATATGTGTTACTATAAACTATGAAAATTTCTCAAATTCTTCTTTGTGTTGGACATAAGAAGGAACCGTATAAGGATTTAAAAGACAAAATTCATTTTTGGGTGAACTATTTTTTTTTAAGAAAACCATATAACACTATTCATCTATAAGAAGGGCCATGGATTTTCGCAGGTACTGTTGTTGGTAGATGCCTCAAATCAGCCTCAAAGCCTACAAATGTTCTGTGGAAAATCTAAATAATGTTAAGATGTAACGGTTTATCATGTTTTATTTGAAATCATGTTTATTAGATGTATACAAAGACATGCTTTTATACATTAGGTTTTACCTACCCAACGAGGTGATTTTTATCGATGCCCCAGTGTATGAAATGAATCTGGTCTTTCCTAGACTAAATATTCAAATGCAGTACTTGACTCTCAGAAGCCACGTGCACCTGGTGGGTGAAGAAGAACGTGGAGGTGCGTAACGTGGTTACTGGAGAGTGAACTTCACCTAACCTCACTCTTGAAGCAATATTAAGCCACAGATTAAGAACAGTCCAATCATAGCACTTCCCAATAGATTCAGTGAACATAAGCAAGTCATTTTGGCTCTGTATGTAATAGTGAGAGGACTTTGTTCGGAACGGTTATTTTTTAAAGAAAATAAAAGTTGTTTTTTATTAAAGACTGGCTTCTGTGTTTTAGAGAGTGGTTTGCCAGGAGTTTGATGTGTACAACAGAGGGTTTTTTTGCAGCCAGACGTTGACTGCATCCTGACCTCGACTGCATCCTGACCTCAGCATGCGTTACTCATAATTCTCCTGAAGTATCATGAATAGCACCATTCTAATAAAAAACATAAAGTGTTCTTCACCAGCCGTTTACTTTTTGACATTAATTTGAAACAAGATATTTAGAGAAAAAAATTGAGTTGGTTTTAGCTTGATTTTATTCTTTAAAAAAGATGAGAAGAGATCACAAAGTGGGTGTAACAGGAATGGAAGCAGGTGTTGGAAAGGTCAGGGTTAGGGGACTTGGTAATATAAGCTGAAAAGTAATTTCAGATGTAGTGCAATTTTTTATGTTTTGGTAAAATGTCAATTTAGATTTTATGCCAATAACTGCTATTGACATAAGGAGCCAGTAAAGTCCCTATTGGGATTTATCTGAATGGTTCAACATTATAATTTGTTTTCAAGAACCTTCACTGGCATCACACAGACTAAACAGACCCTTACGAAAAGTAATGGCTGTACTATAGTTACCATAGTTTTACTGTCGTATTTGTAGTAAAACCAAAGTAACCACAAATTTACCATTGTCTCGCAACAGAAATGAGATTAACCTTTGATATTTAGAAAAACTGTAGTAATACAACATAAAAATCATACTGCCTATATTTTTGCTACTATACTTTCACCATAATAAACCTATTATTTCTACAGCTTCACTCTAATTAAACCATGGTTACTATATTTGACCTTTAAGACCAATAAGACCATAGCCATGGTCAATACATTTATACTATAATAAAACCATGGTTACTCTTTTTACTCAAATAAAACAATGGTTATTATTTTACTATTTCTTTAATTACCACCATGGTTAATTTTTAAGGAGAAGCACTGATGGGTTGACAATTTTGAAGCTGTAAAATCCTTCATGCGCTGTATGAACTCGATAAGTGATGATGGTGATGATAATGATTGACACTCATACGCAGCCCACGCCCCGCCCTCTCGGCGGCCTTTCGCATCCCCTGGCAACCAATCAGCGCGCGGGACTGGCAGCAGGTCTTTGCGTCGCGCTCGCGGAGGAACAGACGCTCCATATTTAGCTCGAGCGAGTCTGTGACAGTAAGAAAAACCCAAGACTGAGTTCAACTCAAACTTATTTCACCCCAGCACGGGCGAAACACGCTAAAAACAAGAAAAATAGAAAAGACACCAGCGTCGAAAACGGTTTTATCTGTGGTCGTGGACTTTAAAGGAAGAGAAGACGACGTTTTTATGGGATGTTCTTTCCTGTCAGATGGGAATGTAGCTTAGCGGTAGCGGCTAGCTGTGTTTGTCGAAGAGTGAAGGCGGCATACGTGCACTTTTAGACGTTATTACGACATAACACGTCATTAAACCGCCACAGTTTTTCCAGACGAGCGTTTGTGAAGGCGTCGCCGTCACCGAAACACCGATTCGGGGCTGTTTTGTGGAGGTTGAGTGGGAATTTCTCGCGTTAGCTCCCTGGCTAGTTGGCCGTCACGTCAGTCTGTCAGTCGAACCTAAAATCCGGACCAGATAGAGACCCGTACAGGGGAGGGAGGGACACCGAACTGTCCCTATACGAGTTTTTGGGAAAGTGGTTTTGGACGGAACTCGAACCAGCAACCACGGAGGAGACACCTGGTTCGGTTTTCAGAACAGGTTCGGGCGGGCTTGGGACTGTTTCAGCCCGGGATCAATCTTTGTGACTTTGTAAAGTTCATCTACTGCGGGCCGGGGACGGAACCGGACAGAGACCTCATGAATGGAAATCGGCACTACAGGTGTGTATGTTGTTGAATTTCTGAGACACAGCTGTCTGTCATGTCCTGATGAGAGATTTAGGGCACTTACTGTACATAAACGATAGTTTTGTAGTTTGTTTTAACGAATGATAAGATGTCTCTGTGTAAATGGTGATTTTTAGTGCTTGTACAGAACCTGTCAAAAGTTTAGACACAATTGACAACAATGTTTCTCATGATCTTACAATTCTTTTAATCGTAAGTCGTATATTTTAAAATTTCAAACTTACTTTAATAAACAAAACTATAACTGTGCTAACATATTAACTTCTTTAATTAGAAAACTAAAACTTTATTTCAACCCATATAATGATTAAAAAGCAGCCAAGAAGAGTTCTGCATTGATAGTATTCATTTATTTTGGGTCAAATCATAATTCCCACAGTTACATTTCATGGTTTTGATGAGTTTACTACTATTCTAAAATGTGGAAAAAGTAGGTGTTCCAAACATTTGACTGGTACTGCATGTACACTTTATGATCATTCAGGTGTCCTAGTTGAGTAACCACACAGAAAGGGTTAGATGCTTGTATTAAGCAGTTTTATACAGTTGAACAAATGGTTTAATATAGAATTTATAGTTCACGTTTTGACTAACAATGTCAAATCCATAACGCTGGAATTGCCTTTTATTTATTTATATTGTTTAATTTTAAAGACTTTTGTTTTTATTGTGTAATTGTAAGTTTGTGTTTGAACTACCTCTTGTTAAATATTTGGTTGTATTGTGCTTTAGATGAGAGCAATTATATTATTCCTCATGATTGCCATTTTAAAGACTGTGACTAAATGCTGTGGTTTTTAAGTTATGAGTCATTTTGGTTTGTAGAGGCACTAGTCATATCCAGGGGGATGGTAGTTTGCCTTAAATGTAGTAGATGTTGAAAGTGGGTTAAAATCCGGTCAAGAGGGAATGTGGAGGAAAAGGTTAGTGACCTCACCACACTGACCTTAAGGTCAAGAGTTCATTATTTGTTGGGGAAAGTCATATTGTCTTCCTATTACATTTCTGAAGTTATGTATTCTCTCTTTTCCCTCTAAATGTTTAATTGTGTTATATTCTCGAAGGTTTCTGTATTAACTATGTGGTCTTCATAGTGGTCCCCATATTCTTGTCACCTTTGAAATACCCCTGATAGGGAATTTTGTCTTGTGAATTGGATTTCCCCTTAGAATGTACTAATTGGTTTTATATGAATGCTATGCTGATGTTGGGAAATCAGGCGTTTTAAATGAATCCTTGAGTGTAGATTATTAAATCCTGTTTTTTTACTTTGTATTAAATTTACAAAAAATAAAGCAATAAAAATTATTTATTATCAGTATTACTATGAGAAGATTATTGGCAGAGTTGATACAATTGCTGTGGAGGTTGTTTGTTATTTTTGTTACTTGGCCAAGCAAACAGTGTTATCTGCCAATACTGATTATCTCAAAATAGCCAGATACTGGTCGATTATTTGGCCTGGCCAATATAAAAGTCTATAACAGGGATACATTTTTGTTACTAAGGCTTCAAATGTTTTCAGCTTTTAGGCAGTATTCAAGATCTATCTATATTTAATTATTACCCTGAAATGGCATAGGAGTGATTTAATTGATTTTTGTTCTCTGAGGTCATTTTAACCAAACAACCATTGTGGTCAAGTAGTTTTTATCGTAAAAATTGTAATGAAATTTGAATGTAGTTAAAAATAATCAAGTTTTTAAACGGTATGCTTTTATTAGTTAGATGCTAAATATGGCATGTTTAGTATCAGATGTTTCCTTTGCTGATGCAAGGTAGGGGATGCCCTGTTGTTTCGCTTTGAGATGTTGCTACAGGTGGGTGGGTACAGACCAAAAGTGATGTCATTTTCAGGTTGCATAAACTGTTTTTTGTCACTTTCAGGTACCTAAAGGCACAGTTGTCTACTTACAGCACTTTCGGTTGTTTAAAATTTACCCGTCACAGTGTGTTGTATGGTTGAGGGTAATGCTAAACCGGAGCAGAAGTCGTGTCCTTCGCACATGCTTCATCTCATTTCACGAGGTTTCGGCAGTAGCCTCTTTTCCCCTCCCACTGACCATAAACAGATGACATATTATGGGTGGTTTCTATGGAGAGTGCAGTTTCCCTTAAACTAGCTTTGTGGATAGGGGTTTCACTGCTATTCATGTATAATGAAAGTTTGTCGGGGGACCCCGTGGTGGTAAAATTCTAGTCTGCCTTGGCTGTCTGATTGATATCATCTTTTCCTGTAAAACGTCTGTCTGTATGCGTATACTATGTTTTTGGTCAGCTTTCCACTAGGGCTAGTTTGATTTGTAAATAGATTTTTTAGTAACTAGGTATGTTTAAAATGTTCAATATAAACACAAATAAAAGCAGGTAAAAATATTCAAGGCATGTTTTCTTCCTTATTTTCTAAACGAGTACATGTTGTTAAATCATTTTCATTTAGATGCACTAATATACCAGTATGAAAAAGTACAATGTGAATATTCAGTACATTGCCCAGCCCTGTTCGCCACATGCGTTTCTAGTCACCATGACCCATCATAGCTCAAGAATGCCATGCTTTTTATAAAGCCAACTGGACAGGCTGCTTAAAAGTGTGCAGATCATAAATTAAGTAGAATAAGGTGGATGAGGAAGACTCTCCGGAGTGGCTTGTCAGCCTGGGGAATGTGTTCATGGGCATTACATATGGAGGCTTAACAATCTCTCTGTCTAGATGAGGCCCTGAATTGCTTTTAGGGTCTTTTTTCTTTGAAAGTTAGTTGGGGGATGGCAAAGGGGCACTGTTAGGGGAATTTAGACAGGAAGGGAACCCAGATGCAAATATTTGGGGGTGAGAGATGCAGGCTGTGACCTTGGCTAAGCAATGGAGTTCCTACCTCAAGTAATGTTAAGGTTCTTCGAGTTTAAATTAAAATTTTGTGCTAAATTATTTTTGTTTCTTTCTTACTGTGCTGCTGGGATATTGGACCCACAAAGTGTCCCACAAGTGTGTCATTCATTTGAGGTGGAATTTTAACCTGGAATAAATCTTACATCTGCATTGCTGGTGTGGTCAGGGATTCAGGCAGTTTTTTCCAGCCACGTACCTTGCCAAATACCAGCCACCCTCTAACCCGGCTTTAATGAATTGGTGCATATAGATAAAAACGTTCAAATGTTATTGTTTTGAACTATACATAGTGCAAAATGACTTTTCTATTAATAAAAAAACACAATTTGAGCTAGTCAAATAACTATCAGGTATTTAATATTGTCAATGTGTTAAAAAGTCTATATTTCCCAGCCCTAGTAGCCATTCAAAATAAGCAACGTGGTGCCATTTCTCTGAACCCTGTATCTCTGAGTGCTGTTCGGTGGCTGCACCAGCAGTTATCGTATCATCCAGTTTGCCAACTGTACACATGCGAAGTCACACACGCTTCAACTTCCCATCACGCTTCTGTCACTGCGTCTGAACCCAGTGCCGTGACTGATGCCATTGTGTCCTCTCCGCTGAGCGCTCGCCCTGTTCCCACAGCTCGAGCCTCAGTGGATTAGGTTTACAACAGCTGTATTGTGTGTGTGTGTGTTTGCTGTAGTTAGCTAGGCAGAAGTAGACGGCTCAGAATACAGTAGTGCATTTATCAGTGAATATGCAAAAAAAGACCAGATTGGTTGGCTGGTGAGCAGTTAGTTGGTTGTGAATTTCTCCTCGCAACCTTTGCTCAGGCTAGTTTTAAACTACACTATAGGACTGTTTGCGGTGGTCGGGTTGGTTCGGTAGACGCTTTAAGGGTGTACTGTTTAGGAAATTTGATGCGAGTGCTGAAGACCAATATTTCAACATAAGGCTGTGCTGATACAGATCTGCTGATGTTTATTTTTCAAATGAGCTCTTTTTAAACACCTCTCATTCAAAAGCAACATGGACAGTTCTGTTATGTTCTTTCAAACATCTAAGTGAAGTCTAGTCCCGACCTCACAGCCGATTGGTTATCAGAAAATGTTCTGAGCTGACGTTTATCTTTGATGCTTTCGGTATAGACCACCACAAGCTGACGTGGTACAACGTCAGCCGCTTCCAGTGTAGGCATGGTGTTGCTGTGCAAACAGGGCCACAGTGTGAATGAGTTCCTGCGGTAATGATTCAGAGAGCTGACTGCAACAGCGCTGCCTCTCAGCTGAATGATGAATTATTGTTAATCACTCTTTCCCTTTAGGGAATCCAGAAAATGGTGTATTACCTTCATTTCTTGTTTTGCTTTTATCCATCTAAAGTTACTGACTGCATCTACTGTATGTGTGTTCTGATAGCATGATTTCTCTAAATGCCTAAAGCTAGTCATGTTCACTTCTAGTCCGTATTGCTCTCTGTTTATGGGTCACCTGAGGACACAGTGTTTGCCAGCAGTACAGGGAGGCGGAGATTAGAGCTTTCTCCCCTTCTTATCATATTTAGGGCTTTTGTACTGGTATGTCAGGGCATTTTTATGTGTGATTTGTCGACAAATGAAAGGCATCTAGATCATTTGATTTTGCCAGAAGCAGACTGTCTCTGTCCTAACTTTTACAGGCATTTTAATGACAGGATGCTGAAATTACAGAGTAATTTCCGATGAATCCGTATCTTCTGACCATGTTGACCTGACGTCCGACAGTCCACTGTTGAGCATGTTGTGGTTGTTTTTCCGCTCGACTATGATGCCTTTGGCAGCTTGTCACAGCATACTGATTTTACAACTATAATAGCAAAGCTTATTGGTGCGGTATTGTGTATATAAAAGAGTATATAGTAACACGATTATATAAGTGTGACTATTTTTCTTGACAGTAGTAACAGCAATATAAAAATATCTTTGATATAAGTTTATTAAGGTATTTTGATGCCTTGAAGTCAACTACAAACTATGACATCCAGAAAGAATACAAGCTTGCTTGAATGACGTTTTCTTACGCCAGCGCTATTCTGATCCGTGCGCACTTTATCCTTGTTTTCTCTCTCCTTTATCTTAGTGGCCTTGGTGCTTGGCTATGTTCCCTCTCAAGGGAAGGGATGCTGTTTGTGTGTGTGTGAATGAGTGGTGTGTACATGTTCTTTCGAGTGGGTAGCGATTGGAAAAGAAGCTCTGCCCCGAGACCAGAGTCAAGGAAGTGTGTGGTTTAATGACTCATTTGTAGAGTACAGTGTGTGGGGTTGCATGTGCGGAGGTTGAAATGCATCGTCCTCCAGCCTCTCTACACCCCCTCCAAACGCAAGTCAGAAAAGCCAACATCTTTTTCACTCCCCTACGCCTGGGTCTGAATCTAAATGTCATGCGTATGTCTGTGTTAAGCGTAAGATCTAATCTTTATCAGTCTCCTTGAGGCGCAGTGATTTCCATAACAAAGGTTTGTACTAGTGAAGAGCTGTCTGGAGTTTCAGACCCCCCTGTTCGTCTGGCGGCTTGTGAATGGCTGGGGTCCTCTCAGAGAGCTCTGTGTCTGCTGTAGGAGGCCCACCAGGTGAAAAGGAGGAGGTTGGTGTCCTGGCAGACCAGCTATACAGTTGCCATCCACTTTACTCCTATTCATTTTTCTGTAGAATTTTAAAAGCCTCTTTAATAAAAACAACTAAATCAACCAGTTTTAAGACATTATAAGATTTGATTCGTAAGCAGAAACATTATTGAAAGTAAGACATGGGTACAAGTGTAAGTTTTAAGTTTAAGGGAATAAACAAACTACTTTTATGAATCATTGCAAATGACAAAAATGACAGTACATATTCTTCATACTGTTTACTTTACAACATATGATATTTGCAAACTGTACACATTGCAGATGTGTATAAAACATGATAATTATTTGCAATGTGTTGCTTCTATAGAGATATGTGTTGCAGCTGAACCTCTGAGGTTGTTGTGATAGGTCTGTTGTATGCTGAAAATCAATGTCTATAAAGAAATTATTTAGGATTTTTTTCTTGAATTCAAACTAGTTTTTTAATCTAGTGCTTGTGATGTTGCTGTGAAGGATTTCTTGTTTTCCTAGTCTTTCTAACATGGTTGTTCGATCTGTTTGGCTTTTTTAGGCAGAGTGCAGCTTCTTTAGTAAAGGTTTGTGAGTCAAGCCAAAATGAGTCACTCTCAGAGGCCTACAATGGGTTTGAACTTTTTCTGTACCAAAAAACAATGGCAAAACAGGTTGTTTCTAATCAAACCTTTGACCATGACTAAAGTCTTGTACAATAAAGCATGGAATGGCCAGTAACGTGTGATTCACAAAGTTCAGTTCAACAGAATTGATGTTAAACTTGACTGAAAATGACTAATGGGTAAGACATCCTGAGCCTCACCATCAACTCTATTTATTTACTTTTTATTGTTTTTACTCCCCTTTCGTCCACCACAAAGGGCCCGGATTGGAGGTTCTGATTTTTAGTTACTTGTTACATGTGTTTTTCATTATCAGCGAGTCATTATCAGCGATTACTGTCAGTCATGATCTTGACATTAGATTTATCTCTGACTTAACTTAATGACGATTGACACAAGATAAATATAATAGCTGTTGCTATTATTATATGATATTTATAAATAATTTCAGGTGGATATAAGGAATAACGTGGACTAACTGGGTCTATATTGTGTTCTTTCTGATTCAGGAGCCGTTGGGGTCCAGCCCCTGTTCTCAGTGCCTCGGAGGCCCGGCTATGGCACCATGGGGAAGCCCATCAAGCTGCTGGCCAACTGCTTCCAGGTGGAGATCCCCAAAATGGATGTCTACCTCTACGAGGTGGACATCAAGCCTGAGAAGTGTCCACGCCGTGTGAACAGGTAAGCTGTGCAGAAGAAGCATGCAACACTTATGATTTACTCCTGTAGACTTCATCTGATGAAAATTATCTCCACAGGGAGGTTGTGGATTCCATGGTGCAGCACTTTAAGGTCACCATCTTTGGGGATCGAAGACCAGTTTATGATGGAAAGAGAAGTCTCTACACAGCCAACCCACTGCCCGTGGCGCCCGCAGGGGTGAGTAACTTAAAACATAAAACTGTATTGATATTGATTGTAAATTTTGAGAACATTAAAGTCATTTTGTGTAAGGGAGATGGGGAAATGGTTTTGGTAACCTGCTGTGTTTCTGTGTCAGATTTACAACATTGCCAGTAATTGTCTAATTTACAAAATTTATTTGATTGCTGTTTCAATTCAATGTTATAAAATCATCTTACATTAAAGCCATGTCACATACTCTTTATACATACATTATAAGTTGCACTAAATCAGTTCTTGTTATGTCTTCAGGTGGATCTGGATGTCACACTGCCAGGGGAGGGCGGAAAAGACAGACCCTTTAAAGTTTCTATTAAGTTTGTGTCCCTGGTGAGCTGGCACTTGTTGCACGAGGTACTGACGGGTCGCAGTATGCCTGAGCCCCTGGAGCTAGACAAGCCAATCAGCACAAACCCTGTTCATGCCGTGGACGTCGTGCTTCGCCACCTGCCCTCCATGAAGTGAGTGCAGGTGCAGCTATTACAGCTCCAGCTACTTCACGCACAGAAAAATCTGATTACATATGTTGTTCAGCCCTAATGTTGACATACATTAAATTTCATATTTACCTGATCATTTCTGTGATGTTTCTCTCAGGTACACACCTGTGGGCCGTTCCTTCTTTTCTGCCCCGGAGGGTTACGATCATCCTCTGGGTGGTGGTAGAGAGGTCTGGTTTGGCTTCCATCAGTCTGTCCGACCAGCCATGTGGAAGATGATGCTCAACATTGATGGTGTGGCTCAATTTTGAGTTTTTACATCAGCACTTGCTTGTAGATCCACAGTTCTTTTTTTTAAATTTTTTTAAACGAAACAGAGACGTGTTGCAGATGGAAATATTATATTTATTAACTTTCTCTGACAGCTTTTTTGAAACCCGAGGCAAAACTGAAACACATTGCTTTATTTTTGACTGTCATTTAAAAATAGAAATAATAATCTCATGAAAACTATAACCAAATACAACTGGAACTATAATTATAATGTAGTGACCAAAAATGTTATTTTTTATATTTGGTTAAACTACTTTTGTAAAAAAATGTATATGTTTGCATAATTTATGTTTGTCTATAAAACTAATTTTAAACCAAGCTCATATTATGAGATCGGTTCACACTGTTGCCGTGGGGATGAAGGGCAGTCCGTCTGTTACTGGGTGATTGTGGACGGGTGTTTGTTTGAATGAAGAGGGGTGTTAAAGGTTTCCTCCTTTCTGTGTCCCTTTGTCTGGATGGTTTTCCCGCTCTCTCAAACTCCCACAAGTCTATTGGTTGTATGGTCCGCTCCCCCTCATCTCCATTACAAGGCAGGGAGAAGTCTAACCATCTGAAATAGGCATAATGGGGTAAATTAAATTTTGAAGAGCGTAAACGTGTAAATTAATTAGCAGCTAGACAGGCTTTAAGTTTACATCAACATTTAATAGATGCAAACAATTAATAACAAGAGAAACTTGGGGTAAACTGGAACAGAACAAGAATCATCGATAGCTGAAATCCTAATAAGCGTTGTTGTGCACACATAATTTTTCATTTGGTCATTTCAAAAGAACCATTTTTGTTGCTGTAATAGGTGCAATAGTAATAGTGAAGCTTTTAGATCAAGGAGAATTAGATTCTTCATGATATGACCTCTTGTTTTTCATTTTTATCATTTTTATCAAAGTTTAATAAGTTTTGGCTTTCTCTTGTCATGCAGTTTCAGCCACAGCTTTCTACAAAGCACAGCCAGTCATTCAGTTCATGTGTGAGGTTCTGGACATCCACAATATTGACGAACAGCCTCGACCTCTCACAGACTCCCACAGAGTCAAATTCACCAAAGAAATCAAAGGTGTGTTACTCTGTACTTGTGTGTAGGTTTGGCTGTACTCGTGTGTTTTGGTGTGGGTGTGTGTGGTTAAAGCTGTCTGATCATCTGGTTTATGCGCAGGTCTGAAGGTGGAGGTGACACATTGCGGAACCATGCGGAGGAAGTATCGGGTCTGTAATGTGACCCGACGGCCTGCCAGCCACCAAACGTGAGTCAAACAGCCGAGGGATGTGAAGCATGACAAGTTATGCGTTATTATTACAATGTCACATTGAGTTTTGAATAATAGACAAATCATTAAATATTATGATATTATAAGATATGTTGACACATGGCCTTGTTAAATGCCTATTTCTACAAATGTCATGTCATTAACTGCAGCTAGTTTCATTCTTACTCTGGAAATCAAACCGCATTGCATTGTGGTATACAGTATTTCAGATGGCGTTCTCTGTACAATGGTTTATTCATTTTGGTAAATGCAGGTGGTCATCCAGGTATTCCATGTACACAGAACACTTAGTATACTCTGTACACATACTATATACTACGAATTGTAAGTATAGTATGGTAATATGCCCATCTGAACAATGCCCCTTCCCAGAACAAAAACCTGTTCTGCTCTCTAGTGTCCTCTAGTGTTTGTTTATTTGATTTACACTCTTCTGTGCAGGTTCCCCTTGCAGTTGGAGAACGGTCAAACTGTAGAACGAACCGTAGCCCAGTATTTCAGAGAGAAATACAACCTACAGCTGAAATACCCCCATCTGCCCTGCCTGCAGGTGGGCCAGGAGCAGAAACACACCTACCTGCCTCTGGAGGTGAGTCACGTCATTCACATATTTCAAATGAACATGGATGAGATTCTCGATTCTTACAGTGTTTGTGTTCTCGCAGGTGTGTAACATTGTAGCAGGACAGCGTTGTATCAAGAAACTGACAGATAATCAAACATCCACAATGATCAAAGCCACGGCACGATCAGCCCCTGACAGACAGGAGGAGATCAGCAGACTGGTGAGTGTTTTCTGATGTTTTGCAAACTGATGACCCACACACATATATTTACTATTCCACCAAATAATATTCATTAACCTGCATACTGTTTATAATCGTCAAACAGTGAGGTGCTTTAATATACAAGGTACCCATTTGTGCATTAATTGCAAATTTTCAATTTAGTGATAACTCGTCAAATCACAAATGAGAGTTGGAACTCTCAGTTTTATCATAAAGCTTTCACGCTGTGTAATGCAATTCATATTTACCTTATTACACTTAAGCATTAGCCAGCTGTGTGCCCTGCTGTCCGTGTGGTCGATCTAAATGGATTAAGTTTGATGTCTGGGCTAATGGAGGTCACAGCGGTCCAGAACGCTAACTTTTCTGTCAGCTGATTAGCTTCATGCTTTCCACGAAGAGCACTCTGTGAACTCTTTACCTCGCTCCCTACTGATTTACAGTCTGTCAGACGCCACAACAATGAGTTCTCAGCTGATAACATCCAATTGAAGCTCCGCTACTCTTTGTACCCTATTAAAATGGCAAACAGCCGGGCTCTTATTTAGAGTATCCGACTGTGTTTTCATTCAGATGTGGAAATCTCTAAACAGGAGAAGAGAGGCAGCGTGGGTGCAGCACTACTGACATGACCGATGAAATGTTCCAAAAAGACAAGACGGAGCTAAAAATAATGAGTGTATTTTTACACTCCAAAGTGCGGCAGGATTTCATGAAGCACTTCTGGCAAACAGCCTGTTTGTTCGCTCTCAAGATAGTTCATGTTAGTTCATTATAGTTCAGTTTAACAACAGCTGGTTCATTTAAAGTGCAGTTTAATTGATTATTAGAGCTGCCAACATGTTCATTAGAGATTAGTAGGTATAATGTCTTTAAGCCTCAATTTCCCAGCAACCTTCTTAGAACCATGATGGGAAAGTATCTAAAAATGCAACATCTTGTTTGCTTGTTTTTTATGCAGTGAAAAGGACGTGTTGTTGTGTTTGTTTGCAGGTGCGCAGTGCTAATTATGAAGCAGACCCGTTTGTGCAGGAATTCCAGTTTAAGGTTCGAGACGAGATGGCTCACGTGACCGGGCGCGTTTACCTGCGCCCATGTTGCAGTACGGGGGCAGGGTGAGCACAGAGCACTTTATGGTACCCTTCCTTTCAATCACCCACATCTCTGTGTGTCTGTCTGTCTGAATGGCCCCGCTCCTGGAGAAAATAACAACCCCTAACCGCTTTTGTGGCTGTGTGTGTGTGTAACTACCAAAATAAACAAGCTTGTTGTGATATTCTATAGCGGTTTTATTCAGCCACTTTAAAATAAATAAATAAAAATGTTTTATTCTTACAGTATTTTTCTGCAATGCATTTTGATGTTGTCTTATTAGTCATATACATCTGTATGTGTTTTTCAGTTGAATATATATGGGCTGTTTTGTTAATGGTTCTTGTGATGTTAATGTTAGTTTCAGCTCAGTATGTTGTGTTTGCACGCGTCTCTTGCAAAAAGATTAATGCAAGCTGATGTTACAGAATCGCACTGTGGCGACACCCAGTCATGGAGTGTGGGACATGAGAGGAAAACAGTTTCATACTGGCGTGGAGATCAAGATGTGGGCCATCGCCTGCTTCGCCACACAAAGACAGTGTAGAGAAGAAATTCTTAAGTAAGACTTTGTCTGTCTTCCTCCTACAAAATACCATAGAACCCTCATACAAAAAGCAAAATCAAATTTTATCATCACCTGTGAAGATGATGTGTACAAAATTCAGACTTGGTTTTCCTTCTTTCAGGGGTTTTACTGACCAGCTGCGTAAGATCTCAAAGGATGCTGGGATGCCCATCCAGGGTCAGCCGTGTTTCTGTAAATATGCGCAGGGAGCAGACAGCGTGGAGCCCATGTTCAGACACTTGAAGAACACATATTCTGGACTTCAGCTCATCATCGTCATCCTGCCCGGCAAAACACCCGTCTATGGTGAGAGCTTGTGATGTCACACACAGACTTGTGATGAAAATGAATGACAAACACTGTCAGACATTAATTTCTCTCTGCTGTGTTTGTGACGGGCAGCTGAGGTGAAGCGTGTTGGAGACACTCTTCTAGGAATGGCCACTCAGTGTGTACAGGTGAAGAACGTGGTGAAAACATCTCCTCAGACGCTCTCCAACCTCTGCCTTAAGATCAACGTCAAGCTCGGCGGCATCAACAACATCCTGGTACCACATCAACGGTGAGAAACAGTATTGACACGGCCTGAGAGAGATTTAAGAAGTAATTTTTGGGTAAACTCTATCTTTTTCTTTTTCCTTCAGGCCGTCAGTATTTCAGCAGCCCGTCATCTTTCTAGGGGCGGACGTCACTCATCCACCTGCAGGAGATGGGAAGAAGCCCTCCATCGCAGCGGTTAGTTCTGCGGTCATGTTTCTGTCTTTATATTTAATGTGGCAGAACATAAAGTGATATATTTGCTGTGATTTTTGTCTGTGTATAGGTGGTGGGCAGTATGGACGCACATCCGAGCAGATACTGTGCCACAGTACGGGTCCAGCGGCCCAGACAGGAAGTAATTCAGGACCTGGCCTCTATGGTCCGAGAGTTACTCATTCAGTTCTACAAGTCCACCCGCTATAAACCCACAAGAATCATTTTCTACAGAGACGGTGTATCCGAGGGGCAGTTTAGACAGGTGTGACACAGCAGTACCTGCTTACATCTGATCTAACTGATAAACAATAAATTCATAACCCTTTCGTAAGAAACAAACATATTCTAAATTATCAGCCTTTCAGTACTATTTCTTAAAATAGTGTAAAAAAGTTTTTCAAAAATAAAGAAGGTGTTTCTGTTCACAGGTGTTGTACTATGAGCTTCTAGCCATTCGAGAGGCCTGTATCAGTCTGGAGAAGGAGTACCAGCCCGGCATCACGTATATAGTGGTGCAGAAACGTCACCATACACGCCTCTTCTGTGCCGACCGCAATGAAAGGGTCAGTGCTTCGGCTTCTCTTGTATCATAGCCTTTTTTTAAGTAAATATTGGACATACACAACACAAACCATCAACTTCTTATGTGATTGTATGATTGTAGTCTTTCTGAACTTTAAAAGTAGTTGGTGTATTTAAAAGCTTATGTGTTTAGGTAGTACTAAAATGGTTATTGAAAATGGTGAAATTGAACTGGTGTTTACTGGTATACAACCATTTGAACATTGATTTGGTGGCAACTCTAGAGAGCAAGATAATCCTGAGCTTTAAAGGAAAGATCATGTTATAACGTTAATAGAAAAATAACTTTGATATCCTTTAATGAATCACTCTGGATACACTGTGATGTTTCTTTTTGCTTTCTCTGAACCTGCCATTTCCTTGAAACCTTGATGATACAAAATAAGATGTTTGAGAGCGCCTTAGAGTAAATGAAAGCTCTCAGTAAACAAAGAGCTCATATCTTCATGAATACCTTTTTCTTTGTATTTTGAGGTAAAAGTGTTAAAAATATACTGTAACATTCAATGAATTTAAAGTGTCCTTTCTAGTGGAAAAAGGCCACATCTGTGTTTTGTAATTTGAAAACATAACCACCCACGTTAACACATAAATGCTGCCTATTCATTATTCATATGTGGATGAGGTTTAAAGCATTTATCTTATAAAGCTTGTATCTACATTTAAACTGAAGGCTGCACATTTATTCTGAATTTCATTTTGGTCTCGAATAAGTCGTTTTTTATTTCTCGCACAGGTGGGTCGTAGTGGAAACATTCCCGCTGGTACGACGGTAGATACAGATATCACGCACCCTTACGAGTTTGACTTTTACCTCTGCAGTCATGCTGGAATACAGGTACAAACTTTTAATACATGGCTTAAAAAAATCACCTCCACTTGCTTTTAAAGATGCCAGGTGTTCTTGTGTTTTAAATGACTTAAGAAACTCCTTGTTTACTTGACACAAAGATTTAAGTTTTGACTGAAAGGATTTTGTAGCACAATGAAATAATGTTAAATAATCCAAAACACGAGGATTCAATGTTAAGAAACATTTTTGATCAACTGATCAACTGCATAAAGATTCAATCTCACATTACTGTAATAAAAAAAAATCATTAGTTACCAAAACCATTAATAAAACATTCTTATACTGTAATAATATTTGTTGTTCTACTTTTATTTTATGCTTATATAAAAACATATAAAGTTACTGTATGATTCTAATGAGATTTGGCATTGACAAATAATAGGAAGTAAAGTGTTTGTGATGCTTTAGTGTAATTAAAATTTATATGAAAATGTGTGTGAAAATGTTTGTGTTTTTGTAAGATTCACTCAAAAACAACTCTGGCAATTTTGATGTCGGTCAGAGGAAAGCTGTTTGTGTTAGTGTGATGTGCTCCTCTTCTGTAAGCTGCTGTTGTGTAAAGATGTTGAACTGTTTTTAGGGCACGAGCCGACCGTCTCACTACCACGTCCTGTGGGATGACAACTGCTTCACTGCGGATGAGTTCCAGCTGCTTACTTACCAGTTGTGCCACACATATGTGCGCTGTACCCGCTCCGTCTCCATCCCTGCGCCAGCCTACTATGCCCACCTGGTGGCTTTCCGTGCCCGCTACCACCTGGTGGACAAAGAGCACGACAGGTGTGTGTACGTTTGACAATATTGTTAATGTAAATATAGGTTTCTGTAACTAAATTGTCACCCTGTTTATTTTTCAGCGCGGAGGGCAGCCACGTCTCTGGGCAAAGTAACGGCCGGGATCCACAAGCGCTGGCTAAAGCTGTGCAGATTCACCACGACACCCTGAGGACCATGTACTTTGCCTAAACCAGCTCAGATTAAGCCCGTATTCAAGCAGTCATACGCAAGACCGTCGACCACATACACACGCAGTCACAACGTTCGTCCTGAAAGGTCAGTCTGTGGCGACGGAAGCACGGCCCACCCCGCCCAGTAAATGTGGACCTGACACTGTGCAGCAGGAAGACAGGGCCCACGCTTTAATTCCACAAGTGGACCTCTGCACTATTATGCAATATTAAACCAGCCAAATGAGGCCGTTCTGTCATATCCCCTCCAAATCCTCAACGACAACCAAAAGGGAAGCTCTTCTGTGTCCCCCTCCACTTCCTGTCTGTAGACGTAACGTTTATTTACCTTCCCTGCCTGTCACGCCTAGTACCTCAACGTTTTCTAACGGCACTTTCCCCCGTGGTCACCCCTTCCCGGATAAGAGTTCAGAACGGAAGCAGACGGAAAGACTGAGTATGAGAGAAAGGAAGTTTTTGAAAAAAAAAAATGCGGTCCCACACTGTTTATGGCATAGCATTTTATCAATGTACATCTCTCCCAATGTCAATTATTTTTGTAGCCAATGGTGACTTAACTAAGTGTTCATGTGTCAGTTGTGAAGAACCAATTGTGCGTTAGCATTTAAAGAGAAAAACAAGCTTTTATTGTTAGAGAAGTGCCATTGCCGGTGGGTGAAATCGTTTCATTTTAAAGCAAATTTAATTTTATGCTCGGTAATATCTACCTGGGGTGGCCCCGAACACTGTCTGTGAGCTTTTACGTACGACAGCGCAAAGTGATCATGTGTTTTAATATGCTTTCAGTTGTGTTGGAAAACATTTTTCCTTTTCAAATCCCTCCAGTATTTATTTGTTTTGATGAAAAGCAGCTTTAAGCAGATGTGTCCTATCCGCTGCTCCTCTGTACTTTCTCTCCATTTAAACATGTAGTCCGTGTTCAGTGTTCATGTTGCTATCATAGTTTAGTGCAATAATCCATTAGCAGGATGACAATACCTCCTGTGCTCACGGTTCGCTGGCAGTCTGTAGCGCTAGTGTGCAATGTATAAGTTACGGCATGAGCGAGCGAGTAGTGGCCATTGTGCTTGATGCTTTTTTTTAGGATGGATGGAGAATTGCATGTTTGATTTTTATTTTCGTGAAAGTGGTGTCTCCTGACGTGTTAATAAGTGCCTGCTTCAGGAAATGGTTGATGTTGGGTTGGTCGAACAAATGTCAGAAGTCAGAAAAAACAAACACCTCATTTAGTCCGACCAAGGGCACAGTTGTGATCATACTCGACTGTATGGCCTTAATGAAATCTCTTAAGACGTGAGCCAGTGCGATTTTGCCATTTCGGTTGTACACTTTTATTGCAACTTATGTTTTTGTTTTAACGTCTCAATCTTCACTGCCCTGCCTATTCAAAGGATTACGCTGCTATTGTGTGTGTTATAAAGTAGACCGGCGGGCTCCATGCTTCAGTTTACCTGCGCACGAGAGACTGATTCGCCCGCTCCGGGCTCACATTTGTGGAACCTGATGCTTGTTATTCACTGGAGGGCCACAAGGGGTCAGTATAGTATTTTACTTGAAGATCGTGTCTGGAGGGTGCCTTAATCTTTCTCTCAGTGTCCTGTCTGAAGCATGTCCGGCTGTGTGGTTTTCGATGATTTTCTGCACTAAACATTGCGTTATGCAAGGTGCTATCAGGTGCGGCCCAGGGGCAGCATCAGAAATTAGCAAGAGACTTAATTCATAAGACGGGATCATGTGTGTGATGTTTAACTGGTGCTGGTTGTGTTTTTCTCTCTAACTGAGGAGAAATGTCTCATCAGGACAGATGTTTATTTTTGTTTGTTAGTTTATTAGATTTGTGTTTGATTTTACTGCATTGAATGGTACAACACTATGGCCAGTCAGAATAAGATTACGGCCAAATGCACAGAGCACTAGAAACCAGAACGTATAATGAATAAATGAATACCTTTTTAAAAACAATTTTAGTCCATAAGTCTATTCTCAGATTTTGAATTATGCAATTACATATTCGCTTCTTTAAATCTTAAGTTTAAATGGTTCCGGTAAGGATTTGAAAGAGCAGAGGTGTTGTGGGTGCATGTGAATGGTTTTCATGCTGTGGGAAGAAGGTTTAACCCGAGGCGCATGAGGTCATGACAGGTTTCGACAAAGTTTCTGATATCGGGCCAGATTTTTTTACCATAATGATAATGAAACCACTACTGGTGTTTTAGAGCCTTTTTAACAACAAGGTTGGAAGTGAAATTGTCCTTTTGTGGATGCCAAATAATTATTAAGTGTATATATTACTAATGCTTGCTGAAAATGTCTTGTTTTAAGGAATAGTTCAGCCAAAAAGATCAACAAAAAATTGTGTTGATCTGTTACTCACCCTTATGTCATTACAAACTAGTCATTTGTCTGTTAAACTTAATTAGGTCTTAAGACTTCATATGGAAATGTATGTGCAGTGAAGCAATTCAGCAACATGGATGTAAAATCTGTATGTTATGTTTATTATAAATATGTGACAACAAATTTGATTTGAAAGTTCCAGGAAAGATTTTCTACTAATAATAAATTTCATTTTGTTGCTCACAAAAGTTGTTGTTTTAACAATATGAAGATTTGTATATATTGTGCACAAATCGATTATGTTATATTTTGGTGCATTCGTTTTCTTTTTGCAGTTTGACGGTAAAACTCCACATTCCTTAAATGGAAAGATCAAGAAAATTTTAAAATGACATGAGGGTGAGTTAAACATGATTTTTATCTTTGGTTAAACTTTAACTTGAAAGGTTAAGCAATTTGTTTTCAATCTGAGATTGATCTCTTTTTAACGAAAGTCGAAACCATGGTAGCAGATGTTGTAGGGAACGTTGAAGGCTTGGTATTGTGTGTTTAATGGAATTTGTTCGAAGCGTTTGCTGAACTGGCTTGTAGTAGCTCTGTTATCCCAACGAACGTTGATCTTTACGTGTAGAATTGCTTAAAGCTAGAAGCTCCATAAAACTGAATCCAACCGGCCACTTCCAAACCATATGACCTGTTTCCCCTCTTGTCTTTTCATTCTTGTTTTTGATCTTTTGTGAGGGTCTTCTTTTAGGGTCTAAAACGAAACAAAGTTTATAGAAAGTGCCTTTCTTCTTGATGGTGCTGAAGATCAGAAACTAAAAGTGAGTGATCAAAGAGTATATTAGTCTTACCTTGATGAAGGTGTGCACATGCAAACACAGAACACCTTTTCACTTTAATAGGGAGGCTGATAACGGTGCCTGTTTGTATATTCAGATATTACCATGATGATATACTGTATGCCAAGTATATAAACAAAGGGTTGAGCTCTGTATCGTATCGTATTAGGGGTCCAGACCAATGGAGGCGTTCATGTAGAAGCAGAACGGACACTTATATGGCATAGCCTGACTTTTGAAAGCCTAGCATAGCACTTTATAGACTGCCATCCAAATGGGAAACAAAGTCTTTGTGCTTTGCTTTCCTTTCTTCATGAGCCCCTGTTTTCTTGTGCTCCAGCAAAACATGGTATCTTAAATCTTTGCTGTGAAAGTTGCAGGTTTACACAGGCGTCTCACTATGCCTCTATAAAGAAGTTATTGTTTTTAGTGGCTTATCCATCTATCTCTGCGTGTAAACTGAAATGCATACAGTTTATGTTTTATATGTGACCCCGTGGCTTGTATTTGTCACATGGGTGCCCGTTGGTCCAGGGGAAATTACCTCCACGACAGATTTTAACACACTGCACCTCACTTACCTTGGTATGCTGCAAATGATAGAGTGAAAAAAGCTGCAAATGGGTGAAGCTCAACAAATCCTGGTCATATTTTACACCACAAACAAATGGAAAAATATACATATTTTGGTTGAAGAAAGTGAAGCTGATTTTAAAGACTTTACATTATGACATTTATCTGCATTTCCCTCTAAATCTTAAAATTGAGTTTTTAATAATACAATGCAAATAATACATTTGCTGCTTTCGGTGTTGATTTGAAAAGTTTATTGTAATTCCATTATTTATAATATAAACTGCTTACATATAAAAATAATCCCAAAAAATCTTAAAATTAGGCTTCTTTTCCTCTTTTGTTTATCTTTTTTCTTTGATTTTAAGGGAAAAATATGACCTGGACATGGTTAGATTAACCCAGATTTTACTTTGATTACAGTATAATGCTTGACTAATGGCTGACAATATCTTTTAACAATTTTAAAATAAGAAGTATAATTGTAAGAAGACAAGTAGTTTTTAAATCATAACACGTATAGTTTTCTTCTTTATTGAGCCAACTTTTATTTTATTGTCATATTTAAATGTTTTCTTCTTTTAATATATTGGAAATATATATGGGAAATATTTAATGGTGTATTTATTGAGGGAGTGCTTAATGCAGCTGGAGTCCTCGTGTTGTTGGGTCAGTTACGTTGGGGGGATTAGGGGTCGGGGGCTGAAGCCTGCCTCTCATCGCCAACCAACCCTTGACCTCCTCTCACACACAAGCACAACCACAGCGTGAGCAGCAGGGGTGGCACAACCCGGAGGATGTTGAAGTGTTTGTTGATATCACATCCTCCTTAATCTGACTATGTTTGTCTTTTGAGATGTCCACGGTCTCCAGCATAGAGGCTCGTCGCATCCTGCTCATTGCATCTCATCTCTTTAAGGGACGGAGAACTGCACTGACTTGGTTATTCTAAAATAAAAGATGATGTTTTTTATTCGGAGCTGCTAAATCTCTAGCCATACAAGTTTCCCTGGCTTGTGGGTGAACAGGAAAGATGTTTCGATGCGTCTGGTGCTTTTATGGAGAAGCAGGTGTTATTTGTCTTTTGTCATTTGCTTGAGTTTATTTGTCCTTGTGCCAGAGCCTTTTGAAGGGAGGGTCCCATTCCACTCAGATATATAGAAATATAGAAATATATATATATATACAGAATGAGCCTCAGCCTTAACTGTATGCTTTTATTTTGGAATTCCACCTGAGATGTCTGTCGACCGCCTTAGTTGTGCGTAGCATACTAACTCTCTGTTCTGTTTGTTTTTGTTTTTAAACCACTAACTGTGCGACGATAAGTCCAGATGTGTGAAAATGTAACCCTCGACACAAGTGTCGCTTGTAGTTTAACAAAGAGCGGGATGGTAACGGACAACGTCCGAATGTGAGAGACCTTCGGCTATATTTAAAATCGTTACAGTGTCATTTACCAGAAGGACAGAGGCATCGAGCTCCGGACAAGTTGGTGACAGAATGCATGTCGATTCCTAAAAATGTTTACAAAACGGTTTACTGAAACGTCAAGCTCCAGCATTCCAAAAATGGACTGTGAACCATCCAATGATGATAAACATATAAAGTCTGTCAATTCTCAATTTCTGTCACAGAGATAATCAACGCTCACCCCAATATCATTTTCTGTGTAGTGTCTCTTGGTACTAAAACATAAATTTTGTGAATGTTGCTGTCTTTTGATGCATATGAAAGAGCCAAAGTACAGTCGTTTCTTTCCGTCGAGTCAGGATTGTGTGTTATCTGACTACACTGATTCTCAGTATCTCCTCTCTTAACACCAGGAGCTCTATGGCTTTGTCCTCTTTTCTCTCTGTTTGCAAAGAGTCTTTCTAATGTACCAAGGGATCTTTCTTTTACCTTGAAATGTCTTTCTTTTGTTTTATAATACTCTCTTTGTAGATCAATGGCCTTTTAGTGTTGCTTTGCTTCAGTTTGGAGTGTATCTTTCACTAATACTTGCAATAAAAAGCTTTGCTTTTGAAACAGACCTGATATTTTGTCTTGTATTATATATATATATATATATATATATATGCCTTTAGCTGCATATAAATGAAATAGCACATTGATTTGTGCAGAAGTTTAAAGTCAGGTTGGATGCATTGCATTGTGGGATACAGTATGCTACACCATTTCAAGTTATTATTATTGCATAAATAGTACAAGCAGTGCACTACATATTGTACATGTTGTCTCGCTGACTGTTAGTAAAGTATATATGAGATAATATTAGTTTTCTGTCATTATTGCAAAATAAGTGCTGACCGTTTTGTAGAAACACATAACTGAGTTTGAAACTCATACCATTTGCAAATCAAAAATATTCAGAAAGCTGTATGTTTTTAATGTTTAATAAAGCAATGGGTTCACAATACTGAAAGATGAGTCACACTGTCATATTAAAATAATAAAATGATGTCAAAGTGTTAAAGAAACACATAGATGTGCATAGAGAACAAAAGACAAAAAAACAACTAGGTTGATGTGCATCTGGCAGGGATTTTTAGTGTATTCATCTTTTTGAAATCTTTGTTTAGTTTACAGTCACATTGATATCACAGTGCTAAAAAAGGAAGTTGGTTCCTGTGATGTGACATGCACACTGCCTGTGGTCAATGAGTCCTGACCAGCACGTTTATAGTGTGTCATCATATGGCTCTCTTAGACGCTCTCTTCTGTACCTGTGATGCCTTCTGCATAAACACAATGAAATAGAATAAAAACAAACAAAAGGTATTTAAATGAAACAGAAACTGAAAGAAATGCATTATACTTAAAAATATGGTCAATTAGAAATTGCACATTTTTTTTACTTTTAGCTCTGTTATATTCATAGCTAACAAACACCCAAGGCCCATTAATTGAATCTTCAGTAAAGTTGCAACATTACTTGGCATCCCTAAAGGTAAGGAGTTTTGTGTTATGACTAATGACATCACCTCAGCGCACAGAATACAGTATGTAGATAGCATTTGTCTTGAGATCAGGATGGATCAGTGGCATGTCAACAATGTTGTTAACATGTTTGTCTTTAAAGAATTATGCAAGCATGAAATGACGTATGGGACACGACACAGGGAGTGGTGATTTTTAGGCATTGTGTGTTGCCACAGTGTCCTCCCACTGATAAACTTTACCGACAACATTTGTAACATACTCTACATGACCTTCAGTTTATTAAAAACAAACATTACAATTACAGTAAGCCATTTAAATAAATCTAGCCACAAAATTTAATCCAGTATTATATGGATGTAAAATTTCAGGTTAAAACTTGTAATGCATGCTGTTTTATAAAATGGAAATATACATGCATTATGGATGTGTGTTAAATACCCTCACATGTGTATTTAAACCAACAAATATTGACATCTGAGCTATTAGCATGGAATTGCTCATATACACTATAGACTAGTGTGTTAAAATCATTCAAATGTATTAAAGCCTCCGAAGGCAATCTGTCATGTAGACAGCAGTATAGATCCACAGCGACACACGGTAACACACATTCATTAATGAATCATTAAAAAACACACTTACAGCAGGAATAAAGGAATTTTGATTTACACAAGGGTATTTTAAATATCTTATATACCTCCATAGTAGAAAGGCCAGAGATGCAGCTACGAGTGCCATCAGCAGTAAGAAACACACAATAACAGCAGTTGTGTGTCTGTTGTCGTGCTCGCATGCCTCTGAAACACAGTTATCACATCACTGCAGCTGTCAGCAAACATCTCTCACTCCATTCATCAACAGCTGCTTTATGTTCTGAGCCTAATCAAAACTAATAATGAGAATTAATTATGCAGAAAAGGTAAAAGATGCTGTTTTTATGTTCCTTGTGCTCATTAAAACTGGATGAGATTGTACGTTGGAATTAATATACTTATATCAGCATAGATATATTTTAATCTACTTTAAACTTTAAACTTTTCAAAATGTAAAAATCACATTTATTTCTAGAGCTCTTTCACAATTTTGTACTATTGCAAAGCAGCTTTACAGAAAAGACATTTTAGCACAAAGAGAAAATAAATGAATAAGGAATGAAATGAGAAAAAAATAAATGATATATTATAAAATAAATGGTATTAATGCACATTTTCTGTAAGGTTTACATTCACATAAAAACAATAATCTATAGGTTCCCAATCGAATCTTAATAGTGCTGTTATGACTAGGATTGTTCACACAAAAACTGTTTTAATGATAAAGTCTCTTGGTCATGATCGGATTGTCAGTGTACCTGCTGTGTACGTGGCAGAGCTATAGCCCAGTTTGTTGCTCACCACACAGGTGAAGTGTCCACAGAACGTGCCGGAGACGTGCAGAGACGTTCCATCTGCAGACATACGGCCCACCTCCTCCGTCACGAGCACTTTTTCATGCAGCCATGTGAAGGTGGGCTCAGACCCCCAGGCCTCCATACAGTGAAGAATGGAGTGTGACACATTAACCATCACAGATACATGATTCACTGCAACTTTAAAAACACACACACACAAATGAAACAGACTTAAATTACTGGGAAGAGAATGTTAAATACAATGAAGAAAAAATATAGACAAGACCAAAACTTCAAGAGTAAAATATCAAACGTTTTTTATGCAGTCATATCTTGAATTTTGTAGGCTTTGTGTACATTTTGTTGACATTTTTGACACAGTCCCCTGTTATTTATAACACAACAGTAACAAAATAAATTACATTAGAAATAAGTTACTGATTGCATTTAAAGAAGCTGAAGTTTTATATCCCATCACATTAAGGATATTAACATGTATATTAGATAATGCATTGGCAATTTAGTGATATAGTTGTGGTCTGGACTGGTCTTAAAATAAAATCCTGAGTCCTCAGGACAAACACAATACAAAGTCAAAATGCAGTCGAAAAAAATGCTCCTGAGGTCTCACATACATTTATCAATTATCAGTGATGTTAAATTTCAAGTACAATATTGACAAAATACAGACTGATCATTTATGATATAATAAATCATTGCATAGGTATTAATATCATGCACTAATATAATGAAAATAAAAGCTTAATTTTATCTTACGATACTCTTGGACATTTTGCTGTGCAGACTGTTTTAGCCCAGCCTGGTTTATAACCGTGACTGTATATACACCACTGTCTGCGGGTTGAAAGTCTCTGATCTTCAGTATGGCTCCTTGCTGTTCCACCGTCACCTTCCCATCAGATGTTCTTTGAGGAAACTGAGCTACGGTAGAATTCTTCCCAGAATTCTTTGCTTCGTGGTCCCATGTCACCTTGACAAGACGTTCACCATCTAGCAGGTCAATCTGTGCCTGAAGATATAAACTCTGGCCCTTGATGATATGCAATGGCTTCTGGTTTTTGAAATGTACAGATAAACCCTGGCAACTCCATAACAGTGCTGGATGAAAAACATGTCACAAAACATTAAAACTTACATTGATTAACCACAATATTCCAATAGACTTGAGAAAACTAGATAAACTAAAATTTGTAAGAACTCACAGCAGATAGTCCAATAAAATCGATAAAGTTGTAGTTCCATGTCACCTGTGTGTAGAAGTCATGTCGTAACCCACACCCAGATAAACATACAATCACATTACAGGAGGTTTCTCATAACTTTATTTATGAGAAAATAAAACTTTATTTGAGTTCATTTGTATTAGAGCCAGAGAAGGCTAAGAGATGTATAACTCACCTCCTTCTGTTTATGTGCAGAAATGTCTTCTGATCCAAATAAATAAAAAGACAAAAAGTCAAAAGCAACAACAGTTCACATATTGATTTTGACAGTATTGTGCAGACTGCTCCAGTTTGGTTCTCTTATCCGTTCTGCCTGTCGTCATCACTGAATCAAAGGTCTTTAGGCGTCACCTTGTTTTCAAGCGACAGTTTCCTTTTTCCCTTTCCTGTGGAATAAAGCTACTATTTTCTCTTTCAACAAGGTGTTTCCCGAGTTAACCCCTCCCAACCCATCAGCACACATTTCACTCACAGTCAGTATTATTTTGGTACTTTTATTCTCTGTACAAAACATGAGCCCAAAGAACATATGGTAGATTTCTAAAACAAAACAGTGTTTCTTTTTACAAACAGATTAAATTTTGTAAACAAAAATAAGAACAGATTCAACCTCTTTACAAGGTGTATGTACATAACAAATTGGTCATACCACAAGTAATTTCTTTCAACAAAACACAAATATTTATTTTATATATTTATTAAAATATTTATTTATAATTATTTTGCTGTTAAACCATTGAACATTCTTATAACTTTTGGAAATCAACTGTGTAATAGATGACAAAATAATAAAACAGTACTGAAAACAAGAATGCAGTACACTTAAAACAACCATACAATAATGAAAGAAACGTAAAAACTGAAAATAAAATATTTGTCTGTCAGTTAGGCACTGCAACTCTTCTGTTCTCTTCACCGATGCATGTTTTTTTCATGCAAATCCACCTAAAAGGAGACATGATGTATAGATAAATGATAAATAGACAAATATGTAAATAGAATAGGGTTGTGAATAGAATAATATGGGCGTAAAATGATATATTTTGATGATATATCTTCCAAAATATAAAATAAAAAATAGAATACTAAACTAGAAAAATAAAAAACAGTAATTATCTCTACGAAGAATAATTAATCTTTTCATCATTTTATATACCACTGTAACAACAAGAAATTCATCAGAATAGCCAAATAAAAAAACAATCCCCATCTTTAGTACTGTATATCGCCCAGCTCCAAAGCAGACATATAATAAATCTACAACAGAACAGAAACAAAATCTTACCCAACCACACAGATTATTGGTATTGCAATAGCCAGAACAATCAGTCCAGTGTGAAGGTGTGGACAGGTCTTCAATTCTGATGGAAATCAAACACACAACACTAAAAACAGTATTACACAGAATCAAAACACATCTAAAATCAATGTGTTTCATTATATTTCATTTTGCTTGGCCAAACTGTATAAATATTCTCACTGTAACACAGTAAATACATGCCCAACACGATGACTTTGTTTCTTTTTTTAAATCAGCACCAATTTAATACTAAGTTGACTTTATAAATGTACAAATTAAATAATGCATCTTTTGTTTTAATATTACAGTAATGAGAATGAGATTGCATTACAGTTGGGTGGGTAAATGTGCTTACAGTAATTGTCATGAGAATAATGTCATTCTGCAAAAAAAGTTTCACAGACAGGGCTTGGATTAAACCAGGACTAGATGTTAGGTAAATCAGGACATTTAGTGTATGTTTTTACAAACATGCCTTACAAACACATTACTGGTGTGCAGCTTAGGACGAAACAATGGCACTGAACAATGGCAAGTTTTTTTTAGTTCAGACAGCTGCATTTTAGTCTGGGACTAGGCCTAAACCCTGTCTGAAAAATCAGGTCATAGGCTTCACATTTTTTATGCAAAATATAATTTCCTATATATTCATTATTTTTGTTTTTATAAAGCACAATTGGTATTGCATTGTGTTAGCAGCACAAAAAAGTTCAATCCCAGTCACTTGCAAGTCACTTTGGATAAAATCATCTGCCAAATGCATGAATGTACTGTAATAATAGTATATTCACCCTTAAATCATCAGAAAAGAATACATGCTCCTTAAAGAATACCTTTTGGTGCCAGATAGTCTGCTTTAGATTTTCCCAGACTGCTGTTGACAACACAGGTGTAGTTATGTCCTTTAACCTGTGAGATGTTCAGTCTACGGCCATCGGCCAGCAGGGCCGTTTGATTGGTTACTTCATCACCATCCACGTACCATGAGAACTGAGGTTCATCCCATTGTGCTATCATGGCACTGTTATTCACACCACACTCCAACACAAGTGAAACTGAAGTTATTGGAGGCTCATCTGAATGAGACAAAAACAGATATGCAAGACATTTAGACCTGTTAATCTAGTTTCTACATCGTCTGCTACCTTTGGACATAAATATACCGTAACATGTGCGTGCAATGGAAATATGTGACATCTAGTCCTAGGAAGCATACTGTGAAACGACTGGTAAAGTGTCCGACACTTTTAAGAGTTAAATTTTTAAGCAGTTAGAGACTACCTATCTTTCTGACTTCAATGGATGCTTGTTCCTGTTGTCCATTGCTGTCGGTTACAGTAACCTTGTAGGTCCCAAACTCCACTAATGTTATATTAGCGATCTGCAGACGTGAATTATTCTCCTTCAAAGATATTCTGTCTCCATGAGCTCCGGCTGTTATCCTCACAATGTTGTTGCCTCTATCACACTCCCATGTCACCATGTCGATTGTGTCTTCTGGATCCTTCTTAAACACAGCCTCCAAAACCAGGGTTCTACCCGGAGCAACATACAGGGGTCCTCCAGTTTTAAAGTGTACCGATATTCCCCCTTGAACAAGCACTGGCACTGGTGACAAATATTTTCATACAATTACTATGTTGTTGATATGTTGTGTTGTCATTCAATAACATTAGACAACTTACTCATCAATAGGATCCAGTCCACCTTCCAACCCATGACTCCTGACAAAATAAAGAGATAATTTGATGACAGCAAATATTTAAATAAATAAATAAATAAATAAGTATAAAATGAAAAACAATTAATTACAAGGATATTAAAAGAATGACATGATCTCTGACTTATTTATGAATAACAGGTGATATTGGCAAATTAGTTTTGAATTTGTTTAAATAATACTGCTATTACTTCTAAATATAAATGCCTACCTTGACTTAGAAAACCGCGTTTCACTGTCCTGATGTCATGTTGTTTTAGATAGTATGATAGACTAGGCAGGGCTTAACAGACGTCATCACGTCACGTCAACATGTTTTTATAAATACGTCAAAATATGTAAAAATAAGTTTTCAGCAAATTCATAGTCACACACGTGTTGGTGCCAACAAAGAAATAAAAAAAATAGGAAAGATGGGTGAAATTCTTATTATATTAACAGAAATGTGTTCTATTTATATTCATAATAGTTTCAGGGCGTTTCCATTCGACAGGCATTGCAGAGATTCATTACATTCTTTGAAGTTTAGACAATTTCTTTCTCATGATAAATTACTTTTGTAGACAAAAATATAATTGTGCCAACATATTACTTTTGTTCACTGGAAAACTGAAAAAAATAATAATTAAAAAATATTTTTAAATGGATTACTTGGACAAAAT
This sequence comes from Beaufortia kweichowensis, assembly GCA_019155185.1. Lineage (NCBI taxonomy): Eukaryota > Metazoa > Chordata > Actinopteri > Cypriniformes > Gastromyzontidae > Beaufortia > Beaufortia kweichowensis. Next base: position 11,217,243 of record CM032800.1, read on the forward strand.
AATATATCAAAAGCCAATAATATATTTATGTATATTAACAATAATTTCAAAATAATTACGACATTAGAGATGGGCGTGGCTTGATCTCGCGGGATTCAGATAAAGAGCTCTTGCTGTGATTTCTAACAAATATAACTCGTTTTAAATTAATTGTGTGTAAGACACGATCGTATTGATTTGATTTTTTTTCTATATTAACTTTAATTTCATTTCCTCACCACAGTCGTGACGTCTCACTGTATAGTCACGTGAGAACAGGTCGAAACAGGTAAATCAGGAAGTAAACAGGTCTGGGAGTCCTGCACTCGAAACCAAACACGGATTTAAATGCATTTATGAAGATTTGGAAAATGAGAACTGAAATAAGTCTGCTTTGTAAGTGTGCATTTTAGTTTTATCATGCAAATATTGCCATTCTATCACCAATATCTATAATAACTTACTCTAGTTGTTTTTTGACTGTTTGTTGATTTTTATGGTGAATTAATATGGCAGCGTGACCTGGAATATGATCGTGTATATTTTATTAGATTTCGTTTAATATGTTATAGAAGATAACATGCAGTTTGTGCTCAGGTCCTCCAGATTGACATGAACATCCTGCTGCATCCCATTGTTGTTTTCTCAATCACAGGTGAGAAAAATAACACAAGTTTCACGCGCGTCATCTGTCTGCACGTTATACCTCGTCTGTGTTCATTCACGTCATTCATTTATTGGCATTTTGTTCTTTCATAACTTTACAATAAAACACCAATGCTTTTCAACACAAATGTGCAATTCCATGCCAATGTTAATATTCGATTAAACAACAAGGAAGTTTTTACCAAAGTTTTTCATCATACTGATGGCTCAGATGTTAATATTTGGTGATTTAAGTACTCATGTGAAGACTCTTAAAGTTTTTAAACCTTTTGTTTATGTTTAAATCATGATAATCAGAGTAAAGTGCTGTTTTCAGAATTGTCACATTCATAACAGTCTATATTCCTCATAAATAAACTGAAAATGAAAATAAAATAACTATTTTATGTTCTATGAAGAGTCATCTCTTCTTCATTTGTTGGGTATTTTTGCTTCTGATTTGTGCATTTTAATTCACAAAAATCCTACAACATATGTTACCTCTCCAAAACGTGTGTACTTTTAATCACACCCATAACGCATGTATATTCCCATGTTTTAAAATAGGTAAATTATACATAGCCTGATATTTTTTGATGTCTGGACTCTAAAGAGATATAAATAGATGGTCAAATATATTTGTAATATATGCATTATATATGTAACCATTTATAGTCCAAGTTTTGACTGATATCACATCCATAACACTGGAATTGGCTTATCTAAAGCAATGACATACATTTCTGGTTTCACCAGGTCTGCCTTTGGTTGCTATATGTCTGGACCCAGTTTCAATTCAGGTGGAAAAAAGTCCAGTGCTGGTGGCGTCGGGTAAAGATGCAATCTTTACGATACAGACCATTGCCGATACGTCCCTCATCAGATGGACCACTGCTGGAGACATCACGCTGGCGATGTGGGCAAACGGACAGCCGGTTATATTAGCAGTCGCCGAGTATCAGGGCCGGATCTCTGTTACCGCCACACAGTTTAAAATCACCAACAGCCAACTGGGTGATTCTGGTAACTATACTGTCTCGGTCGAACCCTCTCCTAGCACTGGACTCGGCATAAGCGCACGCTCAGTACAGCTTAAAGTGTATGGTGAGAAATGGAAGTTGTTCCAAATCTGCATGCTATAAGATTTTTAATGAATGAAACTAAATTTGGTTTTCAATCTTCAGATGCTGTGGATGGAGTGAGTTTGTTTCTGCCCGGGCTGCCTCTGGAAGGCAAGAACATGTCGTTGCGTTGCAGCTGGTCCGCGGGCACAGAGGTCAGTGTGGTTTGGGGTAAAGGAGGAGTTGCCCTGACCTCTGATACCCGCATCAGCATCAGTGCTGGATCTCTGGTCATCAATCCTGCCAGAAGAGATGATGCAGGAGAGTACACATGCACTGTCAGCAACCCCGTCAGTGCCCGAACAGCCAAAAACAACCTCAGTGTGTACTGTGAGTAATGATTGTTGTGTCATTATTACATATTAACATCAGTTAGGCAGTTAATTGATCACCTGGTGAGAATCACAATTCTGGTTTATAGTTTATATGACCAAAGTCTTCCCTGCATGAGTACTATTATAGCACACATATAATTTTTATTTTTTTTCATTTAAGAAATGATTAAGATAAAATTAATACCAATCTTTTTTGTGTGTGTCCAAATACCAGATAAAAATGACATTTAAACATTTAGTAGACTTATCCAAAGTGATTCTTATTCTCTAAATGAGAAAGCCGATCACAATTTTAATAATGTAAAAATTAAGGATGTATGGGATGATTATATGACTTTGAAAAATATCAAAAGTGACAGTCAGTAAAGAGTTTACACGTCAGTAATATAAAGCTTGAAAGGTCGGGATTGGCATCAGTATCAGCTGATCATTATGACAAGAAATTCTTATCGGAGCATAATATTAGGATTATACTGTATATACCATTATCATAATTTACATGTTTAACCGTTATATAAGAGTCCCTGTCCAGTTAATATACAAGTCAAGTGTAGTCCTTTTCACTATACATATCATTTCTAAGCAAGGTAAGGTAAGAAACAAGAAAAATCTTTAAAGATAATATTTTGTGTGTATCATTCACCTGTAGTGATGCATAATTGTGTTATTCAAGATTACAAGTCTTTCAAAGTTGTAATAATGGAGTGTCTGTAATGCTGTCATGTCCCCAGATGGTCCAGACGCCGCACAGTTGACTAAGACCTCATCTGAGTGTGTCGGTGGAGGAGATGCCACAGTCGGCCAAACCGTCAGTCTGACCTGCACATCTGCATCTCTACCTCCAGCTTCATTCTCATGGGAATTTAACGGCCAACCGGTGACCACCGGCCAGATGGGCAGCGGCACGCTGAGTCTGCAGATCTACTCCACCAATCAGAGTGGCCGTTACATCTGCACGGCACAGAATGACATCACAGGGGGGACATCAAAGCAGCAGATGGACGTGGTCATTGTGGGTGAGTTAATGGTGTTCTGTGACTGATTAAAGTGCCAGTCCATTCTTCTGTCTGACATTCATTTTCTCGGGCCGGTGAGGGAATAATCAAACACGGATTGATAAATGCAAGTGTCAACACGATGGAAGGAGTCATAATTTTCTTCCGCCTACAGTGACTTTTTTCTTTCACTGGACGCGGTTCTAGCTCCATTATTGATGTTTCTGTACTGCTACTTTTTTTATTTATGTCTTCTGTTGTTATGTTTGCTAAGGCAGGCATCAGTTACAAAAAAGTAAAAGCAAGCGTTAAAATTTGGCACCTACCTCCTGCACATCTTTCACAATACTGTATATACTAAACATGAATAATAATATTATTTCTATTCTAACTATTCAACAAAATACAGCGGCGACACATTGTTTTCCATCTCTGCTTCTTTATAAAATGTTCTTTATAACTCATCTCCTACCACTTTCCAGGCACCTGTCTCAGTGGAGGGGCCGTGGCAGGGATCGTCGTTGCCTGTTTTGTTGCTCTCATCATAATTATCATTGTTATTATTTTGCTTCTGCGACAAAGAAAAGGTATGACATGCTTCTTATATCTGCAGTCTGTTGTGCAAGCGCAAGTGGAAAGACTGACATGTTCATGTGTTCATTATTGCAGTTGATCAAAGAATCAAAGAAGCTGTTGAACTTCAGAAAGCAAACCAGAGTAACGGCCACATGGTAAGACATGCACCGAGCTGTTTTGGGTATTCTAACATTATATTTTTTGATGATTATTTGAATGTGTGCGTTGAAATTTACAGTTTAATTTTTACATTTTGATCCGTTTAAAGTCGGTCCGAATTACAGCTTTGTTGTGCGTTATTTGTATTGGGAAAAACTTTTTTGCATGGTGTATACTTAACTCTTAAACTGCTTATGTTACATATTTAAACATCTCTGTCAGACAGATGTGCAAAAGAAAGGAAATTTATTGTGAATCAACTTGATTCACATATATATAGTCTGATATAGTCTTTCAGAAATGTAATGGGCTAATAAAAAGAGCATTCAACACCACTTCTTTTTATTTAACATTACTGCTTCTTCTCACAGATTCCTCCTCCACAGAACGGCAACATTACTTACAGATCCCCTGTCAATGGAAACCTTGATCCATCGTTACACACACACACACACAACCAGCAAAACTTCACCACTCGTCTCAATAACAGCACCGGCGACACCAACCCACTCCAGAACAACGGCCATGTGAGTACAGATGCGTTCCAGAACACCTTAAGTGCACTTCCAAACAACGGCCATCTAAACACCAATTCATATCCAAACAACAACCTTCAGAACTCCAGGTCCGGCCAACCGAATCCCAACATCCTGATTCAGACGGGTAACTCTCAACCCGGTGCACCTGCACCTACTGTTCACGTAAACCTCAACACAGTGCCAAATACTGAGCAACACAATAACGCACAACCGCACACAGTGAATGTCAACCTGAACACGTATCCTCCAGAGGTAAGCCAGAGAAGTCAGCTGGAAAGCACGCTACAGCGTCAACATGCTAACGTCAACCATCGAAATCCCTTTCAGACAGGCAGTCTTAGTTTGGAAAATCCAGGACATACTGAGGTCAGTAACACAAATGAATCTCATCGACCCATTCAGAGCAGCAATCGAACCAACGCAAACACCAACTCACAACCGTCAACAGAAGAACGACCCCGTCGTTTTATCCCCGTTCAGATGCCGTGGGACCGTTTGCGTGGAACACCAGCTTACCCCAATCGACAGGTTGACAGCTCGGACAGCAACGGATCCTCCGAGCGACAGCCCAGATCCCCACATGATGCACGAAGGGCTCGTTCTGGTCAGGTGGACAGAGCGACACAACATGAAGTTAGGTTGAACCAGACTGCTGATCAAGGAAGACCCGACCCAAATATACCCACACGGCCAATAGCTCAACCTCAAAGCCAGATGGCCCCGAGGCGCACAGTAACCCAAATCCCTCAGGAGCAGATCGCCATACCCACAAATCTACCTCAATCAACACACGATCACACAACCCCTCCACAAATACGTGCCAGACCAGATCACACACATGCCACAGTAAATCCGTCTGTTCCTTTAACTCAGGAAGCCCTCCGTCAGCACACCATGCAGACTGATAACCCTTTCACCAACCGTATCCAGCAGACTCAAGCTGTCCTGCAGAATCCCGGAGCTCCATCCAGACCTTCTCAACCTACCCAACAGGTCAATAAATCAGGTCAAAGGGCACCAACTCTTCCTGCGGTGCTGCGGCCGTCCGAGTTCCAGACGCTGCCGCAGGAACGCGTGCAGGAGACGCGCAACTTCCAGCCCGCACGTATGATCGTTCGGCCCGTTCACACGCAGCACAAACACAGATCTCCAGACGCGCACAGACAGACTAGAGTCTGGCATACGAGCCCTCAGCGAGTACCTGGTTTTCAACCTGTGCATGGACATGCAACGCATGTGAGTCGCTGGTTTTTGCTTGTCTTTTTAGTCTTTTACAGTATTAGTCAAAAGTTTAAACACAATTGACAAAAAATGATCTTTTTATGATCTTAAAAATCTTTGAATCTGAAGGTATATATTTCAATGTTAATTTCTTTAATTAGAAAAATTTTATTTTAAAAAATATTTTTGAAATGGACTTCTTATAGCAAATAATGAATAAAAAGCAGTCAATAAGATTCCAGAATTGATAGAAATGTCTTCAGTTCTGTTTAAAAAGCTTCTCAGGTTGAGACCTCAAGAAGCTGAATGATGAAATGTCAAGAGTATGATTTATTAAAATTACTAGACAAAGTGTGACTACTTTTGAAGATGATCAAATATAACATAGTGTTTATTTATTTTAGATGCTTTTAGTCACATCTTAATTCCCACAGTTACAATTGTGTTATTTCATGGTTTTGATAAGTTTACTATTATTATAAAATGTGGAAACAAAAGTAAATGTTTCCAAACTTTTGACTGGTTCTGTATGTTAAGGTCTGTATGTTAAGGTCTTTTCACATGATTTGCATCATGGCTTAAACTAAATGATTAATGCTCAAACTGTTAACCATTTTAGAATTAAAGTGAAACATCATATTGTAGTAATGTTTATAATTACAAATTACAAGAATGCAAACAAATATTGTTTTCACAACAAACGGTGAAACGGTAATGATCAGTGGGAAGCGTTACATAACAGAGTTCAGCATGTTGAGCAACGCTGATGCAAAACAGGAGATTTGATTTATATCAAAATGAAGCATTTGTTCTTTTTTCCCCATTTATTCTCTCTCAGGTCCACAGAGGAAAACCCAGACGCTGAGAAAACACAAAACGCAACACTGTTTGCGCTGCAGAAAAACACTTTCTTACAAAGCACATCGTGTCTCTGTTGGGACGGAACAATTGTTCTGCCGTTCCTCCGACCCGGCTTTTATTCTGCTGCACAAAACGTTTTGTTTTCGTGAGAGTGCATTATTGATAATAAGACTGATCTCTCTGTCTCTCTCGCGCTGCTATGTCACGTACGCACAGGAAAAACAGCGACCGCTGAACAGGCCGGCGTGTGAATTTCATCCATCTGAACAATACTGCACCAAATAATTTATTGCAGTCTAAAATGTGAAAACAATGACGACAGGAAACTGTGGGCGAGTTGAACTATTAAATGATAAATAATGGACTGACACTTTGTGTTTGTTCAGTTCTCTGCACACAGATGCTTTGTGTAACGCTGATCAATTAGAGCGATTCACTGCGGTGCCTTTGTGGATGAGTTGTGCATCTGAGTAGGAAGGAGACTCACCTCGTGGACGTGTAATTTATTAAGCTCTTTTATTTTGTATGCTAATGATGTGGAAAATGATAATGACTTCAGGTAAAATATGTTTTTGACAGGCCTAGTTTTCACCTAGACTGGTACGATCGATCTCAAGACTTTTTATATGTGGGAATAATACACATTTGTCCTCTTAGTCAAGAGTTGTTTTTATTTTTGTCATTGTATTAAAATAATGAAATGCACGTCTAATTGCAGTATCAAAATTCGTTGTTATTTCTTGTCATTACTGTTTTTATGCATCATCCAAGTGACTTTTAGTTGAAGAGAGATGGGATGATGGTGAATCCAAATCTTTTCATGATGTTTTTGAGGATGTCTCCCATCAGCATCGTCAGCCTGATCTCACATGATTTCTTATGTATTTCACGAGGTGCCTAGTTTGTATGATTTTGTATGATGTGAATTGTACAAAAACATACGATTATTAGAAAAAAGCAACGATAAATGCCCACCCCTAACATTACTTGGGAAAAGCAAATTATACTAAAACATAAAAATGAGATTCACAGATTCCTCGTAAGATACGCATGAATTCCAGTGAGATTGTGTTGGCATCATATAAGGCCATAACTGACAATCGCTATTGTTTAACCCCTGGAACAACTTACCCCAGCGTTTTCAATTTCAGTTTATTTGTTTAGTGCTTTTCACAATATATATTGTTTTAAAGCTGCTTTACAAAGAATAGTCGCCCCACCAGCATTCTGGAGAAATCAGTACATTTCAATTCAAGGTTTCACCATGTTAAACTAAAATCATCAAAATCAACTAATGTTCTGTAACTGTAAGACTGTTAAATCTTTAATGTGGTCATGGACAATGTTTATCAATAACAAGAATGAAAGGCATCTGCAACAGAATACAGATCTTTAGCACCATCTCTTATGACTGTTTCTCCAGCTAGAGTTTATGTCTATGACAGACAGATTATGTGTTATTTTATTTACCCTTAGGTTGTAAAGGGGTGAGTGTGAATGGATGTAACTACAGACTATCAGCTTTTTAACATTTTGTTTTATTGACAATTACATTTCTTTATGGTTTTCTATATCTGCTTAAAATAAATGGAAGATGTTGAGAACTGTTGATAATTTTACACGTTTTGCCTTCTTGCGGCAACGTATAGGTTTCATCTTGTATGTTTGTCTGAGAACTGACAGTGATGAGTCACAGTGGTGTGACTAAACCTTCACATGGTATCATAAATAGTTTGCATCTTTGCATCGACATGCACAAGAATATTTTAGAATCAATTAGAATTAGGCACATTCTGATTAAAAATCCTTTGCTGAGTAGCATTTGTTATGACGAAAACTGTAACATAGTTGAGAAACGTTGGCAAGAGTAACAAAAACATTTAACATGCCATCTCCACTAGGGACAGATAATTCTTTATGAAAAGGTTTGTAGAAACTTCCACCTTTTGCAGACAACTATACGTTTTCCTCTTTGAGATATGAAACCTGTGTAGCTTCTTTCCTGATTTCATGTCATTGGCATGTGTCACAGTGACATCATTAAAGCTTTTAATACTTATGTGCTTGTGCTTTAGATACGCCTGAGTCTGAGGTGCTGGACTAATTCATTAAAGGTACGAAATTACTTCTGTTGCTTTTTTGTGTTTGTTATGATTCATTTGAGAACTTGTCCAGGTAATGTTTTATGTCCAGTTTACCTCATTAAACTTTATACACGGTGTATTGTTTTAAATCAGAGATCAGTTTATTTATTACTGTCTATTACTATAAAAAATCACATCTTGTCATGAATTTAAAAATTAATCAGATTAATCAGATTTAGATAATATCAGATAATTTAATGTTTAATAAGATGTTATTATTATTATCATCATTATTATGATTATTATTAATAATAATAATAATAATATACATTATTGTTATCCATTTTATTATTATTATTACTGTTTAGTGACTTTATTTGACTTTTAAAGTGAGATGAATTAATGCGTGTGAAAAGGAAAAATGTTTTAATTTGAATAAAGTGAAATAAAGCAGCATTTCATCCAGAAGTTTAGTGTTTTCAGTGCAGCACTGGTACACCATAAAGAAGAGACATTTTATTTTCATTTTAAGCCTCGTTTCCCCTAAACACATGTATTTATTTGCCTGGTAATGGCTGTATTAAAGTGACCTACTTAACAGAATAGTTTTATGTTACTCAAAAGCTGTCAGGCGTTTAGATGCTGTTAGATAAGATACCAGTGACTGAATAGAGTTAATAAAAGGCGTTACAAGCTAATTTCCTGTTATGTCGCTTTAAACAAAAGTGCCTGCTAAATTACTACATATATATAAGGTATAAAAAATATAGGAAAACACAGACACAGGTGAATCTAAATATGCATCTTTGAAGCATCTTCTGTCTGTCAGTGTTTCTTGGTGATGAGCTTTACTGCTGTTTATTAAGAGGGTGTTTTTTGGAAAGAGGATTTGTGATCTTACCAGTAAGGAAGCAAATATTTATATGACAGTAGTTTGTTAATAAAGATTCTGTGAAGATTGCAATTTCACTAAGCACTGTATTAAAAATGGAAAATAGTGACTGGTCAGTTGCCAGTCAGATTAGGCTTGTGGTGGTATTGTGTTTTTTTATACTGGGTTTTTCGTTTATTGTTGTTGATAATGATGGTTTAGTCGGTGGTTGTTGAAAATTATGTTTTAAAAACATTTCCATTATTCCATAAATAAAATTATATCATATACACAAAGTTCAGCCTTCAGCCGTGACTTAATCACAATAAAGCATGCAAACAATTATGATAATATGTTATCTACAATAGCTCAATTAACCACTGTAACAATATTATGCGAATTCATTTTTAGGAATATGCTTTTTTGCTAAAAGCAAGTTTTGCGGTTGTGCTTTACTGAACGTTATCGGATGCTTAAAAATAAAATCCTAATATTTGATCATGTCTGTTTTTTCTTACAGATAATTCTCTATATAATCTATGTCAATGGCGTGGACAGTGAGTCTCAGTAACCTGGTGTTAGCAGTGTATGGATTCACTCTCATCACAGGTCTTCCTGCCAACATCTTGGCCTTCTACACCTTCTGTCAGAAGATCCGCCTGAGATCCACCCCTATAGATGTCCTGCTACTCAGTTTAACCATCTCTGACCTGGTCTTCCTCTTCTTCCTGCCGTTTCGTATGATAGAGGCGGCAAACATGAGGTGGACGATGCCGTACTTCCTCTGTCCTCTGTCGGGTTTCATCTTCTACTCCACCATCTGCAACAGCGCCTTCCATCTGACGGCCATCAGCGTTGAGCGATATCTCAGTGTGGCCTTCCCCATAAAATACAAATTAAAACGCAACCCCAGAAATCCAGCGATAGCCGTGGTGATATTCTGGGTGTTGTCTCTGGTGCAATGCAGTGTCGTCTACATCATGCAGTACCACCATCATTCAAACCCAAACTTCACCGACCCGTTCAAGAGGAACACCTGCTATGAGGAATTCAGCGACGAACAGCTACACATCCTCCTGCCGGTTCGTCTCGAGCTTTTTGTCGTGTTCTTCTGCGCTCCTCTTCTCATCTGTTGCTTCTGCTACTTCAGGTGCATCCACATCTTGTTCAATCTACCCAACGTCAACTCCAAGAAGCGAATCAGATCTATCGGGATGGCGCTGGGGACTCTTCTGGTCTTCATTTGCTGTTTCATGCCCTTCAGCATCTCTCATGTGGAGGGGTATATTGGCGGCTACAGCAGCGATTGGAGGCCGTACGCTCTGCTGACCTGCACGCTGAACGCGTGTCTCGACCCTTTCATATTCTACTTCTCTTCTTCAGCGTTCAGAGATACTTTAAAGGGCGTCTTGAGAGAGCTGGTCAGGCGGATACTATTACCTTGCTGCCGTACGACTCTTTGCTGGCTGCTGATAAAAGGTGGAGCCGTGGAGGAAAGATCACAGAGATCTAATGACAGCTCGCAATGAAATGAATTAAGCATTTTTTATCTATTAAGCGCCAGCTAACTGAATCTCTGTCATGCTTGATTCTCTTCTGCATTTGACAGACGCTTTAGCAAGTTTTTAATCATGCATTGCTTACACAATGCTCTTTAAAAGTAATGCTTTGAATGCAATTCTGTGTAACATTTCAATTTTTTATTTAATAAAAGAAATACTGACTAACCCTAAATGATCCATACGTTTTTTTATTCCACCATCCTAAACCAGTCACACCAGACCCAAACAAACAGCAGACCGCTTAAAGATTACATACAAACCAGAACAAGACATTAAAACACTACATTATAATGAATGGTCATTTTTTGCAGAAAGATTATCTGAAAACCCCAAATCAGACCAAAACTGAACGAAAAGCAAGATCTTAATTCAGACATTTTGTGTTAGTTCATGATATACTTTCGTGTCTGTTTCTGTCTTTGCTTCTACATCAGATTCACACTGTGGTTCATGTGTTGCTGTATCTGTCATTGTGCAGACAAAATTCATCTCCTTCTTTTTTTGGGCACATGAACCTGTTTTGCTGTTAAAAAAGACTACTAAATACAGGAAGTTCTGGGAGAAATGTTTCTGTAGCATGTGTACGGTAGGGATTTTGGATAAAAAAATCTGATAAAAGGTAATTTTTTTAGGTCTGTAGCTCTATGAAGTCTATCACATACAGTACCTGCATGAAACCACAACAGCAGGGTGTCAGATAAAGTAATGTAATGTTACAGGAAGACGCGTTGTCTTCTGTCTTTACCAATGTTTAGATAAACTGTTACTCTGATGATATGTAGGACTTTAGTAAGTTTAGGTTTTGGACCCAACTGTGGGTTAAAAAGCCTTTTCTGCGTTTGTCTAAAACCTTTTGTTGCTTTGACCAACTTTTCCAGGATGGTCATCATACATTTTGGCATTTGCTTTTTGTGATTTCTAGAAAGAAAAGAGACATAGGATTTTTTTCTTTAAATTAATGTGAAGAAACAGTGTTTTATATTTCCCAGCAACTCTTGCAGTGGTTCGTGCCATCAAATAGTGACCAGCACATTATGTATCAAAAAGTCCCTAAAATCAAACTTATTACAGTTACTCATTACAGTTATGGTGGTTTCTATACAGAATAGATGTATAGCACATGCTATACATGCTAAACGTTAACCTTATTTACGATTTTGCGAGTTAGGGTGAATACAGTATATACTGTAATCTCTGGCCACGTTTTTGAATATTGATCATGGTAACATCTCTTAAAAAGGACATAGATTTTTACTTGACATATTTTGACATAATATCTGCTTAAAATGCCAAAATGTTATAACATGTTTTAAGTACTTTACTGCTGTTGTCAGAAAGAGTTTTGGTGCATTGAATGTTTCTCTGCCATTTTATTTCACCCACAACAGGAAGAAACTGCGTTTGTTAGATTGTGTTTTTGCAGGATTTTTCTCTGGTTCTCCTGAATCCTATCAGGATGATGAAGAAACAGCCTCCATCATCAGGTACGGTTAATGTGTGTGTATGGTAATCTATAGCTCTGACCTAGTTTCAGTTGCAGTGTTTGCATGTGTAGTTATTTCCTGAGCTATTCTTGACATCACACCTTTTTTTGATGAGAGATCATATCCTGTTCTTGTCTGTAAACATATGACAAATTCATAGAAATATTTAAATGGCAGCATTTTTTTGTATTATACATTGCCCAAGCAGATATTAATGGGTTATGAAGTATGCACCATACGGACTTAAGTCAGGGCCATGTTGGTTTATGCAGATGAAAATAAGGTTGTGAGATATAGACACTCTGGATTTTTCATCAGCTGAACTGTTGTGATACATTGTACTTTATCAAGATATTAACCATATAATCAACTGCATTTAAATATTTCCAAAACCTATCATCTAAGTCTACATGAATTAAACATTAATGCACAAGTAAACCGATATAGCCAAAGCCACAAGATGGTGCTAGATTAATGTGAATAAAGTTCAAAAGTAATTTCCAGTACAGTAACAGCACACATAAAACACAAATGAAATGTCTACACATACAAAACACCACATAGTTATTAAACAGGAATAAAATATGTTTCATCAACAAAATGTGTGATGTCATGCAGTTGCTATACAGGATTGTGTTATGTATGTTTCCATATGGTAGCTATGGTGTTGCTTAGCGATTTGTAGGATGTTGTGAATGTTGCTTCAGTGATGCTGTGTGGTTTCAATCCTCCTCCATGTTTGGGATATTCTAGAAATAAATAAATGACGTTGTGACAGTTGCCAGACCTATTGATTATATCCCATAATAGGCGTGGAGTCTCATTTTTTTACATGCTAGATTTTATATTGGCTTTTCTTTTACAATTTTAGAACCAATTGCTTAGAAAGGTATCTGGATTTGGGTCAATTTGATGAGAAATGTTTTGGGTCAATTTGATGAGTTTATATTGTACTGTTCATGACATTGTTGAGATCTTTCCTAAAAGATTTCTGACTCTTTTTTTTTCTTAGGAATAATATCTAAGACACAGATAAGACTTTCCATTCGTTCTCCATTTAATCACAGGAGAAGTAATTGAGATCTCACCTGTGATGTCGATGATGCTTTGGCTCTAAATTTTGCTGACACACAATCATTGGATGAATCAATAGTGATAACTGTGTGCAGGCAAGTGTCAGTCAGATGTGATTTAATAAATATTTCCCTGCTCATTCAGATTCTTCACATGCACAGCAGATTTCTGGGTAATTACAGGGCGAGATAGAGAACAGAGCCGTGTGATTATCACATCTATTCATCTTTCAGACTATATCTGCTGAAATGTCAGAGGAGGCGGGGCTGACTGCCGCAGTCTCTGATTAAACAGCATGATGTGTCACATCACCTTTAACACCCTTGTACCTTCACCCATCAGCGCTCTTTTACCCTGTCAGACTGACATGAGCTGCTTCTGTTGGCCATATTGTCACATTTTGCTTAAACACCTTTAAAGGTGGAAACAATAGCTGTATTTATTATTACGTCATAAAAATCCACATGCTTGCATGGCATATGCAGCTTTGTGTGAAAAACAGACTAAATATATTTTGTTATTCATAACAAATCTCTTTAAGTCTTTTTCCATCCTGCATATTCACACAGAAGTGTCAAAAGGACATTTTTCCATTTAATTTTAAGCAAAATTAAAAAGTTTTGCAAACAAATATTTCACATTACAAATAAACTGTCACATCACAAAAAAAATGCCCTAAAGTATAAAAAATTATACATATTTTAAGAAATTAGTAACAAAAAGGCAAGTTATATAATAAAAGTGTTAACTATTGCATTTTAGTGTACAGTCCAAAGTTACGCTCTATTGTACAATCTTGAGTTTTGCAAAAGATGTTGAGTCAAGACGGTAGCGTTGTCCGATCATCTCACCGAACACTCTGTGATGTCATCACTGATCTGCCTGTTGCATGAATTACTTGGTTTAAAAGTAAAACTTTAGACACCTGTTGTTACTTATTATTAGTGTAAATATGTTCAACATACAAACACATTTAAGCAATTCACCACTATTAACCTATTTTACTCATATTTTATCACATTTATATGGTATTCTTTCTAAAGCTAATTCACTCTCCTGTTCAAATTTAGAATATATTTAGAGGAGATTCATATTTTTGTCTTATAAGTCTCATATGTGTTATAATACTACAGTTACTGTTCATTTTTTCATGTATGTTTGGAGTAAAACAGGAAGCAGATGTTACTTTCCTGTTTTGTCATTATAGGTATGTCACAATGACCCCGTTATAAGAAGCACAAGAAGCACATAAGACAGAAGACGATCTGTGACACTGGACTTACACATTTGTTAAGGTAGGGAATAATTCTGCTTTTGTTGTCTTTTTTACTTTTACTTTGTGATTTCGTTTTAGTTTTTCCAGGGTTATACTGCTTGACCAGGTATATTTACCCTTTAAAAAAAATTTCAGTGCTGGACTTTAAAAATGACCAAAACCATGTCCATTTGAGTATAAATATACAATTATACAAAGTGTGTTACTGTAAATGTAAAAATAAATATTTAGCTGTTCCGTTGGAAGAAGACAAATTCACCAAACATTTATTTGCAAATCAGCTGAATATGCTCATATTCACTGCATCTTCATTTTAAATCCTTTATTTGTGTGTGTTGTTTATCTTAGCAACAGTTTCATTCATCTAAAGGTTTCTATCATGCATTTCCTGTGCTTGACCTTTAATGTGTGAAACATGCTGTAGCTTCATGTTACTACTGTACACTCTTAAAAATAAAGATTCTTCATGATGCCATAGAAGAAACATTTTTGACTGTGTGATTTCCTATAAAACATCTGAAGAACCTTTCTTTTTTACAAAAGGTGCTTTAAAGTGGATAAAAGGTAAAAAAATGACTCTTTTTAGAACCTTTGGCTGAAAGGTTCTCCGGCAACCAAAAACGTTCTTCTATGGCCTCGCTGTGAAAAAACACTTTAATTTTTATGAGTGTACAGCTTTTCGTTTAATAAGTCCCATGTGCTTTTATGTGTTTTATTGCCATTAGTTAATAACCTACTTTCCTACTAATACCTACTAATAGGGACAGCAAGGACCACTACCCTTCACGTCTGAATGATGCTTTTATTTTTGTTGGAGAGGTCTGAAAAGTGGAATTGGTAACACTTTAGTATGCTTTTCCAACTAAGGTGGAACAAATGGTTAAATTAACACTACTGGTAACTACTGATAACTGATAAGAAAGAGTGAATGACTAATAGCATACTGTTGTTTTTATGGTAAGTTAACAGTTATGTATTTAAATGCACTGTAAATCGCTTTGGATAAAAGTGTCTGACAAATGCATAAATATAAATAAACCTACTTGCTAACTCACACTATGAACATGATGGTTCAGTAACAACAGATCTACAAATCAAATGAGCCCTTTTAACTTTTTTGTTTTGCAAACCATCTATGCACTTTTACAGCTAGTATACGATTTCCCAAAATATTATAAAAAAATTACACACATATTCTGTATATTTCATAATTTAGAGTTTCTATGCTTTCTTGTTTTCCTTATGCATTTGCTGGATGTACCAATTTTACTGTGAAGCTGCTTTGCAACAATGCAAAATTGTGAAAATCGAGATAGAAAAAAAACTTGAATTGAATAGATGAACCTCGCATGAATCTAGTATTAACCATTTGTTCTGCATTAACTCCTGCATAATGTACCAAACTGCAACAAAAACTGTAAATGTCTTTCAAAAGTTAATGCCACTAACTTTGCAAACCTTGGCAAAAACATATTGTGTCAACCCTGGTTCCTTGTAAATCATTACTTATGCAATATACCTGAGAGAGGAAGTAAACAAACTGCAGACGGCTTGTGGGCATAGAATGAGGCTGAAACTAGAGATGGTGTGGCATTGAGGTCTGAGGCATCTGAGGTTATATACAGTTGAAAATTTAAGCGTGACAAGGTTTTCACCATTTTAGTTTTGACACGCTGTCATTGTCTAAACTGATATCACCAGAGACATTCATGGACTGGTTATAGAATTTGATTATATTAAAGAAGAGATTAATGAAGAGTCATTTTACACTCAGCAGAATCCCAACAACCGTGTTACACTCATTGAAAAGTTGAGCCTCTTTAGATGAACAACAGCATGTTTTTCTCCTGCTGGAGGACCATCAGAAACTGCCTCTTAATTGTGTAGTAGCTCTCAGCTCAGCAGCTGTAGGCAAACAAATTTATTTTACTTCTGGATTGCTGAATTTCAAGGGTTTGTAAGTGCTGGTATGAGTATTTTGTGTATCTCTTTTCATGTTGAAAAAACAAGCTTAAACCAGCATGAATTTCCATGTGATTATACTGATTATACTGGTGACCTGAAACACAGTATTTACAATGCCATAGAAAAATGATTTTTGCTGAAGGGTTCCATAAAGAACCATTAGCATCCACACAACTTTCTGTTTCACAAAAAGTTTTTTTTGTAGTACAGAAAGGTAGTACACAAATGGTTCTATTAACCTTAATCTTGAGCATTAACATAAAAATGCACCATCTGAACTATGATAAAAAAAACTTTAAAACTTCTGTAATTTTTTATTTCAGGTATTTAAAATTTAATTTTAGATATTTTAATTTTAATTTTAACTTTTTTAATGTTTTTATATTTTTTAAATCTTTTTTAAATATTTAACAAATTTTATATATTTTAAATGGTTGTTTCAACTCAATCTTTATATATATATTTTTTATATTCTTTTATTTATGGTTTTATTTTAGGTATTTTTTTTATATAATTTTAAATTTGAGGTATTTTTAAAAATAATACTAACAGATAGATTTTTTTTCAGTTTATGTTTATGTTATGAACATTTGTCAAATATTTATTATATTTATTAATATAGTCTTAAACCTTTCCATCAATTTTAACTTTGTCATGCTTAGATTAAAATTCAACTAGTGTTCAGTAGTGAAATAACCAAAGTGAACCAGTGAAATATAAGCCTTACAGTAAAATAAAATAAAGAAATCCTTCTTCTATGTCACTGTGAAGAACGTTTTGTAGCATTTTCATTTTTAAGAGTGTATGTGGATACTTTTTTATTGATCATGTCTTCATTATCTTTGTATATCTTACAGATTGTTACACATCAGTGTCAATGGCGTGGACAGTGAGTCTCAGTAACCTGGTGTTAGCAGTGTATGGATTCACTCTCATCACAGGTCTTCCTGCCAACATCTTGGCCTTCTACACCTTCTTCCAGAAGATCCGCCTGAGATCCACTCCTATAGATGTCCTGCTACTCAGTTTAACCATCTCTGACCTGGTCTTCCTCTTCTTCCTGCCGTTTCGTATGGTAGAGGCGGCAAACATGAGGTGGACGATGCCGTACTTCCTCTGTCCTCTGTCGGGTTTCATCTTCTACTCCACCATCTACAACAGCGCCTTCCATCTGACGGCCATCAGCGTTGAGCGATATCTCGGTGTGGCCTTCCCCATAAAATACAAATTAAAACGCCACCCCAGAAATGCAGTGATAGCTGTCATTTTTTTCTGGTTGATATCATTTGCGCACTGCAGTATCGTCTACATCATGCAATACCACGACCATTCAAACCCAAACTTCACCGACCCGTCTAAGAGAAACACCTGCTATGAGGAATTCAGCGTTGAACAGCTACACATCCTCCTGCCGGTACGTCTCGAGCTTTTCGCCGTGCTCTTCTGCGCTCCGTTCCTCATCTGCTGCTTCTGCTACATCAAGTTCATCCACATCCTCTCCAATCTACCCAACATCAACGCTAAGAAGCGCATGAGAGCCATCGGGATGGCGCTGGGAACGCTGCTGGTCTTCATTATCTGTTTTACTCCCTACAATGTATCACATGTGGTGGGATTCGTGGGCGGTTACAGCCCGCAGTGGCGGGTATATGCTTTGCTTACCAGCACGTTTAACGCGTGTCTCGATCCGTTCATATTCTACTTCTCTTCGTCAGCGCTTAGAGGAACATTTAAAAACGTCTTTCAAGAACTGGTCAGACGACTGACCTTACCGTGCTGTCGCACAACTCTCTACTGTCCCATCTTGAACTGTCTGAATACAGATGAGAGAACTCAGAGCTCTACAGATGACTCTCCATAAAGATATTAAATCAAGTGCATTATGGGATTTTGGACAGTGTTTTGTGCATTGATTGAGCTGATGAGTAAATTGTCTGAATGTGAAGAAGTCTCAGGGATATATACTGTTTTACATTATGTGTGTTTGTGTTATAAGTGATACTGGTACATAAATGTTATTTTCACAATTCTTTTTAAAAATCAATTAAAATGGATCATTTCAGAGGACAAGTCTGTAGTGTAGTTAATGGCAGAGAAGCAGGTGGTTTAAGATTTGGTTTGGTTTCAACTCTATTAAGGGCTAATACTCAATTTCATGAATTATTTTCTGTAAGCAAAACACAAACTGCAATATGTCACTGGATGTTTTTCTATGTTTTTTTCTCAGAATTTTGCTTATGATATTTATGGCTCAGTTGATTGTCTCACAGAAAAAGTGAATGAAACTGAGTGTCTATGATTATAACAGCACGCAGGTCGTGTACTTTCTTATTTTCACACTGAATGTGTAGTGTTCCTGCTATGGTTTTTTTGCACTATAATTCGTTGCTTTTATGTTGAAATCTTGAAATATTTGAACATCTATTAATGTGGATGTATTTGGATATGTATATTTGTAATTTCATGTGTTGCTTCATGTAAATATGCAAATTTTTTTATTTTCTGCAACAACAGATAAGCTTTATGTTGAATAAAACCATGCATTATAAGCTTGCTTTATTTGTAAAATAATAATGCATTATGTATCATATGTGTTCAGTATGTAATGCATTATTACCTTTATGTGCATTTCTGGGCACAATAAAGTTGCTAGTAAGTTGCTAAAGTGATGGTAACTGTTGGTATCTTCCACAGAGAAATCTCTCTGGATTTGAGCTGATGTCAGGTGATCTGATGTGCCCATGTCACTCAGCTTGTCATACATCACTCATCATTAGTAGCTAAAAACATTTTTTTTTCAATATTTTCTAGTCATAACTAAAATAAAAAGAGTTCTTATACATCTTATATATCAACTTTAACATTAAGTCCAAAAAAGATCATTGGAACAAATTACTGGTTGGTAAGACACCATTTTAAGATCTTATAATATCTAAAGTACATATTTTACAATGAAACATTAAACACGTGTGTGAGCTATTCTGTTTAACATATTAGATGTTTGAGAAGTGAGCAGATAAAACAACATTATTCATCATAACAGCATTCATTTGTTCAGAAAACAATTGCTATTAAAAACTTAGTACAGTCACTAACATCATTTTCTGTTGACTTCCCGATGTATTTACATAACAGATAATAGACATCTTAAATTGGTACCTATTCTACAGAAGCCCTGAACCGCAATGTAAAACAAATTTCATGGTGAAGAAAACTCCTTATATTCCTTCCTGGAGGCCAAGTACTGAAGATTTTCTTCTATTTTTTCTCTTCAATTTTTTGTTTTCTTTAAAAAAAAATTCTTAAAAAAAAATACATCATAATTTTTTTTCCAAAAAACTTACACATTTTTTATCTTAAAATAAAAAACTGTTTCTTTAAAAAAAAAAATCTTCAAAAAAACATGCATGTACTGTAAATGCGGTTGACCTCCTGAAACAGGCAAAATAAGCAAAGAGATGCAGCACAGCGAATATGTTTTGTGAGATTCTTTTAAAAGTTGTAAATCTTTTAGGGCTATATTTTCTGCTTGGCCCCTTTTTTTGAACAAAAAATAGTTTTGAAAGATAAAATTTTTTTTGAAGATAAAAAATATTTTTTAAGATGGAATTTGTTTCGGAAGATAAAAACATAAAAAAAAATTTTTAGATGAGGAAAAACTTTTTGGAAAATGTTTGGAAAAAATTTTTTTTAAGAAGGAAAAATTTTTCTTTAAGAGGCAGAAAAACTTTTTAAGGGGAAAAAGAGAAGAAAATCTGTAGTACTTAGGCTGCAGGAAGAAATATAAGGCCACATTTTTTTTCTTCACTGTAGAATTTTTTTTAAGTTGTGGTTCAGGGCTTCCGTATTCTTCAAAAAATGCTTTTTTATCTTCCAAAAATTTTTCTTGAAATATTTTTTTCCATCTTCAAATGTTTTGTTATGACTTGCAAAAGACTTGTTATGTTCGGTTAAACTAAACTGCTGCAGATACTTTTTACACGTATCAATCCAGCTAGTCACCGAGTTATACAGCTGTGTATAACTGTGTGATCCCAACAGTTTAAACACTTGTACTTGGCCGTAAGAGAGCCATTATTAATGTCCCAAAAAAAATTCTAAGGTAACGAAAACTTGCTCTTAAAGAGACTCCTAAAGAGAAAAAACATTTTATGAAGAGGTGGAAAACAATGTGTAAGATGGGGAATTTTTTTTGAATGGAAACATTTTTTAAGAGATTTTTGAGATTTTTTTTACGTTACGGTTCAGGGCTTCCACAGAAGAGAAGAAAAACATTTTGAAGATAAAAACAAATTTGATGAGATATTTTTTGGTAGAGGAAAAAATTTTTTTGGAATATGAAGAAAGTTTTTTTAAGAGGAAAAATAGAACAAAATCTTGCACAAAAATGCACATAAAATACAGCATCACTTAATTTTAACATTTACTGTCTAAATCCAGTCATGAGAGCAAAGCATGCTGGGAACTCAATCCTCTGCCTAGTTTCAGTTAGTCAATGAAAATGATTCAAGTTGTCTGAACTCTCAGCACAAACGTATTCTTTTCTTTAACTTTTGCCCAAAATACAAAATTCAAGATACAGATCAAACTCTATAGGATGATACTCTGGATTGATATGTGTCATGTAGTAACATTTATGTGATTGTGAAAGTGCTGATTTTCCTTATCTGGGAATTTCATGTTTATCCTGTTAACTGTCACCGTTCCTCAGGAGGAACAACCATATTCTATATAAATGGAATTCTAGGTTAATCATGACAAACTGAAAGATATAAAAGATATGAAAGATATAAAACTCAAGAATAAATATTTGACATATTTATAAAAAACAAAAAATATGTAAATGATAATTTTTAAAAGCCTAAAAAAAGATTAGAAAAATTACAAAAAAATGTAAATATCTGAAATAAAAAATAAAACTGTAGTTCAGTGTTTTTCATGTGTACGCTCAATATGTGGAGTAACAGTTATCAGTTAAAATCTGGGCTATTCCATAACTGAATAAAGAACATACCTGTCAATGACAAGCATTTATCTATTATATATTTATGTTATTATTTTACAGCTGAACACCTGTAAAGTCAACAGGATTGCTACAGTTTGTTTTTATGACTTCAGACAGAACTATTTCAAAGTTGACTTTGGAAGGTACAGAATATAATTTGAGTTTAGTGTCTTTTTTAAAATACATTAAAGCCAGAGAGAGATGAGAATAGAGACGGTGAAGTCTGTCACCTCATTTGAACAGTTTCAAACAGTTTTAACTTTGAACTGATTCTTAACCTTCCTTGTCTCTCTCTTCTAGAAACACACTCATATACTTTACACAAGCACACACCCCTCATCATTAAACACATCTCCCACACGCCCAAGCTCATTCATTAATATCCTCTTATCACCGCTCCATATTGAATATGAAAAGCAAACATTTGATGCGGATGTCCTCAGCTGACAGACTTTATAGTCACTTTTGAAAACAGAGAATCAACACAGAGACACAGCTGACAGATCTGCTTTGGGTTACGGTGAGTTTTTCTCTTTGTTAGCATTAGTTTTTACAGTAGGACTTTTGTTAGGAGTACAGCGGCTGTAAGAGTTTCCATTTTTGCGTGAGTCTCACATTTTTTTGCTTGCATAACTTTTCTTTTTTATGAACGTGGAGATTCCTGTTTTTTGTGTTTCACAGAGAAAGTTATTTTTATACTTCCTGATTTTCTCCATTATTAAAGAGTAACTTTGTGTCAGGCCTAAAGTGCTTTTTAGGACTGTAGATGTCTGAAAGTAGACAGCAAAAATCTAAATTTTTGGTATTTGCTACACACTACTTCACTGTTTGTATCATTTATTCTTGAGCATACTGACCTGATGATATGTACAGTATTATGAATTAAAATGATCAGCGATAGATATGCTGGATATTGGATATATATTCACTGAACAATCAAATCTGACTACATTAAACAATGTGTGGATCATCCATTTTTAACTTAAAAAACTAAAAAACGTATATGCTTAAATGTTTATGTATAATCAACTTGGCTTTACACATAATTTAAAATGACTTTTTTTATATTTGGCCAGTGGTGAGTTAAAATTGTTTAACCTAATCTGATGAATTGAAATAATGTAAAAACAGTTGAAATGACATAAAAAATCAAGTTGACTGTACTTCAAAATTTTACTGTCAATTTTACTGTATAGTTAAATAAATAGATATTTCACTATTCACTTTTAGTATAATATTTCATAGTTAGATTCTAATCCAATCATGACAAACTATATATTGATGCAAAGATCTAAGATTTAAGAATAAATATTTGATACATTTAACATAAAAAAGTTAATGTTATTTTTAAAAATACCTCAAATTAAAAAAGATTAAAAACATTAAAAAAAATCTAAAATAAAAAAATAAAAAATTCCTTTTTACATTTAAAATGTAAATTTACAGTAAGAGTGACAACTACTGTATTAGTAACGTCAACGCAACAGCATTTATAAATGTATCAAGTTATGACTAACAACCTTTGTGATGTAATTTGCAGCTCTGGTGAGTGAATGAATGAAGGAACGTTCATTCTCTCTCGTTCTCTCATTCGCTGTGTGGAAGAGAGCAAGCATGCAGGTGTGTGAATACCATCTGTGTCTATCCGTCTACATCATTACCTTCATCACTGGTTTTCCAGCCAACGTTCTGGCTTTCTACATGTTCTGCCGCAAGGTGTGGAGGAAGCCGGCTCCCATCGACATCCTCCTCCTAAACCTGACGGTCTCAGACCTGCTCTTCCTCATCTTCCTGCCCTTTAAAATGCGAGAAGTCTATAATGACATGACCTGGAACATGCCTTATTTTCTGTGCCCACTGTCTGGCTTTGTATTCTACATGACCATCTACAACAGCACCTTCTTCTTGACTGCGGTGAGCGTGGAGCGTTACCTTGGCGTGGCCTTCCCCATCCAACACTCGCTGAGAAAGCGACCCATCTATGCCGTGTTCGCCAGTATCTTCATATGGGTGTTTTCCGTGCTCCACCTCAGCATCGTCTACATCATGCCCTACTACAACCCGCCCGGAACTGAGCCGGTGTACCAGAACATCTGCTACAATGAATTCACGAATGCTCAGCTGCAGATCCTCCTCCCCGTACGACTGGAGCTGTGCGTGGTTCTCTTCTGCATCCCCTTCCTAATCTGCAGCTTCTGCTACATCAATTTCATCAGCATTCTCTCTCGGCTGCCAAACATCGGGCGACGGAGGAAGCTGCGGGCCATCGGTCTGGCTTTGGGCACGTTGTTGGTGTTCGCTGTCTGTTTTGGACCCTACAACGTCTCTCACGTGGTCGGCTTCATAACCAAGAAGAGCCCGAGATGGAGGGACAAAGCGCTGCTGCTCAGCACGTTCAACGCATGTTTGGACCCGCTGATCTTTTACTTCACCTCCACCGCCGTGAGGAACGCACTGGGCACGATGGTCAGGGGTGTTTGGGAGAAGTGTCGGTTTCCGCAGGTCCTCTGGAGTTCCAAGAAGCACCCTCCTGAAACAGAGAAAACAGGCCTGCCGAAACCACCAGAGGTCAACACCCTTTGAAAAACACTGGCAGCAGGCCGGAAAAAATGCATTTTTATCGCCACTCTGTAAACATTTCTATACTTCCTGGAAAGATGAGCAGGGAATGCGTTATCAAACGCTGCGGTGAACATATCGAATGGTGTGTACATAAAGAGACTGAATTGTGTGTCTGCAAACAGAGGATAAACTTCCTTTGATTACGTTTTGTGCAGAGTGTTTATTTAGCCAGAATTAAAGCCACAGTCAAAGCTCATTGTAGGTTGAGTATAAATAAGAAACTTACCGGACGGCAGTGTCTACAGCTCACAGATAAAGAAGCCGCATTCACTAACAATGAGCATCACGTTAATATTTGACTGAGGATATTAATGGCCGGGAACTGACTGTGTGGTTTTCTGATGGAGTTCCCAGGAGAAACACAAACCAAAATGTATGGCCTGAATGCACTGAAAGTCACTTTCATAACAGCGTCTGTCAGATGCATAAATGTAAATGTGTCTGCACGACTGAATCTTCTTCAGACCAGGAAGGGACAAAATCTAAAACAAAAAACACAACAGAGACATTAACAATCTGTTAAGAGGATTCTGTAGATTTATGTCTTATTTATCTAAAGGTGTGTCGTTCTTTTAATGTTAAAAAATCTCTCTGCTGTCTACAAGGTTGAAATATTTACAGATGCATTTAGAGATTAAAAGAATAAGTACATCCGGCGTGTAATGCTGATCTGTTTATTTCATTATCTTGTGTGAGTCAGCATGACAAACCAATATCAGGAAAGGGAAGTTTAGAAAATTCACATTCAGAATGATATCAGAACATCATACATCATGTACTGTCATGTAGATGTGGTTTTTGGTTTCCTGGGTCCTCATCCCGGGTTATGTCATAAAACGCTTATCTTTATGATGATCTTTCTGTTCATAATAACGAATAACTGCTAATCTCTCGTCTCTGTAATAAACCTGACAAATATTTACAAAAGGTTATTGTACCTGACTGAGTGAACATACAGACACATCCACAAGCACGTGGAGATTTGTTCTGAATTTGTTCCTTATAGAACATTCAGGAAACGTTACAGTTTGAGGGCTGCTTCCTGTTATCACAAACATTGAAGTGGACAAACGTTTGACTCCACAGCCTGCCTTTCCAACTTAGTGTATTTGTATACCATACAACACTGACCGTAGCTTAAAATGAAATATATGACTGTAACTGTGTCAAAAGAAAGTATGTAAATATAATTTATTATATTGCTGTATATTAAAGATATGGAAAATACTTGAGACATTTGTCTGTCATTTAATCACAAAAAATGTCATTTATAACACAGAACATGAGATGGTGAAGAGATGTGTTTTCCTGTGATTCCTGTAAAGTATTTTCACTGTTGCTTACTGTTTATAGACACATTAAATACTTCTGTGAAACGTGTATTTTGCAAATGTTGTTTTCTAAAGGTCCACATCACTAAAGAGCCAATAGAAACGCTCAATTTCTGTCACTTCAGTTCAGATGGATATCAAAGATTTGCAAAGATTTGTGTTTCTGCTCTTTACATACCGGATGAGAAAGAGAACATGTTGATGTCACAGATGATCAGAGCAGATTATTGAGCATTTATATTAATGGGTCAGTGCTTCCATTGAAGTTTCACACTGCTCACTTCAAAGACAGATGATATTTTTAATGCGTTTATTTTCTCCTCTTTCAACACCAGCGCAGGCATGCTTTGAAAGACAAAACAACAAGATCTATTATTCTTAACATCTCCTCAAAAGCTAACCACAAATGATACCATAGAAGAACCATTTTTGGCCTTTCTGTTCTTAAAAGTGCCTTTTTTATCGTTTCCTAGTCTAGCCTAGCTTTTTTTCACGAGAATGAACTGTTAAAGGACGTTCTGTGGATGTTAAAGGTTCTTTATTGAAACATTCAGGACAAATGGTTCTATGGCATCTTATATGATCTTCAATATGGCATATCAAGTGCACGTGGGACGGTTACATCACTAACCTGACGGTAAAGTTCTCTGGTGGAAAGCATTTGTGTGGTTTGCTGTGTCAGCTTAACGTAGCAGATGTGATCATTCAGGAAGATTCAGGCATTCAATATTTGTGGTGTGAGAGTTTTAGTTCCCCTTTTAGGTCAAACTGGATTCTTCTGGGGCTTTTTCTTTGGTTTTTTATTGTCCGAATAAAGAACTAACAGCAACTTTGAAGATTTTATATAATTTTGATCATTTTGATTTGATGTCACATTCGAAAACACACATATTTTTAAGACTCTTGCGCTAAAATATTGCACGGTTGCAACAAAATGCTTTTGATAATTTGGTTTGGAGAGAATTTGATAAAAATATATACTGAAACATATACCTTTGGATTAAAGCCATTTTTACCTGCACTTTACGAATCTGGGCTCAGGGTTACAGGCACGTAACAAAAATGTGAAACATCGGAGAAGCAGAAGACCTACAAAAGTCTTCAAAGTCATCTCTCAGACATCTAGAAGAAATAATTAGAGAGAAGGAATGTTGTGATTCCTCTTATGGTCTTTTCTGACCTCCTGTTCTTTCCAGCATATATGTTTTCTGTATAAAAGTCTTTCACTGTACATCAATGTTATGTTTCTTTGACCAACTATTAAATGAGGTCTGTGAGACCCAGAACATGAGACTCTGAATATGACGTTAGTTGCAGTACGTGTTTGCAGTCACATATAGCAAATGCTCGGCCTTTCTTCCTCTAATGACCACAAATTCCACAAGAAGCGGAATGTCACAGAATGACCCATTTTTATTTTTTAATGACCGAATGACTTCTAGTCTGAGAAAGCTTGCGCAGCTTAAAAACACCAGTGACTCATCTCAACACATAGAAACATGCTTTAAGGTTCATTAAAAATAAGATTGCGTTACTGTTCAATCAAGATATTGAATCTGAAATGATTTCAAATTAATATTGACACACGTCACAACATATTCAGTACAGAAACACTCCACTCCACAACAAATGAATTTTTCTCAGGGTTTTTCAGGTTAAGAGGACACTGGGGTAATTTTACAGGAAGAGATGCATTATTGTTTTTCCACACATTACATATAGCTTGCGATAATCTATTTTTTCTCACAACTTTTTTTTAGTGGTTAGGTGTCTTGTGTTGGAGGAAATTCTGCAGCTATACATCAAAACCACAATTAACCTTTAAATAGCCGTTCTGCATGTCAGCAACATGCAGATGAGTTACACAAAATACACTCACGGTTGTGTTATGTTAAAAACAAAATTCAGTTTTATTTTTCTCCTTCCATTTAGCATCTTGACTTTTTTCTCTGCTTTTCGGATTAAAAAAAATGTACACACACCTAAAAATAAACGACAGAAAACCGTAAAACAAAAGAGTTTTGAAGGAACATTACATCACAGCACAGAATGTGTCATTGTGGAAGACAGCGTTCTGTCCGTTTCTTCTGTATGTAGCTGTGCCGTCCATTACTTGAAGACAGTCGGCAATAAGGGGGATAAAATCCAATCCGTCTGAAACAGAATTATGATCCATCATGCCTGCCGTAAGAAGGCCAGAGAATGTACACAGACACACAGACACACACACACAGAGCTATAATACAGAGATACTGAAGTGGAGGTCTGGAGTATATAACAGTGATGGGACGCTCGGATCAGAGGACATCTGGAGAGGTGAAGTGACGGGGTCATATGGGGAGACAGCTGAGAGGAGATGGGCATAACTAACTAAATAACTAATATTAATCATCTGTATTTAACTCTCATGACTGACAGTTCAGAGTTTGTTTTCTGTGGAAAAGCAACATGCATTGACACACACCTGCTGATTCAGAGAATCTGTCCCGTTTGTGTTTTCTTAACACTCTATCTATCTATCTATCTATCTATCTATCTATCTATCTATCTATCTATCTATCTATCTATCTATCTATCTATCTATCTATCTATCTATCTATCTATCTATCTATCTATCTATACTACAGACACACTTCACGTAAGTAATTACAACACAATCTCACAGGAATTTATACATAATTTACAAGGTGGCTAATTTCATAATCTAATTTCATTCGTACAGTCTCATTAATACATTTTAGTATGATCTGCCTTCACCCCAGTGATGTCAAGGTTGGGGCGGGCCTTTATCGTTGCCTTTTTGTACTAATTGTATGTTTTTGTAAGATTATATAAAAAACCATATGAATTAGCCAACTTGTAAAATACATATAAATTCTGTTAAGATCAGGTTGGTAATGCATGCAGGTGCCTGACGTGGTTAAACACTTTTGCATCACGGCAGTAACAAATCTCAGTACTCAGGTGGAGTTTGTATCACATGCACATGTGCTATTAAACTGAATGAGTTTTTATGAACACATTTCCTATAATCATATGTACACTATAACTGACAGATGCTCGCTGCGTCCATTGCAGCAACAATATGAATGCAGCATGTGCTTTATGAATCATGTTTCGATGATTTACGCTTGCATAACTAAAAGCTTTTGCATTCCCAGATAAGTTTGAAAGCACAAATGATAGAAAATACTAGATAATAGAGATTTGTGTAAATGTCATGGGGAACAACAGTTTGACATGAAAATTGACATGATAGCAGAAAAATTAAAGCTGCAATCTTTAACCTTTGCCTCTTTATCATCATCTCTGTTTGAGACATAAAATTGCAGGTTACCTTATGTATTTATCTTTAACTGTGTTAAAAAACAGACATTTCCTGCAAAATCCAATCAGACAGCTCCAATACAGTATATATCATTATTATAAGCTTAATGTTGTGAATCTGGGTAAGATAGGGAAATCTTCTATGCTTTTTTGCTCCATAACTGATTTTTGTGTATTTTTAACATAAAACGTTACACATAGATTGTAGCGTTAAAGATCAGAGTTAATAGCACAGACATTTAAAGGAAACTCTATCGCCCCCTTGAGTACAGAGATTTGTTACAGGAAAATAAAATCAACCACATACTTGCAATTTGTTGGCCAAGCATCCGTGTCTGTGTACTTCCCTAAAATATTATTCTGGCCGAGGGCTGATTTAATTATTCCAGCATTTTTAATGTGCTGCCTCTCTTACTGCTGATACCAAGAATCTGTTCCATATTAACATTTATATTCTCTGCATTTGATTTTGACTATCAATGGTCAAAGTAACATTTATCCCTGCTGTATTTTCTATTTCTACAGTATATTATATTGCATTTGTCTCAAGATACACAGTATCAATAGCCAAAAACACAACTTCAAAATCTCTGTTGCTTAGCAAAATGATCTAAAATTGAACAGAAACATTAAAACATACAAAACTGAAATCGGCTGGTGAGAAAAAAATCCAACCTGCTGTAAAAATAGTTGGTCTGATAATCTTATAGTAGCAAAACCAGTAGTCAGACTGGTTTTGATGATTTACATTTCCATCAGAGAAAAGTGGTGGAAAAACAGTTTTTTTCAGTATCTTGGTGCACAAATACAAATAAATAATACTTCATATGAATTAAAGGCTACAGATAAATACAAACACTCTTGTGTGACTAAAAAGAGAGATCATGTGTGTGTATATGTCAGTGGTCAGAGGAAGATGATTTGGCACTGCCCTCTAGTGACCCAACGAGTGAAGCGCATCACAGACAGACTGCACCAATATTCTATAAAACCAAATCTGTTTCAATGTTAATTCACACTATACATCCACAGTCTCCTGTAGTGGGGGATCATATCTGCAGGTATGAACTGTAAGCCAAAAACTGGCAAAATCAACAGGCAGATCTTATTAAAATACCCTAGTGAATTTATTTTACGAGAAAAGATCTCATTTCAAGTCAGTTGACCATTTGTTAAGCCCTGCCTTAAAATTTTGACACTGCTGTCATTCTCAATAATACTCATTATGAAAGGAGGCTTTTCTCTTGATTTTGATAATAAATTTGTTTAGGAAATTATCAATGAGCAGATCCAGAAATTTACAATAAAGATGTATTTGTTAACATTAGTTAATGCATTAGCTATCATGAACTAACAATGAACAAAACAGCATTTATTAATCTGTCTTCATCTGTCTTCATTTTTTAAACCAAAAGTTGTATTTGTTAACGTAAGAAGAAAATATTAAAAACTTTTCTGTGCATTTTCAGTTTATTAAATTTAAATGTTAAGTTTAGTATTCTCTCTGTTTTGTACCACACTTGTCATACTTTGATCAAACCTGAGGGGTCATTCATAGCAAATATTATGAAAATATGACACAATATTTGACATCACTTTTAGACACTTCTGTCACTTTCCAAAAGAACACAATCTGAATGAATCAAATACTGTATACTGGATTGAGTCGCTTTGGATAAAAGCATCTACTAAATGCAACAGTAAGCAAGAGGGGCGGAGCTTAGCAAAGGGCCAATGACATCATCTTCAACAGAACCGGTTCATCCCATCTTCCCCAAACTGAGGGTTCTGTATGATCAGCCCTATCCAAGAACCCCATCCATCCTCCACACCAGACCTCTAGCTCAGTCTCACCTCTCAGAGTTATTATGATGTCATCCCAAAACACACAGCAACAGCGCTCCATCACAATATTCACACAACCAAAGAAACTCCACCCAAAACAAACATTTACATGCTTTATACCCACATCGAGATTTGCAATAACATTTCATACTTCCTCTTGTTTTTTCTTTTGTTCACATATATTTGAAGAGATCACACGTACACAATATGAGCTGGTTGACCTTGACGATGATGCCATTATGAATATGACAAGAAAAGACTGAAGCAGATAAAAATCAGTCTTACAACAAGATAAAAACTCAAACAAAACAGAAAGAAAACCACTGCCGCCTCTCCCTCCCCTGCCTTTGTGCTTGAAATTGTACTTCTGGATAAAAGTGTCCACGTCTAACGGCCCTAAAAAGTATTTGGATGTTCAGTCATCACTTTATATCTAAAAGTCATTTCATTAAATAAAATATCAAACCAAATATCATCTGCTTTTTTACCATCTACTGTAACTAAATGACCTTTAATCAATACTCGTGTCTAAATGAAGTTTTATTAAAAAAGAGAAAGTGTCCTGATATTCTTTGCTGTTATTCTGAACAATACTTATCTTTATTTAGATGAATAATTTGTGCTATATAATAAAAGACACTTAGATATTTTATTTAATGTAAAGACATTTTCTAAATAATCTTTGGGCCATGAACATGCTATACACAGATCAGATGGTGGAGGGTCACGTCTTGCACACCTGCTTGTAATGTTCAAGTAATCGTGAAGATCTTGAGGAGCTGGTTCAGGTGTATTTGACAGGGCTGGAGACGTGTCCCTCCACGAAACCAAACAGCCCCCAATTTTGTACACCGAAGAGCAATTGCACAGGTGCAGAAAACACGTTTCTCATGAACAATCGTCACACTGAAAGAATGAGTACAGATTTCTTAATGTGTGCAATATCTCCCTCCATCTGGGCACAAGGAATTTCTGAATTGTGTTAGCCTAATAATAAAGGCGGCGTGAACTGCGCAAATTGGGCTTTAAAATGGATTTAAATTTTATTTTGAGGTTATTGCTGGCTGAAATGAAATAATGGAACACGTATCGGTGGAGACGGTATTATTTTATCATCTTGTATATACATAATTAAGACGGTCAGAAACACTGCGTTCACGCAGGGACAGTCAGTGGACAGCCGCATAAAGCGTCTTAACTCGCCGCTGCGTCACGTCAAAGCCTCTTCGCCGCGTGCTCTTAAGTGGCGGGTAATTATCCTGTAGGGGATCAGAGTCCACATCGGGCTTCAGACTCGGCCAGTCAAAGGCACAGCTGTCCTTGAAGAGGATTCTGTCAGCGCCTGGACTGAGCTTGATTTATGAGCCCTGCCTCTCACCAGATGGGGGACAGAAAGAATATGACGGTCTGCTTGCTTAGCGAGTCACAGTCACTGGCTAATTACATCTTTATCTCTCGCTAATCTGATTCTCTTTCCGAAAGAAACAAAGGGAAAAGGCGACTTACAGGATCTAATACTGCGTTCAATTCAGACCTCCTATTTGGAAAGTCTTCATTGACACCTGCAGAGCTCATCGGTTGCCATTTAGTTTTTTACAGTACTGTATTTCATCATCTGCACATGGAAATTCTGGGATATTAAGGATAACGGCAAATGCAGGACACTGTGGGTTTGATTATGCCATTGAGCCAGACATGAACGTTACATCATTACGGTAGATTAGATTATCATACATTACATTCATCAACAGCATGGAGAAAAATCTGAATACATACACATTTGAAATGATATTTGGGCGCCTACACACTAGAGTTTAGGTGCGTCTGAGAATCCGACCAATTTATTTTAATGCCGCACAGTGAAAATGATGAATGAAAGTGAGACCAATTACAGATTTTGTTGTTTTTATAAAAAAAATTCAATTTTCTGCCTTACTGCTCGATTTCAAACTTCCTTAATTCAACACTCACAAAAATCATCCGTCTCTAGCGTGTAAGCGCCCTTACATTTCTGCCATTGCTTTCGTTACGGCCTTTGCCAAATTATTTCCATGTTAAAAAAGTTCTTAATGGTAAAACAGAGCACAATACTTCAAAAACGTTTTTTGCCGTTGAACGAATGTGATTTTTTAGTACAAAATATTTTCACACACATGGCTTGCGATCAGCTCTGTCATTTTTTTCTTACACGGAATTACTATCATATTTATTCAAATACTTATTAACATTGTCATCATCATCTTCATCATCATTATTAACACCAAAAAGTAATAGCAGTTAACCTTGCAGATTAAAATGTACACAGTGCAGGGGTTAAAACGGGGTCGGTGCAGGAAGTGAGGTCACAAGAGGGACATTTCTAACCGGTACATGCTATCCACAAGCAACGAGGAAGTTGATGAACTGCTTCAGACGCCGGAAACTTCTGCTGCCTTCAAGTCTTCAAGGAAAGATCACACAATGATGATGTAATGTCAGTCGTATTTTTCTTTCTCTTTTTTCACTTCTTTACAAACACGGGAAGCTTGAAATAAAGATGGGCACAGAATATAATTGTAAATTGCTAAATATTGAGTATTTCTGGCAAGCTTGGTCATCATTAACAGTACACGTACATACTGTACAGTCAACATTCACAATTACAACTTCATAAATAATGAACGGCCTCATTTCATAAATATGATCGTTCCGACGTGACCTGAAGGCAGCAATATCCTCCAAGCTGAAATGCTGAAACAGCGAGCCTGATGGGAAACGGGGGGCGTCTACTGCATATTTATTTACATTGATGGTGACGGACAGACTGAAGTGTAGGGGCTGGACAGGGTCAGATGTTTGCAACCGAGGGCTCCAGATATTACGGCCCTTCAGCTAACCCTTACTAGAAAGGAAAGATGTGGTTTGACATCATTCATAGTAGCTACGTATGTAAGAACGCACCGCCATTCGGTTCAGACCCCTGCGGTCAGACGGCCGCTGGTGATCCACCACAAACGCTTCTAGAGGGTCACCTGATCTTCAGCATCGCTTATCGTTACCTTCACAGATTCACAACCCACGGAGTACAAACAGCATGTCCAGCACGCACATCATGAGACACCAAACTGTTGAGCTTGTCATAACATTACTCTGCAATTTCATTTGCATCACACATCAGGTTCGAACGTTAAAAGGTGACCGTCGTCGGAAACGGGAATGAAGCGGCGATATGTGAATGAGAGAGGATACGGGAAGAAATGACCGAGAGATGTAGCGATGGCTCCTGGATCAATGCATAATTTCTTTTTGTTCACAGTGATGGGTTCGTTTTTAAAGACTCCTTCCAAAGGCAGGAAAGTTTTAGACCTTCATCAGAACAGAGACGGAGAGGCAGAACCAGAGGCCAGCTCCTGATAAACGACTGTTAAGAGACGTCCCTCCGCCGTACACCGCCCCGGGCACTGCAAGAGTAAAGAGAAACCAATAAACAGTGTTAAAGAGTTCAACAACAGCTAATCAATGTGGTGGCAGAGTTAAAAATGTTTAAAACACATATTAACACTAAATACTAACACATTAAATATTAACAGGTGGAGTGATATACAAATGTGACCCGTCTGTGAAAACAAGACTAAAGTGTCAAAATCTAATTATGAGATTAGAAGCAACAAAAATTATATAATGTGTGTTTATAGCTGTAAATGATAAATTATGATTTTGAGATGCAGTACTTACATTTATTTATTTATTATATTAAAATTAAAGATTTTATTGATGTTTTATGTATTATTTTGCCCAAAAAAAAAAACTGATGTTGACTTCCTAAGCATTGATCTTTGAAAATGAAACATTTACACTACATGCCTATAAAACGTTAACAATAAAACACAGCATTAAACTATTATTATACTAGTGCTGCAACGGTACACAAAGTTTACGGTTTAAATAAATTCTTACAGTAAACTGAACCAAACTCTTTCAAACTGTAGTGCTTTTGTCTGCATCAGTCTTACATTTTAAGTTATAATTTATTTATTACGAACCTAATGAATTTTCAGAATTTACTCACTTATACACAATATAAACTATAAGCACGTCATTCTTAGACCATAGACACCATATATTATATTTACATTTAATCATTTAGAAGATTGACCAGATACTATTATTTAAAGCAACACAATCAAATCAACAAAAGGAAAATAATGTGTTCTGTGACGGGTCCTAGTTCGTCCGACAAATAAAAGAATAAATAAGTAAATAGATATAAAGCAGACAAAATTAAGAAAAGCAGTGCGTTTAATTTCAGTTTTTTTTGTTCAAATGTCACAAAGGGACTCAAATGCATGAATCACCGTAAATGGTGCAGCATTACGTCACTGCACTACTAGTTAAAAAATAAAAGCTTTTGAAAAAAGCTGGAAAATACAGTAACTACTTTTACTCAAAATGACAGAAACATTTAAGAGGCGAGTTAAGATGTTTATGCAGCAAAAGATCATTTAAAGGAAAATGAGAGCCAATGACACACAACAAAAGCAGCCGCATGAAGAGGTGAAGATGAATGAACTGATGACGAGTAACTCATTGCAGGAAAACTCTGAGATAATGGAGGAGAGAATGAGAAAAGAGCCGGGAGAGGAGAGGAAAGAGCAGGAATCACTCGCTGGGGACACAGTGTGAGGAATGAAGCCTGAGAAGCGACTGATGACCTCCTGAGCTAACAGGACACAACAGAGCGGGAAATGCACCGGGACAAACGATGAGGGGAAGAACAGCGACATAATGGGCCGAGGAATAGAAAAGATGGATTGAAAAGGCTGAAAGGAAACTAAAAGAGGAACTAACAAGGTCGAAAACATGTGAGATATGATATACAGGACATGTGCGATTTTACATGTGGCTAGTTGAAAATGTTTACACATATCAATATCAAACATCAATACCAATAATATCAAATATCAATATCAATATCAATATCAATATCAATATCAATATCAATATCAATATCAATATCAATATCAATATCAATATCAATATCAACATCAAACATCAATATCAAGTCTTTATGGAAACATAAAAATGTAAAAATAAACACAAATTGCAAACCTCATCTCTTTCTCATTTCGTTGCAGTGGCACTTTGGAGGTTTGCGTTTCCTTCCCAAGAAACAAATTTCACACTACCAAAATCCCTTGAACACACATCATCTTGTAATTACAGCTTTTGAGCTCATATGCAGTTATTTCCCAAGATGACTTGAAGGCCACAGTAGTGAACACATTCCTGTATCCCACATGCATCACAGTTAAAAAGTTTGAAAGAAAAATATACTTCACATGGGGTTAAACACCAGCGTGCCAGAGTTCTGCATTATTTAAAAGGGAAAAACACTGCACATTGGTGAGTGTAAACCCGATCATTTGACTTCAAGGACCTCAATAGACACACTGCTATTATCAGCCTCTGGTAAAGAGAGACAGAACTGCACATTCATCTGTTTTGTACAGTGGAAAGTCGCTTCCTGCAGGCTGTTTATTTATCCTTGACTTTATGCCTTTTTAGATTTATGGATGTTTGGTAAGTTACAGAGCAAAGTGCACCCAGACTTTTCACACTGTGTTCTTTATAAAGGAACTTACTGAAGAGTAACATGCTGGCGTTAGAAGCGCCGAGACGGTTGGAGGCGAGGCAGGTGTAGTTGCCAAAGTGTTTTTCTGTGACGTTGGTGAAAAGCAGCAGGGAACGTGTTTTCTCGTTTTTAATCTTCAGCGAGTTATCGCTCTCTATCGGCCTGAGAAAGAAATAATGCGAAAGATCGCACATTAGAGGAGGTGAAATCACACTAAACCGCTACATGCCATTTCCCATGATTCACAGCATGAGCGTCTCTCTTTCTCGCTCCGCTGCTTTAAATTCTTTGATGTAATCGTACCTTCTGTCATCTCTGTACCATTCAAATGACGCTGTGGGCACAGCCATGGCTTCACATCGTAAAATGGCAGTTTTCCCCAGCTGGGCAGGCATGTTTTTCACATCTGTAATTACTGGTGGATCTAAAGGGATGTAGAAAGTACAAAGATTATATAAAGTACATACAAAGTTTGGGTTGTAAATGGGTGGGAGATTATCAGTTTATAAAAACTTACATTTCTTACACAAGAGATGACTCTTAATGATACTTTTGTACAATATACTGTCATTGTATAGAAAAGGGCTGTATGAAGATTGCTCAAAAACTTCTCCTGTTATCATCCTCCACATGAGGAAGAGTAAAAACAAGAGGATTTTTATTAAAAGCAAAAAAAATAGATAAAATCAACAGACACAGGATTTTCTTACTAAAACATTCTTGCATTAACTTTGTTTTATCACAGTTGTCTTGCAAATTAACAATAGTTGTCCTAATATAAATTAATATTCTAAAACCTGGTAATGCACCCCAAGCAATCTGACTATATCTATATCACTGTATCTCTATGTGTATCTATCTCTATATCGTCTATAGCGTCTATATCTATATCTCAGTATCGTCTATATCTCAGTATCTCTATGTGTATTTATATCTATTCTATATCTAACCTTAATCTAACCTATATCTATTTTATATCTATTTTCTATCTATCTATCTATCTATCTATCTATCTATCTATCTATCTATCTATCTATCTATCTATCTATCTATCTATCTATCTATCTATCTATATATATATATATATATATATATATATATATATATATATGTGTGTGTGTGTGTATCTATATCTAATCTCTACATCTAATCTATATATCTATATTTATATCCATATGTCTATATCTCTAATTCTAGTCTATATCTCTATATCTAATCTATACATCTTTCTCTATATCTCTATATCTATCTGTATCTATACTCTACATCTATATCTATTTATCTATATTATTTAAATACATATATAAATACTGTTTATTTCACAATGTGTTTTTTTAAAGCTGCTTTGCAACAATGCAAAACTGTTAAAAGCACTTTAAAAATAGACTTCACTAGACAAAACATTTTAAACTTTTCTTTATGTTTTCTAGGAATATATATACTTTTTTTCTCAAAAGAATATTGTAACATTTATGCTTAAAACAAGGAACAGATGTTTTGACATAAATAAAATATTTACTTTTTTTCTGGAGACGAGACAAAAGATTATTGACAGTAGAAATACAGAAGTCATGATAGAAGGTCCACATAGAGTAAAATGGTAGAGTATGATATCTCCCTTGAAAATGTAATTACGTTTCAATAGTTCTCAAGTACAAATTCACAGTATACTAATGAAATACAATTACAGCTCTGTAGAGATGATAAAGATATATGGTGAGTATAATTTTACAGACAGCCAATTGCAATCCAATTTCTGTTTCCATTACAGCTTCACAGAACGTTGTGAAAACATGGCATTAAGATGTCAGTGTGTGTTACTGACAAAAGAGTGTGTGTGACTCGACTTACAGTTGACTGTGACCTTGACACGTCGGGTATCTGGAGGAGCTACGCCGTTGTTGGTGATGCATTCAAATTCTTCTGCTTGGTGGCGTTTGATTTCTGTGATTTCCAGAAATTCGCCCTCGCTCATGAGACCATCTGCAAAGTCAGAAGACAAGCGAGATGTTTGATACGCGGATGTAATAACCCAGTTAGACGTTATAAGAAAGCAGGTCCACCTGAGTATTGTTTCACATTGTTATGTTGAACAAAAACGGCCTAAGGACATGATAGCAGAGACACTGGAAAATTATTCCCCTTATGCATCTTGTGGATGGTGATTATCCAAAGAGTTTTTAAGTTCATGTAGTACATCACGGTCCCCCTGGAGCATCCGGCTGTTGAATATACTGCCCAGGGCTCAGTGATGATGTAAAAATACAGCAGGTTTAATGTTCACATGACCTCATCCAGGACCCTTAACTGTGACTAAATCATGTGAATTGTGTCATAACTAAATCTCCAGCAGGACCAAATGCTGCAATCTGTCATTTTTGAGCATCTGTATCTATATCTACATCTATATCTATACATATATCACTATATTTATATCTATATCTATGCACCTCTTGTGTTTTCTGTATATATGTTTTCTAGATATATCTATATCTATATCTAGATGTTTTTCTCTATATTATCAAAAATATAGCAAATCGGATCGATTGCCATTGGATGAAAATTGAATCATACGGCTGAATCAAACATCATTGGCTTAAAGAACATGTAGAATATTGTCTGTCTATCAACATCTTAGCAACAGTATAGCAACACCTTAGCAACTAGCAGGGCACCTTAGCAACCACATAGACAGGTATACTGTATAAACCCTTTTCTCTAAACTCTCTAAACTTTAAATCTCTATCCAAACTGGAAAATTATTTAGTATATGTGCTGCCTAAGCTTAAGTATTCAATTTAAAAAATAACATTTTTACAACCTTCAGACTTCAAATAAAATTCAGACTGAGACATGAGACTTTGTAAAGTCAACATTCAAAGCATGTCACGACGAACACAAATGCGTTTCTAGTTATTTTTGCAATTCTGTTTGATTCTGTTAGCGGTGCAGAAATAACTGCACTGTTGAAATTAATTTAAGCTTTAAAAACTTAAATGTATATATGAATCAAAAACAATAAAAGACTGAGGTGAGAAACACAGGGTTCACAGAATAAACAGAAAGGAATCTGCCTGGTCCTCTGATAACCATCACAGAAATGTTTGTTGGGTAATGCGTCAGCAAGCTTTATTTACAGCCATTGTGAACTAAATAAAGACCGTCTCGCACCTCTGAGGCGCTTCTTCCCTTCAGCGAAACCAAACAGACAACACAAATCTTCAGATACAGGGTGACAAGGGTGGATTTGCTGCTGTGTGATGAAAGTGGGTTATTAGTACAACGATGACAATAAGAACAGAACTATGTTTCCTCTCTTGCTATAAAAGTAAGACTGCTGAACAACACACCAAAATCTCTGTGTCAACTCGAATAATCCACTTGTCAGTACTCGGTCCGTCTCTCACGCTACATACAACGGCAGTCGTACACCTTTTAATTCGCAACTATGGGGACTTCATGGCCCAAATTCGTTGCCTTTTCTAATTGAAGATTATTGCAGGGGATTATTAGCACGGCTACTGAACTGGAGAGGATTATTTGCAGCTGCACACGCTGGGGTTTACAGAGACGGTATTAACTCATTCCATTAGCGTAATAAATATCCTTTTCTTCCTGACATCTTCGTCAGGCTGTCTGAGCACCCATTTCAAATTGCTGGGGGGAAAAATTATCTTATCCTGACAAAAAGCGTTTACAGGTAAAGAGACCGGAGCGTCTCGTAAGGGTCGAGCTGAGCCGGATTCTTACTAAGTAGATGGTATTTGTATTTATTTTTCACAGCTGTGACAAGCACATTCCCACGTGGCCATATGCATTTTTTATTTGCTAGTTTTGGCAGATAAAATATCAGTACAGTGAAACTGGTTAAATGTGAGGGTTCTTATGAACAGTTTTATTGCTGTCATAACATAATAAATACTCAATTATTTGCCTTATTAGAGAAATTACACAGCTTTTGTATATGCTAAAGCGGTCTTTAGCTAAAGCAGTCTGCTGTACTCCTCCAAACAATAATCCTTCTGTGTACCCCTGCCGTTTTGTGTGGCGTTGAACAGATTTCGACCACTGCATGGAAACATACAGATAAACACTTTCGCTCTAAAAATTTCATTTTAAGCTTTATTTTAAGTTGATCATTTTCCATGGCACAGTGGTTCACATTCATTTCTCAAATATATAAAATCTGTTTGAATGTTAGTTTTTTTCTTTAATTACAATAAATGTTTGAATACTTCCTTGTCACCTCAATATACAAATAAGCTATTCAAAGATTACACCCTGACAATCTTTTGTAACATGACGATAAACATTGCCTGTCCACCACCTCACCGAAAATAAATTGTGGCCCACGTTTTTCTCCTGTTGATGTTTGTCCACCGATCAAAAAAGTCTCTTAAATCGCTAGAAGCTCGGACGGAGTTTATATGAGCACTATACTCTTGAGGTCTATTTACCTGCATTAATTTTTAAAATTTGAAAAACATACAGTATATCCACTTTATAGATTTTAACATTTAATGTGATCTCTGGGAATTCACTGAATGATCTGGCTGGTGCTGGACTCTAACAGTTGTTTATACAGTGATTTGTCTCTCTTTTGGAGCTCATCTGAAAATCACACAAACAAAGGGACATATCTTACTGAGTTTGTGTCTTTCTGTGTCTTTTAACAGGTCTGCAGTAGCTGTAATTCATACATTACAGTCCGGAGAAAGGACACCGTTTAAAGACAACACTTCTGTCGATGGAGGTTTACTAAAAAAAAAACCCCGCCTCTAACAGCCACCAGCATTTTTACTGTCAAAAATGTATTCAGTAAACAAATAAAGCAGTAATTCACAGATTCACTCCTGCATTTAA
Organism: Beaufortia kweichowensis; assembly: GCA_019155185.1. Classification (NCBI taxonomy): domain Eukaryota; kingdom Metazoa; phylum Chordata; class Actinopteri; order Cypriniformes; family Gastromyzontidae; genus Beaufortia; species Beaufortia kweichowensis. The sequence goes on from CM032800.1 coordinate 11,258,594, forward strand.
ATGTGGACAGAATTATTGTGGGCTGAATGTTTGACACATGAATAATGCCTATTTCCTGTCACTGAAGATTTATCTGTGTGAGTTAGTCACTCTTTGAACATCTATTATAAAGGGAGTGGGCGTGTCATCTGTCACCCGGGTTCTGGTGCCGTGGGCGGCGAGTTAGCGGACAGGTATGGGATTGTGATGTCATCCCACCCTGTCTGGTTGCCTGCGGTGTGATGTCCAGGTCCAGATGGCTCTCGCTTTCTTCGGCAGAGTACTCGACACACCCTACTTTTCTCACTTTGCGTCTGGCAGCCAATAGGCTCCACTGCAGCGACTCGCACTGAATAACAATGTGCCTCTCTCTCTCTCTCTCTCTCTCTCTCTCTCTTTATTTCTGTCCTGGCGGTGGGTGTGTTATGGGCTGTAAGGGAAATGCTGAGTGGGAAAAACTGCAGACCGGGAGAGCTGCAGACAGGAGGAGTGGGCGGTATCACCAAAATCTCATCTCACTGGAAGGTTATACCATTATCACAATAGATAGTTATTCACGCTGAGAATGTAACAAAAAATATAATATATTCTTGTATTTTATGTCCTGGATGATGTACACCTATACAAGACTTCTTATGTTTTGTTATGTAGCTCAACTGGTTGAGCATTGTGTTAGCAGCAGAAAAGGTCATAGGTTCGAATCACAGGAAATACACATACTGATCAAATGTATAGCATTGATACGATGTCAAAATCATTTTGGATCAAAGTCAACATCAGACGCTGATGTCCTAATGATGCAATTAACTGAATCTTTCACAAGCATGTTCAGATTAAACTGCACAAGAAAAGACAAATAATAAAAATTTTTGGGACAATATTTTCATGACAATTAAAGAATATAATCTATGAAAGTAAGAAGGTACCAGAGGCTTGTGCTTTGTGAATAAGTCACTTGCTGATATCAAATACACTAAAGGACCGATGGAAATAATGATGGACAACCCTGTAATATTCCTATGTCAACATTTAATGAAAACCGCATCTCCTGTAACGTGTGTCATTGCAACCGCTGCTAATGGATGTAGCTAATATTAATGATAATGAAAGTTATAAATAGTATGGTAATGATGAGAAAAATGATTAATATTGCGGCATGCAGATAACGGTGAGAAAGATGAAGATTACACATGTTGACAATAATCACCCTGCCTGTGGATGTAATTACCTGTAATGAAATCTAAGCTTTAAATCACAGACAAAGACGGTATTATCATACAGCCATTATACTCATACTGATTTTGCCAACACAATCTCGTGGCAAATCATAACTATTACTTTTTATTTTATTTTATTTTGTATACATTTTGGTGAGGCTTCACTCTTGCCTTTTTTAATCATACATTTTTGTACAATTCACATTGTCTGGAATCTTATTTGTGAACCTGTAAGATCAAGTTAGTTTCCAAGGTATATTAAAGGTACATGGTAAGTCCTTTTTCCGCATGTATACTACATGATACTTCATTTGACAAAACATGCTTTTTGCAATTAAAGTACACAGTGTTCAATACTGTATCCCACAATGCAATGCGTTCCACTTGAGATTTCATTTCTAGCATGACAAATAAACCAAATTTAATATAGAAATTAACTTATTTTTGCTTGCATCTCAAAACATTTTGCCCTCATAAAGTTTGGAAACTTTATTGTTGCAAAAGTAAATGTTTAAAACATTCGCATTCTGCATACTTTCACATGCTGTTTTTAGAATACAGTAGGCAGGATACAGTATAGACCACACTTAAAAAGCAGCCAAAAACAAGCAGAAATCTCACATTTGAAGTCCTTCCAGGTAACGGTGGGCTCCGGTCTGCCCACTGCCAGACAAAAGAGGTTCACGTCATCGCCTTCATTTACAGATTTATCCTCAGAGATGTTCACTATCCTTGCTGGCACTGCCAAAGAGAAAGAGAAGTTAATAATCATCCTGATTTATAAAAACACAGATAACAGCACTGGATACATTATAGATTAATTAACATCAAAATTAATCTTAGTATGAAAACAAACTAAACGCATCTGCTCCTGCACCAGCAAGATGGATTGTTTGTATTAAGATTTATAAATGATTTCAATCAGCCGTTTCGGCCAAAATTCCCAAAGCAGAGGGCAACGCATAATGCCGGACAGATAATGAGACGGTCCTTGAATTTAAATGCTCTGTGATCAGAGCTTTAATGAAAACGGCCAAAAATGTGGCCTGCGAGGCATTCTCAGCCAGGTCCATTTCTCAGTTTTCCAGCAGGACAAAATAGTTGTGAGGATAAAGTAAGATTGGACCGGCAGCAGATTCGTGTTGGTGGAGTGACTGGGGGGTGTAATTATTTTCTACCATATCGCACTAAGACTAAAATTGAGGGCACAATGGTATCGAACAAATATGGTGATCTGTCTGCAAAGCTCCTCGCAGCAGATAAAAGGCTGTGTTTGGTGAGATGATTTTCGCCCGCTGGTTGGCCAACAACATGCTGGAGATGCATTCTTAACATGCCTCTCCCTCCCCTCCGCATCACAGATGCAGTCGGCCAAGTAATGCTCTCTGGAATATTTTTCACTTTGATATTTTCAATCTTGTGCTAGAGAAAAGTGCGCTGGGCAATATACATAACAATTGACAACGTGCAGGTGGAGGAGGTGGGGTTGCCATCCGTCAGTCGAACGCGCTGGTGCTAATAAATCACGTCACTCGAGATTGCTGGAACTCTTAGTTATTTTGCTGTTGATGCGAACCGGCACCGCCCCGTCCCGCCCTGTGCTATCAATCAATCTAAAGCTTGAGTTGGTGCTCATTAAATCATGCATTTAAAGTAATAGTTTGGACAGAAATGAATGGCATCATTAACTCCAAATGTGTTGATAAAGCTGGTGTGATTCAGTTTGATTTCTTCCTGTAGCGCAGTTGGTATAACACTGCGCTAGCAACAAAAAGGTTGTGGGTTTAATCTCACAATGTAATCTCAATTTAAGAATAAATATTTGAAAAGAAATAAAAAAATGTTAATGTTAATTTTAAAAATACCTAAAAGTAAAAAAAGATGACAAAAATATGAACAAATAACAAACTGTAAAATATCCTAAACATTCCTAGTTATAAAAAACCAAAACTCTGGACCTTCTGCAGTATTTTTCCTTTTAATCCAAAGAAGAAAAATAGTTACACCGGTTTGGAATGACACGAGGGAATGTAAATGATGGTTCATTTTTCATTTTGTGTGAATTATTTCTGTAAGACGTGTGAATATTTTACACTGGCCCAACAGGGAACTTTTACTTTTAATTCTAGATGAAGTAAGTAAGTAGTCATTTAGCAGATGTTTTTATCCGAAGCGACTTAAGAGCACGTGTTACAGGGACAATCCCTCTGGTGCCTGCAAATGAAGTCTGTTAATTGCATCGCTCAGGGGCACGATGGTGATGGTTCATCACGGCTCTATACGGGTCTGAATCAGCAACCTGGAAGATGACGCGTGCCATTTTAAAATACTTTCTCCTGTGTGGAAAAACAATAAGAGGTTATTCTCAAATGTAATATCGAGCATGATTCACTTACCCTGAACGATGAGGTAGACGTGAGCCGTTCGGGGCTGGTTTCTGGCCTGGAAACTGCACGTGTAGGGTCCCTCGTCTGTCACCATCACTCTTTCAATCTTAATGGAGAAGTCACTGTTGTTGTTGTTCACCAGGGAGACGCGGGTGTCCAGGGACCACTTATCTGTGCCCGTGAAGAGGATGTTGGAACGGTTCAGCCATGCTTTGTGAGTGACCTCTTCGTCAATCTTGCATCTAAGTGGATGGAACAGATTTGTGTCATTCTGTGATGTCATCGAATAAGCCTACACAACTTCTTTACAGGGACAATGGCATTGACCCCAAAACGAATCTACCACAAATTAAATGCACTTAAAATGCATGAGTTACCTATTTAAAATAATGGAAATATACATGTGTGACAAAACTGAACACGTGTTTTTGATAGACAACATACTTCGTAGGATTTCTGTGATTGAAAATGCACAAACCAAAAGCAATAATGCCCAACAAATGGAGAAGAGATGACATAAAATAGTGAATGATGAAAACAATTTAGTAAAACTTTATTGGTAAGGTTGACATTTACATGAAATTGAAATCTAACCAATAGAAGTGGATGGGCATCAGAAATAATTTCATCCTGAGGCTCATACTTATTGATTATAGGCAGACAAATTAGACAGATGCCAATCAGATGAATTATATCCAATCATCCTCAAAAACTATACGTCTGACCAGAGATTTTCATTAACTGTTGCATTGTGAATAGTTTTGGGTGGCCACTTAATCTCTGATGTAAAATCTGGGTACTAAAGCAAAACCAGGCCAACAGATAAAATTCTGTATAATGTAAGAACAAAGAAGTATACTCTTCTTTGTTAAAAACATGATTTCAGAAATATATGAATGATTCTTGTAACTCAATCGGTCGAGTTCCATGTAGTATCCAAATTTCACCTCTAGATGTCATTGTTCTGCTCTCATCTTTACATAGAAAGTGACACATTCGAGGTTTAAAAATCACTAATATTAATGTCAACTTTGACTTTCAGCATATCAGACTGTGATATCACATCATATTCTGTTCCCTGTATAGGCGTGTGGAATAATAATATGGCGCTTTTGAGAATATAAACCCCTGACAGCAGGTTTAAGAGTTCAACTACAGGCTGATAGACTGAAACATTTCTGTCTGCAAATTGTCAAATAAGAATCTAGAATGAAATTACATTTTTAAAATGTGCCCTCAGCCTGACGCCTGTGGCAGGTAAAGATGATTAAACCGCTTGGGTCGGGCGGTATGAGGGTATATACCGGTGATCGTACAGAGAGATGTGTCAACAGATATTGGGTGATCTGGAATGCATTTGGAAAGTAGATATGCTTGAGAGATATTAGGAGTAATGAGCACAAAAGGGCAAAATTTAAGCACTTTTTGTCACACAGATGCAGGTGTACAACTCGCCTCAAAATGACGCTTTCTCCTTCCAGCACGGTAATGTTGTCGGGCACGTGGCTGAACTCGGCCGCCTGAGTGCTGGTGGGCCCTGCCAAAGAAAACCAGAGGAGAGACAGTGAGCATAAAACAGTTATTCCTGCAACAGAAGGTCGCACGGCTCCCCGGGCGGCACGGTCGGTACTGAGCACCTCATTGATCCTGCTCAGGCAGGATTTGTTTTTGTGGTTTTGCTTAGTTGTTTGTGAGGAGAGAATAATAAGATGGCAAACGACAGCGTGCAGCCGTCAGTGTTGACCGTCGGTGGGCTTGAATAATGATTGGGTTCTGCCCCGCACGCCGCCCGGCCGCGCATTCATCGAACAGACCCGATAATGAGCCCGGGGAAGAGGATTCGCACGGAGGCGATGGAGCGTGAAATGAAGGGACAGCCACTGCAATGGGAAGGATTTTACACACACACACACACGCTGTTACTTGTAAACACATACACGTGTGTTTGCATTTGCGCAAACGAAAGTACGCACAAAGTCATATTGGGATGGGCTGCAATCGTTTTCTCGCTTGATATTTCATTGTCTTGGTTTCAGTATAAATATCTTAAGAACAGGATGCATTTGCTTGAGAAAAGAAATAACACATTCAGAAGAAACCGAGTGCGTTCTTGGCTGAAAAATGAAAAAAATAAACATTACTGACTGCAAACAAGCAATATCTGAGGTGAATTTTGAATGTCTGTGTCTGCAATTTCCAATTTCCTCTGCAAACACAGATTAGCGTCCCCTCCTGAGTGCACTATCTAAGTAGAGGTCTCTCTCTCGGCACGGTTCCGTCTGTGACCACATCAACACTGCCAAATGCCAGCGTGCCACCAATACCGATCCCGACCGCAACTTCTGCTCGTCGTCCCCGTCACAACCAGCGCTGTCCTTAATATCTGCTGGCCAATATTGGGTCGACCTGCCTGGGAGGTTTAATACACGAGAAATCAGAGTTAAGAAGCGGTCTGAAGTTCTTGCGTTTAACGTGAGTGCGAAGCCACCAAACTGACAGCTTGCCAAGTGCGATTCCGGAAAGTAAAGCAGAAAGGATAAAGACGACAGTAAATTTTAAGCAGTGTGGCGTCTGACGGCCAAGCTCTGGCTTTTTAATTTGAGCGGGTGCCATCGTGGAAGCGTCCCAAATTGCGCAGTGTAATGAAAGTGCGCGTGGGCCGCATTGCCATGCGTGTCATGCCACAGTACACAAATTACATAAAGCTGCTTGGCATTATGCGCTAAAATGACCAGCAATGACATTGCTAAATTAAGTTTCTCTACTTGCAGGGGCATAAGCTGATATGAATTGAAGTAATAGTTTAATTATTTTTTTTATTTTTAAAGATAAAGTACTGTATGTGTATGTGCATGCAAAGATCTCAGACAGTCAAGATGACCACTGAAGTCATCTCATCAATCACCTGTTTATATTTTACTAAAGTTCTGTTAAGTTCAGACATAAAAACAGTCTATGCACATAAAATGAAAATATATGGATGTGACAAAAATGCAACATAGCCTACTTTACAAGATTTCTGTAAATTAAAATACACAAACCAGAAGCAATAATACCCAACAAATAGAGAAGAGATGGGTCTTCAAAGAACATAAAATGGTTATTTTAATGAGGAATATAGACAATTCTGAAAACAGCACTTTACCCGATTATGAAAAATCATGATTTAAACATAAACAAATGCTTTAAAAACTTTAAGAGAGACCTTACATGAGTACAAAAGCCATCAAATATCGACATCTGACCTATCAGTATGATGAAAAAACTTTTATAAAACATTAAAAAACGTTTACATGGAATTGTCCATACAATTTCCTGTCCGTTTCTAAAAAGTGACAGCTTGTTTCACAGTTGAACGTTGTTTTCAATGTATAAAATAACCTGCTGATGAAGTGCTGATGAATAACAGCACAGTTACAGACTTACAGTATTGAGGTTAATTAAATTCAGGTTTTTCTTTTTCTGTCTTTGCACACTGTACCATTACTCTCTTTACACACACACACACATCCTGCATCAAACAGATGAACACAGTAAAGCCCCAGTGCATCATGGGGAAGGTTATAAAACTGAGGGGTTTATTCCCTATTCCCTTTTCAATTCCTATCTTCACAGCTCAATTGGCACCTCCGGTTTTAATACCTGTTCCCGGGCAGCGTCTGCTCCCCAGCCTGACGTTTTGTCTGGGCCGGGTCAACACGCTCACCACGCACACCAACACGCTTGATTATTAAAGTGTGAAAAATATGGTCTTTTATGCTATATGCGTTTCGTGCTATTTATGCTCCGTCAGTGCAAACCACACAGGTCTGTTCTCGGGGTGTTCCCAGTAGAGATGAGAATTTAGACCAGACCAGATCTGTGTGCTGTTTGAACACCCGGGTTAAAGGACATTTGAAGCCAATAAGGAATCCATCTGAGAAGTAGGTATTATAGAAAATGGTGTGCAGCAAATCCCTGCATACAAATATATACTACAGTATTCTGTTATACAATAGTATCATTCAGGGGTGTGTGTATTTATATAGTCACACCTATATAACGCGTATGTGGTTCAAACCTGTCAATGGGGGTCAGTGTTGTTTGGTTACCAACATTCTTCTAAAATCTGCTTTTGTTTTCTTATGAAGAAAGTTTGGAATGACTTGAGGGTGAGTAAATGTCAACCATCCCATATTTCTAACTATGTTATAGGCCATTGTGACTAACAGACTCTATGACTGCAACTGAACTTGCATCTTTTGGCAAGACGGCAAGATACTGCAGTGAAAAACCACTTTAGCAAATGCAACCATAATATAATTCACTGAAAACCCAGTGAGACGGCCTGTCCGGTCAGGTCCACACCGCAGGGACTGAGAGTATGGCCAGAGAATATGGATGTGCTATAGGGAGAGAGAGAGAGAGAGAGAGAGAGAGAGAGAGAGAGAGAGAGAGAGAGAGAGAGAGAGAGAGAGAGAGAGAGAGAGAGAGAGAGAGAGAGAGAGAGAGAGAGAGAGAGAGAGAGAGAGAGGAGAGAGAGAGAGAGAGAGAGAGAGAGAGAGAGAGAGAGAGAGAGAGAGAGAGAGAGAGAGAACTAGAAGCAACTAGAAAATGTGAAATGAGGCTCATTTCCAAAATTTTCTAATTTAATAATCAAAATGAAATAAATAATCAATCTTAAATGAACAAATTAATAACACTAGAGTAGATTCTACTACACTAATAAAAGTTAATAATTATAATCAAATGAACAAATGTCCATAATCTTTTTAAAACTACATAATGTTAAATGAATAAATGCGAACTAATATATTTATATAAGATTATGCCGCCTACCATCAGAAACATCCTTCACTACTGGAGTGTGTCTGAGATGTAGGCAGCTCACCAGATTTTGGAACAGAGCAAATCATATAAAGCAGCACATGTGGGTGTTGGAAAAAGTTTGAGATTGTATACAGCTGTAGAAAGTGAATCTAACCTTGCAGTGATTTTTCGGTTTATGTGATGAAATAAAGAATGGCATCAGAATGTTTGTGGGAGAAACACTTATGAAAAGTCTTTCTCTGGGTCATTAACACTGTTGTATCTCTGGCATTTACTCAAGCCTCTTATTATATTCCATCTCCCGGTCCAACTGTCCTTAAAAGTTAACCATCCTCCTAAACCGCCTAAACTCGGTTGTCTGGAGACTGAGTCAGTACGCTTAACCCGTTCACTAAGCCTAAAAGAGATGCATCATTTATTGCACTCGGTGCAACGCCTCAGGGCCCGGGTTTATTCCCCGAGACCCGTGGGACATTCGTTCAAACGTGATTTGTATCCCCTTGACTTCTACATGCACTCGTTTGTAATTGCATTCGCTTCTGGTACAAAGTTATTAAAAAAAGCAAGCTGGAGTCGGACACCGGAGAGCATCATCGCCTTTGTACTGACATCTACTGCGCTGCTGCTCCCGATGATCAAAAAATACTGAAAAAACTTCTGAAAGTTGAAGATAACGTGATGGCGGAGAACCTGGAGGAAATAATAATTGCTTGAAAAATAGGTCAAATCATAAACTATATTAGATTTTTTCCTGATGTATAATTATAATGTTTCTTGTAGCCAGACTAAGGTCTGACCCTTAAAAATAAAACCAGAGGATTTCTGCTACTGTACAATTGGAGTACATTGTTTTTAAAGCATTTATGTTTAAATCATAATTTTTCAGAGTCAGGTCAAGTGCAGTTTTCAGACCTGTCACATCCATAACGGTCCATATTCCTCATAAATGAGCACATGAAAATAAAATAACTATTATATGTTCTTTGAAGAGTGATCTAATCTCCATTTGTTGAGTATTATTGCTTCTGGTTTGTGCATTTTTAATCACAGAAATCCTACAAAGTATGTTGCCTCTCAAAAATTCATATTTCCATTTTTTAAAATGGAAAACTCGTGACTGATATTTTTTCATGTTTGGACTCTATCAACAGGGCTTTAGTAAAGTATAAACAGAAGGTTTAATTTATGGTTAATACACATTCTGTGAGAATTTATATTTTAGGTTTTGACTGAAAATGTCACTGTAATCGCCCAGGTGTTATTGTACTTCAAGTCATAGTCCATATGATATTTATTTCACCAACGGCCACCCTGCTGGCTAGAAAACTGTATCAGCTAGTGAAAACTCATATTGCTCAACCAACATGTGGATGGAGAGAGATTAAAAAACTGAACAGAGAGACAATAGCAAGAGCAATGAAATATTTACACTTTCACCCAACACCTCGATGATACAGAGCAGCAGCCCAGGAATTATCAGACGGTTTGAGCCCGAGGCTGGAGAGGATTAAACATTAACTGGCAGATAGATCCTTTTTTCCACGTCCGATCTCATTAACTCTCTGTGAGCCCATCGCTTTGCTCTTCCAGCTCTGAGACGGGCCGGTTCAGAGCTCACATTGCTACCTGCCCTTTGGCCATCTGCCACATCCGCACCAACAGGGCAGCACCTGGTCACCCTGTATGCAGCTTTATAGAACTGTGTCATTATTTACTCATCTCATGTCGTTCCAAACCCGTATTGATGTGAAAATTGACTTGAATGTCAGTCTGGTCTTAATCAACGGCTATTCAATGGCTTTATATGACTTTGAACTACGGACAAAAAAACAAAAGCATCTCAGACATTATCCATGCGTGTTCCTTGTGCATTATATTCAAAGTCATTGGCTCATTATCCTGCCAATCTGTCTATGCAATGATGCCTGATCTGTAGATGAGTCTCGGCTCAATTAAACATGGACGGACATGAAGGATTTATTGACTAATGATCCAAAAAGAAGTTGACTATTCATAATGATAGCTAAACAACCATTTACAAATAACCCATTTACAAAAAATCTTGCTATTGTATCACAGGATTGTAAAACATTTTTTATTTATTTCACTTCTTTTACTTATTTTTGATAAATACAGTATTGAAAGTATGTGCAATACATTATGTAAACATATTGATTAGTTTGTTGATAAGACAATACAAAATAAAAACAGTAATGCATGCATTAATCTAAAAACTGGTAAACACAATAGGACTATTTTTCAAAAAATATAGTTTTGGAACAACATGAAGATGAGCGACAATCACTTTAACCAGCAAGACTACAATGGTAAATCTTTTTAACCAGCATCACACCAACACTAAGAAGAATAAATCAGTTATTATGTTTTTTTAAAGTATGCAGAATAGCTCGACGTGATTCCCGGTGAATCTGTTTAAACAGATCATTAATTCTACTTAGCTCACATTGTGTATTGACTTATCTGGTGTCATGAGGTACAGATTTGGCCTCGTTTACAAACAGATTAAAGGATTTTGTACCTCATTTTACACACTTTTACATTGATGAAATCTGCAGTGTGGTGAATAGACCTCATGGCAAACACTGTACATAAAATAAATGATTTAAAGGTATAGTTTATCCAAAATCAAAATTCTGTCATTGTTTATTCACCCACACGTCATGCAAAACATGTATATGACTTGTTCTTCTGTGGAACACAGAAAATGAAAAATGTCTCAGTGGTTTTGTGTTCATGCAATGGAGGTCAATAGGGTCAATGTTGTTTGGTATCAACCTTCTTAAAAATATCCCTCGTGTTTTGCAGGAGAAAGAAAGTCGGGTTTATAATGACATGATTATGAGTAAAAGTGTTGTTAAGACTGCATTTCTAGTGAACTATTTATTTAAGAATTCTTAGCTCTCAGACATGTCATGTGATATTATACCACCTGACTGACAGCTCACCTGCACGCTGACGTCTTAACATCTTTCTCTGTTCTCCAAACATAAATCCTCTCCACATATACATCAGTCGATACACAGCTCCACCACGAGGCGGAGAGACGTCAACTCAATAAACTCCACCGGAGATCTTTAGCATTGAACCTTTCAGCTCTGCCAACTGTTACTTGCCTCACATACTCCAGCCAAAAGACGAGCCCTGCGGTAGCGTGCAAACTCATCCCTGCTCGCAGGTCATTTGGAGGATTTGTTAAAATGGGTTTGAGTTGTTTAAAAAAACATCTACGTGATCGGGTGTTTCCAGTATGCAAGGTGGGAGAAACCCAACGCGGTCACATGACAAATGGATCAGATGAAATGGTTTCAAAAACTGTTTGATACATAATTTCTCTCTATTCGTTAGATAAAGCAAAATGCTGAAAACAGTGTCAGAAATTAAATTAAAAGCACATTTGTTGTCCTTCTTGTGCTGGCATTTACAGTCAATCTCATTTGTGTTTTTAGTTTAATTTCTGTAACACAATGAAACGACGACTATTAAAGGCTTCTCAACACAATCCTGCCAACGCTTCTCAATAATTGAATCTTCTGCTGTGTTTGTTAAACTTGGACTTGGAACAAAAAATGTGTCTGAAAGTGTATGAAAATAACTCGCACTGTACATTAAACGCATCGTACTGTAAATGACTTTGCATTAACGTCTCTGCCAAATGCAATATAGAAACAACATACATCAATATGTGAGAGTAAATATGCCAGTAAAATGCTCTTCACTGCTGTCATTACATCACATGATTTTTCAGCTCAACTAAACCCTCGGAATAACACTGTACACGTCCCCGTGGGTCCTCGGCAAGCTTCTTGTCTTTGACATTGATAAATGAAACTTTCTTTGAAAATTATCTACCTGACGCTGATGCACAGCACAGCGCGCTCATTCCGAATGCACGTTGCGCAGCGGCAGTCTGCGTCGGTGTGCGCTGACATATCGCAGGGGGGAGAGCGTGGGCGGAAACACCCTGCTCTGGGCATCTGGCGTGGCAGCGAGGAGCTGCTGAGATCTGCTCCTTAAGGAGAAGAGAAGAAGGAAATGAGAAAGACCTGGCAGCCGAGGGGCGGGGGGAAGGTTATACAGGCTGCTACCCAGGAGCCCGGCTCTGTCAGGATAATTCGGTACTTGTACTAAGAACAAACCCCATGTTCCTCCAGGGAAGAGAGCTCAACCAACACCTGCTTAAGAGAGAGAGAGAGAGAGCCGGGGGGTTTGGGGGAGGGCGAGTCGGGTGGCAGTGGGGAGGAGAGAACAGAGCGAGAACTTCTCTTACTATTGCTGCAGTATGTAGTATGTATAACATGTATAACACGATTGAATGGAATACCCGGATGATGTACAATATTTGCCAAGTGTGCAGTTTACAAGAGCACACTGAATGCTGTATCCCATAATGCAATGCCAATGATTTCTGCATTAAAAAGTATGTATGCCATACACATTGTGTACATTTTTTAGTATGTTGGATTAAAAATGATAAATATACAGTACCAGTCAAGAGTTTGGAAACACTCACTTTTGTTTGGATTCTTTTTTATACATTTTATAATAGTAGTAAACTCATCAAAACTATGAAATAATACAATCGTAACTGTGAATTATGTTGTGACTAAAAGCATAACTTAAATGCACAAATAACTTTAGTCTTGAGAAAATATTTATAATAAATAAATGTATATATATATATATATTTATAATAAATAAATTTATATATTTATATTTATATATATAATATTTATATTTCTTAAAAAATAATAAAAATATATAATATTTGGTTACCACTCGCTATATTAAATATAAATAGCAATTTAAAATGTTTATCATTACAAAACAAAAACAGTTCCACATGCTATTTTAACTGAAGACGAACGCTTCTTTAAAAACTACTGATCACATGGTACACTGCAGAATAAACTCATATTTACTCTAACCCTAAACATTTAACATAATTCTCTTCGTAAAACTTCAAAGACAAGCTCTGCCTCTGTAAAACCTCATCTGAGCACAGAGAATTGCCTGGCTTACATCCACACGACGTACTTGTGTTGTTGTTTGCTTTCGCCTTCTGCCGGTTTTGTTTTGCTCGAATGAGACCAAACACTCGTCGGCGGCTCAGTAACACAAACGCATGGTTCCCCTGATGACAGAGTTAGCTGAAGCCATTCTCACACAAGCGCCGCAATCTCGTTCAGCCAAGTGGCCCTTATAAGACACCAGTCGAGAGCCACTAAGATGGCATATTTTTGGTTTTTGCTTTTGATGCGAAGGCACATTAAAGGGCCGTGATCGATGGAGAGCCATTTAATCTGCTCTCACAGCCTGGCTTAGCGTGCCTTTGCAATTGGGAGATCATAATGCCGTCTGCCCCAGACTGTCTGACAAGAGTCGTATCAATGTCTCGCAGCCCATCCAATGAGAGTCTGAGCTCGGGCTGGTGGGTGATGATGTCATTCCGACGAGGGGCCGTGAATCAGACTTACGGACTACTAATGAAACACAAAAATCTATTAAAATGGGCAGATTCAAGAATTAAGTGTTTACATTCTTCAGAAAGTCGTATTAATGGTTTGGTTCTAGCTGTCTCTGCATATTAAACTAGAATAGGCAGAAATATTTTAACATCAAACAAATTACACACATCAACTTAAAGTATTTTAACATCACTGACTTTTATCCTTATTCTCTTAAAACGCTTTTAGCAACTGGTTAGACTGGCGACTAAAATTTTAAAATGAAATAAATCCTGCAGAAGTCTTTAAAACAAAAAGCTGCAAAATATCAAGTCAATATTGTTATATTGGTGAACACTTGATAGGAATAGTATGTGTTCTGCAGGTCTATTTATTTATTACTTTGGAGAAGCATGTAAAGAATTATACAAAACTTCATGCATTTTATTTGTAAACAAGCATTTAGCATTCATTTTATATTTAGATTTTTTAGATTTTCTGGTAACACTTTATAATAAGACAATATTTGTTGCTTAGATGAACTAACAATGAACAATACATCTACAGCATTTATTAATCTCACTTCATGTTTAATTTTTGCTTTTTAAAACCAAAAGTTTTATCTGTTAACGTTAGTTTTCAACTAACATGAAAAATAAACTATAACTACTATAACTACAAAATGCATACAAAAACAACCTTATTGTAAAGTGTTAACCATTTATTTATGTCTAAGTGACTCTCACTTTTAAATTCAAGCGTGCTGTCAGAAAGCATCCAGAGGTGAGCGTCATGCTGTTCATGAGGATTTAAAAATAAATGAACAACAGACGATGTTGTGATTTATTTTGGTGTTGGCTCCGGGCTGAGGAGTTAATGTGACGGTTCTGTCATATATCAGTTGGTCCGTCTTCAAAAATATCTCCACAGATTTACGGGAGGTCGGATTAACTCGCCATCTGACAGCTCCAATTAAACTGTGATGTTACGAGCCCAAGGGCTGCCTGCGAGCGTTTCATCAATTCTTAAGACCAGCATGTCACCCTCCAACCAAAATCTGCTCGACTTCCGCAAGGGCGAAGTTCATATCAGCGTTCATGCTGCAGACGAGATGTATGAGGTTATAAGCTTCTGGTACAAGATCATTCAAGTGTCATTCATTCACCCTCGTGCTCTTCAAAATCTTAAAAAGCATTCTCTCCTGTTGTTTTGGATAAAACGAAATGCATATATGTAAATGTATTATTATGAAATATCTGTATAAGCTGTGATCTTAAATCATATCTTTATTAGACTAAAAATGACTAAATCAGACATGACAAATTTAAACATTGAGATGAGAAATACAAAGGCAGAAAAGCTGTGACTGAACGGTTCATTTGTCCCCTGACTGTAACCATCTACTCTTGTCTACCGTCAAGGTGAGGCTCTGTCAAATCAACCCGTTCCGGTTCAACGATTCATTGAAAACACTCAAAAGACTCAAAAGAACGAGCGGCTGCTTCTCTCATCCACTTCCTGACCTCGTCACCGACGACACGCCTGATCTTACTCAGCTAATTCCCCGGCTTATCTGAGAGTACAAGATCGACAGGTTCCTTCAGCTCCTCGCACTTCAGATGCCCCAGCTGCAGACGAGGAGAGACAGACAGATGGGAGGACAGCGAGACCTCCTGAGATAAAGACGGACAGAAAAAAGTCTGACGGAGATTTTGTAGTGATGTGACACAAAAGCTGGATCTTTAGTCAGTCTCTGACAGGCTCAACTGACTGTAGATCCACCGCACAGATTCTCTCGCTTTAACTTTACATCACTGCCTCGCTCTTCCTCTTTTGTTTCTGTGTCTCTGGAAAATATACAAACAGCATGTTTGTCCATTCAAGAATTTTAATACCGCAAAGTCAAATTGCACTTACAAGCGTTAAGAGTGATTTTGCAGTTCTAGATTTGCATAAGACACGCCACCTCTTTCTGAATGATACGCAGACACACACATAGACTGTTGTAATGAGAGAACGGTGGTGTGTCATGCCAGAAAAATCAAATAACACCGACCTCAGCTTTACAATGACCTTGTACGGGTACTACTGTATTGGCTGTCAAAAAAACAAATGTAGCAAAAGGAAGTCCTCGTACCTCAAGCTTCCTGCTTACCATATATGGGCAAAATTGTAGTGTCACATTTTCTTAAAGGTGCTAGTAAAGATTCTGCACAGAAATGCCATAGAAGAACCATTTTTGGTTCCCTGAAGAACCATTTAATTTGAGAAAGTCAAAAAGAACCATTTCTTTCTTTTCTTTTACTTTTTACTTTTAAAACTTTATTTAAATGTTCCTCGTGGAACCATACAGCCAAACATTGTTCTAAAATGGCATTGTAAAGCACCAGTGTATGTTAAAGATTTGCAACTTTAATGGCCATCTAATGAAAAAAAGTAAGAGATGATGTGCCCAAACATGACAATAGACGTCTACATGAAATGCAGCATATCTTGTTACGCTCACAACATCATCATCTCAGTTACCTTTGCTTTAAAGAACGGTAAAAGACGTTAGACTTGGTCTGAACATATCTGCTCCAACCACAGGTGGTGCGGCTGGCAGGCGTCAGGTGACCAAAAGCAATAAAGAAAAGGCTTTTGCCATCGCTGCCCTTTCAAACCTTTGGCAGAGCCGCTCACCAGAATCAAATTCAACCTTCTGCAATTTTATTATCCCACACACACACACCTCCATCTGCCTCCCCTCTGGAGCGGATTGTGCTCTTTGTGAAGCCTCACCGTCCCTTCTACCTCATTCCTTTCCTGTTATCCTGTTACTCTGTTTAATTGCAAAGCGCTGTTCATCTTTCTGCTGTCTAAAACCAGCTTTCCCAGAGGACGTCCCTGAGATACAGGAACCGTCCAGAGGTGCTTTTAACACAGCCTTCTCTCGCTCTCCACCTCCGTATTTAATATTCATCAAAACACATTTCCAAAATTTCATGCCTTTTTGCAACGGCTACTGGCATTGAACATGCTAAAAATGGCTAGACGGGCCACCGACCGTTCATTTAAACACACAACTGGAAGATCACAAGGTCCAATAAATGTTTTACTGCAATCTGTGTGCACAGAAAATTGGAACAAAATTCTGATCTTTATGAGCAGAACTGTACATTACTCTGTGATATCAATTTTGTGTTTTCATGCCATATTTAGACAGCCACTATTAAATATGATAAAAGGAAATGTAAATGATGGTATGAACTTTCCTTTTAAAGTAATAAACAACCTTTGCAACATGTGTGTCCAGTTCTCACAAATCTGGATGCTTTAAATTTATGATCAAACCTTAAAACTGCGGAAGCCGTTCAAAAATTCATCCTCTCTCTTTACATCGGCTTAATTCTCACATACACTTCTACTCAGCAAAACCTCTCTTTTAATCCTATTCCCACGTTTATTTCCGGAAACACTCTTCCTACAACATTTAAAGCTGATGACGTCCACTTTGACTATATATTACAGTCTTTTCCATAAAATAACACCATACAATAGCTTGTCAATAGATGCCACAACAACGTAATCCTCAAAAAGATGCTGCAGTATCTCTCTCTCTGTGGAGAATCAGATACACAGTGATGTGTACAGAGATTGGACAAATCTGTATATGGGTCAGAGGGAGAATCATGTCATTCTGAGATTCCTCACTGCACCAGAGCACTGCAGTGTCCATTCGTCACAGCAGCATGTTTATGCGCACATGTCTGCGTCTGGCTCTCTGGTGTATGCGTGCATGCACTGCAGTCCTGTAAATTCATCATGAGACCGTCACCCGTGCAGTCACAGCAGCAGAAAAAAAGGTCTTACGGTGCAGGTCGTGTTACTACACTGCAGAAATCCCACTCTTCATCAGTCATGTTGTCCTGTTTTCCACTAGAAATCCTTAAAACATCTTTAAAACTAGATCCTGAAAATATATGCAAGATATTAAGGCTTGTTTTCAGAATACAAGTACATAACTTATAAGTAAAATATATCTTAATCATAAGCTCAGTTGAAGAGCATTGTGCTAGCATATTTGATAGATGCTTTTATCCAAGGCGATTTATAAAGCATTACACTACACATTTTGAGTATGTGCAAACCCCGAGATCGAGCCCATGACCTTGGCATTGCTATCGTCATGCTTTTACCAATATAATAAAAGGAAAGTAAACATTACAGTTGAAGTACACTTTAATTGCGCTGTAAGTTGCTTTGAATAAGTGTTTTTATGCATACGCTTATTATGTAAATTTACTTGAAGTGGAAAACAAGAAAACATCACTCATCTTATTTTTCCTTGGTCATATCTTTAGTTTATCCTAATGTATCTTAAAGCATATTACTCGCAAATTTTGTACAGAATCAAATTAATGAACATAATAAATAGTTACAACCATTCAAAAGACTTTCACAAAATATTCACAACTTTGGACCCTAAAGCCATACATTTTGATTCTACATGTTGATTTACAGAATAAAAGTCCTTGGTTAGGTCAAACCTTAATGTCTAGATGTCAAGGACAGTAACACACCAACACAAGAGAGAAAACTGCAGCCGTCAACCCATTACCCATCTCTTTACTAAGAGTCAAGCTGCATATCTAAAAAGAATAAATCAGATTCTTAATGGTAATTGTTACAAAGAGCCATAACGTTAAAATGCTTTACAAATACTAAAGTTGGATGTAAATAACTAAAGACGTTTTGAGGAGGAAAGAATCAAATTGCCTACAATTAAATTTTAATAAGGAGATAATTTCCCTTTCCTGGGGCAGTTAAATGGAAGAGGAGAGATGGAGCGATCCAGTTAATGAGAAGAAGAACAAGAACAGTGCCAATGATGGATTGATCCTCTAAATCAGACTGATCGCAAATCAGCAGATCCCATTAAAATTTGATCGATCAATTTATGCTCGACGGACCAGCGGTGGCTAAATACTTACAGTCAGAACAGAGCGACCTCTGCACACCTAAAGATTCAGGACATGTGAATGATGTCAGAAGTATAGAAATCATTTGTCAAGCATCATTCTGTCATATTGACTCGTTAATTATTTATTCATAAATAATTAACTTTACGGTAGGAAACCGTTCACCCAAAAAAGAAAATTCACCCACATATCCCTTCCAAACCCATACGCTGTTATTTGTCTGTAGAACACTAAAGAAGAATTAAACCTTCAGGACCAAATTATTTACTGAAGATGCAGCTTTTATAGTTGGATGCCCATATAGTCTGTACTCAGTATAGTTCACCATTGTTCATTGTATGCAGGAATGCTCTCCAATCACCACATCATGTAAAAGCAGAAAGCTACGCAGACAGCGCAAGCATCTCGGGAAAAGCCACGCCTTCCCACACGGGCATTACTCTTATTACTCCAGGCCCTGGCAGAATGGGAGCACACCAGCGCGTAAAGTGGAAATGTCACGGAGGACAGCCGTGGGAGTTTTGCTCAGGCTAGAGCTTGTTCTTTCATATGGAGTGTGACGGCGAGAGTCCTGCCCTCATGAATAAGACATGGAGCATCCAGGCCGCAGGGACCCACGCTGTCCATTTGCCATTTGCACGCTTGACCAAAGCCAAGCAAGAGGTGAAGGGGGAACAGAAGTCAATACAGTGAGCCTCAGGAATTTGGAGAGGATGCCATTGGAAGACAGTGATTCTGAACGGAGGGATTGACCAAATAGTTTCGAGGCTGAACATTAACTGGAGAACTTTCATAAAGTTCAATGGGATGATTCACTAATTCTTGAATACTGGGACAAAACGAGCCATAGAAGTAACTCGATAAAAATTCATGGTCCAAGAAATGAAGGGTTCCAATGGTACTGTAAAACTGAAAATGTCAGAAAATGTTAAAATTGTAATTACCAGGCATGGAAAAGTCAAGGAACACAATCAAATCTTAAAAGTCAGTGAAATTTTGATATTAAATAAAAACAGTTTCTAGTTTTGCTCAGCTCAAGAATATTTAATCAGTCTTGGCAGAGATGTGCTCCACTTCTCATTTCCATCTTAACCACATATAATGTTTTTTCTTCATGCGTACAATTAATTTTTCATCATTACAGAGAATGAATACAAAACTTATTTAAAAATGGAAAGTTCTCAAGTAAAAAGTTTGAAGTAAGTTCAAGTTTTCCCTGATTTAAACACTTTAAAAAATTTATTGTAAAGAGTCTGAATGGTGGACGAGCTCAAAATATTTACATTTGGCAAATTGTCCATTCAACATAAATTTACAAAAAATTACAATAAAAGTCATTTAAGAGACACATTAAAACATTTAAGGTACAACAATCTCCCCTTGAAAACAAGAATAATTGATTTTAAACAAAGTCCTCCTGGGGCCAGAAAATGTCTGTGAAGAACAACTCATATACAGAATAATAACCGGCCAACCAACAGCAAAGAGGAAGAGCACATCTCTCCTCAGCACCAATTCTGGAGCCGTTTTTGTCTTTGTCTTGCTCTGTGCTTGGATATTGATGTCTCGTAACGATTGGGAATAATGGGTGATATTTTACAGTCACAGCATTTAAGAATTCAATACTGAGGAAAAAAACAAAGAAAATTGCATAGAGATGAGTCCGCCGGCTGTTCATTGAAGAACATAAGAGGAGAAAATGATAAAAAGTTATTCGAGCAATTCTGCACGGCCAGACAGCGTGGAATTGGTTAAAGATCGCCGTGAAGCCCGATACCCCTGTGGGAGGTCATGCTAACATTGATCCGTCTTCTAAATCTTTTCTTGTCGTCCTTTCTGTCAGAAGATGGCTGAGGAAATCAATAGAAAACAGATAGCAATAAGTTGTTCTTAAAACGCTACTGAGTGAACTTTTACTTCAAAAGGAACTTCTGACACGAGATGGAAGACAAGGTGGCCCGTGCAAACTTTGATGCTGATGCTGAGGGATGTTTATGGTTAGATTGGGGTTAGGAGTCAGAGACGGGGCGCAGAGAGGATTACAGGTCAGAAAAACACTATTGATACAATGTCACAAATAAAGGCAGCCCGTTTTCTAAATCCGTATGTGTTTAGTAAGAGGTAAGAACCTAATCCTAAATCCTTGATGATGGGTCTAGACCAATAACAAACAGTTTAGTCACTGTCTGAAGCATCCTGCCTATAAAAAACCTGTAAAAAAGACACCTAAAATCTAACACCTAAAGTTGTAACTTTATGTATTTTAGAAAGTGCATTGAAGGACAACCAGTCACAAAGTCTAGAAGTCAGATTCTTTCAATGTTTTCTGTATTTCATCTTCTGCCACCTATGTAAGAATGACAGGATTATAATGTGATGAGTAAGTTTCTGTCTGTAGATTTCTGTCATATCTGTTCTGTTTTCATGATTGACATCTTCCATGACTCAAACCCACAGGCAATGAAGCACTTCCACAAAAAAGCTTTCAATTAAGAAGGTGTTGCAGCAGACGAAAGTCAAGAGATAGTTGAAATGTAACCTGAAGGCATCATGCTGTATTTAGGAAAGAAACAAATAAGCAGATATAGATGCAAACATTCAGTAGAGAAAAGTAGATGAGCTACATTGTTTGTTTTATAAAAAATTAAGTGCACAATACTGTTTTTCACATATACAAAAATATAATGAAATATTGGGCAATTTCATGTTAAGGTTTTTATTAAAAAGATGTCAATATTTGCTGGTTTAAATACTCATGTGAGGTCTCTTAAATTTTTTAAAACAAATTTTTATTGTTTAAATCATGATTTTTCATAGTCAGGTAAAGTGCAGAATTGTCACATCCATAACAGTCTATTTTCCAGAATTGCAGAATTTTTATAAAAAGTTAGTATTTTATAAAATAACTATTTTATGTTTTTAAGAAAGTCATCCTTTTCTCCATTTGTTGGGTATTAGTGCTTTAGGTTTGTGCATTTTAATTCAAAAAAATGTGTTTATTTGTCACATCCATAACGAATGCATATAATCCTCTTCTTATGTAGAAAACACATATATAGACATATATTCTTCTAAAAAAATAGTCTGGACTCTATCAGCAGGGGTTTATGAAAACATAAACAGACGGTTCAATTTATTGATAACAAATGCATACAATGAAAATTTATATTTCAAGTTTTGACCGTCACATCCATAACACTGGAATTGTCATACTTATTTCTACAGATTGCATGTCAAACATTGATTAGTAACATTCAATACATAAAATCACACAAAAAGATTTTATGTACACATTCAGGAACTCAACTGGCATTTTAAATGTGACCTCAATTTAGTTCTAAATGGACGGTACGTATACACGACACCCTGAGCAGTTTACCGACTACCAAACAAGAGAACAAACTGCAACACCCTCAATGAGTTGAAGAGTAACAAGCTTCTGAGAAGCTGTTGGAGAGCTTCTCTAATTAAAACAGAGAACAGGCGCTCAGAAGACACCTGGGGGATGAGGCGTGAGGGAGGGGATGTGCAGACAGCTCCAGGAAGACTGAGAAAAGACTGGTGTGATAATTGTAATTGTGTTGGGGAACAGAATAGGAAAAGCGTGACGTGAAGACAGGCACGGAGTGAGACAATCAGTGAAGGCTCTGCGGGGGTTCGGGCTGCGGTGGGTTGGATAATTGGAGGTGATGGCTGCGGGGCTGTATGGTGTCGAGGGTGTCGGAAACGAGGGGGAGGCGGTGGGTGCGCGTTTGCGGAGGTGGCACCTGATGCTGGTGTTGGTAATTGGTTGGCAGGCGGTTGGCAAGAGGAGAACGGGCTAAATAAACTTTCGGATATGTTCTGGGAGGAGGAGCCCTAGAAGAAAACAGTAATGCTCGTGAAGTTGTCTTAGATGCTTCTCCTAAAAATATTTTTTGAATTCGATGTTGAAACATCATCTAGACACAAGTGAGACACTTGTGACACACTGCAAGTGAGACTACAGCTAATAAATAATGGGGAAAACACACCTTAGTTTGGGAGAATTTAACCTGTTAACTGTCAACACCCATGTTATTTTGTTACGCACTGTGATATTTCATAGTTGAATTTTTGAAATCTAATCATGATAAACTATATATTAATGGAAAGGTCGAAGACTTAAGAATAAATATTTGACAAATGTTAACAATAAACATAAACTAAAAAGAATGATAAAAAATGCTATTTTTGAAAAAACTAAAATTTAAAAAAAGGTAAAAATAATGTAAACATTTTTTTAAAACTGTTGTTTAGATGTGTATGCTCAATATGTGCAGTGACAGCTATCAGGTTAATGAGAAATGTTCAAGATGTTACAACCTAAAAGTTTGTGAAAATACGAAAAAAAAAAAGAAAAATATTTTTTACAAGCTCAGGAATTATGCAACAGAGATTTTGTGGCCATGTTGATTATCTGATTAGAATCAAGTGCTAAAACAAACAATATGTGCAAATAAACTACACTTTGGGCACACACAATGCATTCTTGTAACGTGCCACAGCCATAAACTCACTGCTGTCAACAGAGAAACAACTGTGATGTAAATGAGATCTCTGTGATTTTTCTAACAAGAGGAGGTTAAATAAGATATCGGATTTGCTCAATTCTGCAAAATCTCCAGGAAGCAAAACCAGACATGGTGAAGCTGCAGGATTGGAGCATTCGGGGGAAAGAGAGTTAAATAGATTGAATAGATGTCGGCTCAGAGTTCTCAACATCGAGAGGCACAGAAGTGGAAAGAATGATATTGGACTTTGGAAGAAGAGAAGTGGTGAGATACAAAAGACAGAGGAGAAGCAGTAATGAGACATGGAGAGCTACCAGAAGTATGAGTGGCAGAAGAGGACAACAGCAAATAGGAAACACACACAGAGTGATGAGTCATGAGGGATTAGAAGAGATTCAGCAGCGAGTGGAGAAAAAAGTGAGAAAGGCTCAATTACAGGAACTGGGTCATGAGCGCTTTTGAAATGTTGAGTCCTGCGTTTCAAAGATTTGCGCAGGATTTCTTACGTAACAGGCCCTGTTGTGTTGTGTGTCGGGCTGTTGGGGTCACATCAAGTGTATGTAGTATACAGATCTGACACCCCAGATACGTATTTGAACACTCATGACTCACTTAATAATGTCTAAAAGTTTGGAAACAAATATCAAGACAAGTAGCATGTGACGATAAATGAAGCTGGAGTTTTACTGAAATGTTACTCAAGGTTACAAATGTTACAAATTTCAAAAAAGAAAAAAGAAAATTATGTGCGTTATTATATGTACGTTTTTGATAGGCAATATACTTTGTAGGATTTTTGTGAATTAAAATACACAAGCAAAAAGCAATAACACCCAATAAATGAAGTAAATAAGAACATAAAATAGTTATTTTCATTTTATGTGTTCATTTATAAGGAATATAGACTGTTATGAATGTGACAATTCTGAAAAAAGCACTTGACTACCTGAGTATAAAAAAATCATGATTTAAAAACCTCACATGGATGTTTAATCCACCAAATATTGATAACTGAGCTGACTTCAGTATGATGAAAACCTTTGAGAAAAACTTTGCATGGAATTGTATAAAGTTGATACAAAAGCAGTTCATCATTACAAAAGTGTCTAAAACCTATTCGACTAAAACAAACCTGTTGCTTGTGCTATCTTAAAAAATACTGCTTAGATTTATATTTAATTTGCGAATGAAATCGGATTCATACATTTTTAACTGCGTCTCAAATGTTCAAATGCTTTATTGAACCCCTGCAGCGCTGTCGTGTTGTAAATGTTTACCAGTCCAAAACTTCTCAGATCTCAAATTGTTTGTAGACCAGAAAACATTGAATGCTCAGCATCTCTTAATCTCTGTATTCACAACAGTCAAGTCCTTCTCCAAAGATCTCCAATCACTCGTACCATTGTTCCAATCTCAACACCATCATCTTCCTCACATTCTCATCACCTCCTGAACCGTCTGATGACAAACGCAAACACACAAACCCATCGGGACTCAGCAGGAGCGGTGATGACACATTAAAGAGTGACACATTAAAGATGTCTGTACGTTTTGCTTAAATTCAAAAAGTGTTTTTCACTCATGTGTTTGGGGAAAACCCTTGATATGTCAATCAAGTTCATTCAGAGACTCACAGGGGTGTTGGGATAGAGTCGATGGGGAAATAGGTGGAAGTGAAACCAAAAAAATAAAGTGTGGAGTGTGTAAGAGGTTTCTGATGTCTTTCATTCGCTACCTCCTCCTGAGACACAGGAATCAGAAATTAATGGGTTGAAAAAGAAGAAAAGAGTAAAGTGTAGATAGAAATTGCAAACATTAAAGACGAAACTTGGAACTTAATTAATTCTTACAAGACTTGTAAGATGCAGACGATACAATAATCAGATGATTTCATTAACATTTAAACGGTTAGTTCAAGTAGGTAAAATAACAAATTCAATCATTTTTTTATTTTATACTATCCACTTCTGTGAAACACAAAATTAATTCATTAAAAGGATTTCAGCCATTCACAACAACATATACTATCTTTTGAGTCTTCCATACAATGTTTATGTGACAGACTGATACCAACGACTTAGATGTGGCATCTAAAGGTGCCATATTTCAACTCTTGCAATGCAGACAACAAAGAAAGACATGGGATTAAAACAACATGAGTGACTGAATGACGATAGATTTTCATTTTTTGGGGAACTATTTCCTTTGCCACAAAGATTGTAATCTCAGACACAAGGCCACCCCGGTGCAACTGCAAGTATCAGGTGTGTCCACACACAAACACAGAACCTCTTGACCAGACCTAAGTGCTTTTATTTCGACTCATGAACACACAAAACACCGCCAACAAAAAACCCTGCGTCAGGAAACATTTAGACACACTTTTATTGCACCTTTCCTGCACCTGGACTGTAGTCGAGTCATCACATAAATGCATTATCTCAGTAGTAGCGCAGATCCTGAATAAGACATATTTTAGAGAAGGTACTTTAGGTCTCCTGGATCTGTCTTCATTAATATTGTATTCTACAGCAGCGGTTCTCTACTTCGCTTCCAGGACCCGAAGCACATTTTTTATGTCTTTTATATTTAACACCCTAAATCATCTGCTTCTTATCAGAGAGGTCTAAGGACTGAATTTGTCTGATAAAATACAGAAAATGTGTAGTGTTGTGGGAGCATAGTTGAGAACCTCTGAAAACACTTTCCTCATTGGATGTCATTAAGGAAGGGTTGCCAGATATACCAAAATTCAAAAATATGTCACTCTAATACCTATAAGCTACATATTTTTAAGTCACTGGTATACATTACATACAGTCTTGTCCTGAAAAATCACTGTAAAGTATTAGTCACAAACACACACTGTTGTCATAAATAACTTCATCGTACCTTAGGAACAGCTGAAGAGTAAAATCCATCCACCTTTAATCCATAGATTAAAAAAGAACCTGTGGCAATTTAGCAGTTTAAAAGTAACCCAATTCCATCGGAAAATCTCAGACCTGGCAACCCTGCGTCAAGCCACCTGGGTTTCGACTAGAAGATGTCAGCTGTGTTTGGGAAAGGGAAATGTTTAACCACGATTAACTGCTAGCTACACTACCTGCATGTAACGTCTACATTTGACAATCCAATAAACTCCTGAAGGATGAAATCAAGTCCAGCCCTATAATTTTTTCTCACTGAATTTGCCATTTCACTCACATTGTTGAAAAATATGGGTTGTGATACCAGTTTTGACAGATTTTCTTTTTCTTCAATTTCTGAAATGTTCTTATTGTTATATTTAAACTTAAACTGTCTCTGATGTTTCTACAAAAGACACTTCTTTCAGGAGAAACACGTGAGAAGCTGGAGACTAAAGAAAAAACTCTATTGAGGGGACATTTACATGACGAAAATGTTTGTTTTTCTTTGTGTTTTTGAAAAGTGTCATTCAGCACATTTTTGTATTTTTTTGTTTACACAGAGATGATAATGGTATTGTTTTCAAAAACTTGCACATTGAAAAAGTTTGCACGTTTTCACAAGTTTGCATTTCTAGACAACACTGTTGTCATGTAAATAAATTGTCAACACACATTAAAAAGTTTTCCATTTTAGTTTAAAACACTGTCATGTAAACGTCACCTTAATCTCAATGCTGTTCAGATTAAAAAAAGACACTGAGATATAAAAGATCTCATGTGTGATTTGTCCTTTCTGTGGGCGAGCCTCTCTCACAATAACCCCATAAACACAATAAACCTTAGAGAAAGGGTTAAAGATGAGACCAAACCAACAGAAGCTTGTGTTTGTGAACCTTTGACCTGTATGAAGCCCAGAAGCCAAGAGCTATTTACAAAAGGAGTAAATGTTTTTCCACCAATCACCATCCCGCGGCGGACCTTCACAAACACAGAGGTGGGGTGGAACAAGAGAGAAAGTTTAATGACTGTGCTCATCCACACCTGCTCAGGTTTACACCCCTCTTATTATCCAAACCAACCCCTCAACCTCTGAAGACCACTCTCACTTCCTGTGAGATTCATGCTCTCAGTACCAGGAGCCTGTGCTTGTTGCCACGGCAACAGCCACAGAATGAGGGGGAATCTGCCGCATCGAGTTGAGCATCAGGCGTTAGTGTATCTAAACCTTGAACTCATCCACAGTTAATGTTGTGATGAGCATTAATTATTAAGTTAAACATAACCTGCATGACTCACCAGTTCTCTAAAAGGAACCCTGTAGCAGCCAACGCTTCATTGAAAGGCATCGCATACTAGGTGCTTTCCTCTACCTCTGAATGGTCAATGGTCAACCATCTGCTGCTTACAGATGGGCAAAGTTTGGCCTCTTGTTGCCGCAGGGCCCGTGCGGCGATGAGACGTGCCGTAGGAGGACACCAGGGCGGGTTAGCGAGCCGAGCGTGGGGATATTCTCATTCCGCACCGGCCGATCTGCTTCTATATTGATCTCGTAGTCTCATCGGGCACGTTTCCTGGAAGATTCAATTTCCAGCACATCAACATCACGGCCTGAGCACTTTGTTCTAGACAAGACACAATACAATTGATCTCAAACCTTCACCGTGGCTGCCAACATTCAACTGTGTACCCACACTGTTTCTACCATAAAAGTTTGTATGTTGACAGTAGCCAGCATGGACTCTATCTAATCTGTGGCACATGCTGGAGAAATCAAAGAATGCCCGATGGCTATTGCAAACTGCATCAATGCACAAATGAAACAGTCTGTAAGGTGAAACACAGAGCTATATTGTAAACTACCAGAAGAGCAATTTTCAGATTATTTATTCATCGTAGGGCTGGGCGATAAAACGATAACGATATGTATTGCGATAGACACGTGATCGATATCAATAAAAAATGTGTTCGATAGAACGTTCGATATTTTTTTCTTCATCGGAAAAAAACAGAGGTTGCGAAGCAAGTTTGGTTGCATTAACAAAGGCACTCGCTCTCTGGTAACCTAGCAACGTAGGGAGTGACACGCTAACAGCCAATCATGTAACAGTATTAGGTTTGGTTGCGCCATATCGTTGTCTCGTGCTGGTCTGCTGGATTCCTCTTCAGTAACCGGCGACTGATAAGCAGAAAATGAGTGCCTTGTGAAGCGAGGAAATTGTAAATAAAAGAGGAAAAGTCAGCTCGCCAGTATGGCAGTTTTTTGGATATTATAAGTCTGACCGTAGTCAGACGAATGTCGTCTATAAAAAGCTTTTACACGTTCACCAGAAGGTTCTTCTTAGATTCTTAGCTTTCTATTTAACACTTTGCACTATTTTATTACACTTTATTAAGCATTTCTTACATTTTGCTTAAATGTTAAGAGATAATTGTTAAGTGTTCATTGTGACTTTAGACTTATGTTTACATTTTAATTATTTGAGTTTTCCATGGTTGTTGACATTTCTGTCTTAATAACTGAGGGGATTATGATCAGAGGAAGGTTAAGTTTAAAATAAAAATGTTTAAATGTTATATATTTTTCTTCTGGTACTTATTTTAAATGGGTCATAAAAAATATCAATAATTATCGATATCGACCGATATGAAACACTGATATCGTGATACAGTTTTCAGCCATATCGCCCAGCCCTAATTCATCGCCAATATATTGAACAGTTTATATTTTACTAAAGCCCTGTTAATAAAGTCCAGATATCAAACAATGTAAATGTATGCACAAAATATTAAATAAATACGAATTATTAAAAATATTATTAAATTTTAAAAGAAATAGTGAAAAAACAGGTAAAAACACCTAATATTGACATCTGAAATATCAGTATAATAAAAACCTTGTAAAACTTCGACATCTCAAATGCAAATTATACTTTCTTATTTATTATAAGTTTTATATCTTTTTTATTAGTAACTATAAGTACTTTAATATAAAATATAAAATGCTCACCCATCCATTGTAAGGTGAATGCACTTCTTTCAAGATCGCTTTAAAAATGCTGTTTGGTTTTATTGAGACACAAGAGATTTAAGCAAAAGTATCAATTTGCTCTTCACTTGATCTCATAGCTGTCTATAAGAAACAACAACTGACATAATGAGATCTCATCCGTGATTTTTCTTTAGGGACACTTTGAAATGATTTCTAAAGTTGGGCTACTATTGCACAGCAGACAGAGATTGTTATCCTCTATTCAGTCGAAATAATGTAGAATAAAGCGACAGATTTTCATCATCAATAGGTCATTTCATTCACATGCTAATCCCCAATGCCACATCCTCAAGCAAAGCCCAACCCTTCAATAATCTGCATGTTTTTCTCTCTGTAATCTTATGACAAACACATTACAGATACGACTGACACCATCCTCCAACCATTTCTCAAGTTGTCTTCTATCTCTCTCTCTCTCTCTCACGCGTCTTCTTCCCTTAATTACCGAAGCAATCATATTTACAGATTCCCCTCTGCCTGTTTATTTTTCCCACTGATGTCTAAACGCTAAAACTGTGATCATTTATTTGTCTCTGTTATTTCTATAAAAAAAATAAAAATAATAAACTGCCAGACAGATTTCATTTGGAATTTAATTGAGTAGGTCAAGTAGGCTTTGGGAAACATTATTAAGCATGAAAGAAACAAAAGGAAGCCGGTTATCTGTGGCAAAACAGAATTAAAAGAATTGAATGTCCATCAGCACCCTTTTTGTCAAAATGTGTCCATCACAACCCTTTCAAGTCTTTAACTGTGTCTAAACAGATTTTCTATAAACAGAAGCTGTAATTTTGCCTCTCTGTTTAAAACATAAAATTGCAGTTTTCTTTCTGTATAGTATATTTATCAAGAAATCATACACGACAGCTCAACTAATACATTTTTTTACGTTTTTTAACACTTATATAAGTTACAGACTGAAGCTGTAAAATATAAAACCAAATGTTCAAATAAATATTACATAAAAAACTGAATGCAAACCATGTTCATAATACAAAACAATTGCGAATTATATATATATGTTGCTAAAAAATGTATTTAGTCAGAATACACAGGTAATTTCGATCGCATATCAATGCAGAAAGGTGCTTTTAGCCCTCCGGATGGTACAGTTATGTTATCTATCCATACTAAGCAATCCAACCTTGACCCCCCATCTGTCGCCTCCAGCGCAGACACGATGTGAGGCGAGATACGGTCTTTGTGTGTCGACTTCTCTGCCACACTGATGTCTGTGTTTATGTTTGTGCACGTACAGTTTTTGATGATCATTCTGCCACGAGCTAAACAAAAACACAAATACCCATGCTATTTTCTTCTCTCGTACCTTCTGATGTCTGACTACCTCTACCTGTCGCTGTTCGTCATCACGTCAGACAGGATGTTTTAGGATTTAAATAGAAACTCTGTCGAGGGAATTTGAGATAGATTATATTTCATTGACTCCACTCCTAATATGAAGACGTTCAGTAAAAACGTTACCCAATAGAGATTGCGCTGGCTGTACAAATTAGCTGATGATCCATCTTGATGATAAATAATGTATCTGTCAATATGATAAATGACCGTGGTGATGGAGACAGCTTCGGCTTATAACGCTGAAAATTAAGCATGACGCAGACAGAACAAGTCCATCATGTGCAAATATCATCAGTGACAAATTCCATCAGGATAGCAGAATGAGTAAATCTCTGAGGAATGGGAATGCTGTTAAATGGCTTGAATGGTTAGTTATAATGTTGCTGATGTTCTCTGTTACGTTAGAGTACAGTGTGACCTTTACATCTGAGCAATAATATGAAGACCAAAGACACTTTCATTGCATATGTTACGGCTTCATAACTGCAGTATCAACAGAACGGCATAAACTCATAAGAGCATGACGGGCAAATGCTATCGGCTAACAAACGCTTCCTCTGAGACAAAATGCTTGTTTCTCTAGAGAAGCTTGATGACTCAAAGTCGATGTTGCCTGTGTTCAAATCTTAGGATGTAGACATACATGTACTAAGAATTATGATTTTAAGATTCATAATAATTCTAATCTTATTAAGCCATCTCCAAGCAATGCATAATTTGTCTTTTTTATTTTCATCTATTTTTTAAAACAAGTTTTCGTTCAACATTCAATTTTGAATCAAGGTGGTTATTCAACATCAGAAGCTACTGTACGGCTTCAGAAGCTTTGAGCAAAACATAAAGTCTTTATGATTTTCCTGGGATGTTGGTGTGAAATATGACATAGACAAGCTGTTGACAGGTTTCATTACACATTATCAACCATGTCAAAGTCTAACACGGTCATGCAACATTGAAACAGCACCACACACAGACCCTTCCATTTCACACTTCCATATACTGCCTGGAAAGAAAATAAATAACAATCCTGAACACGTGTCTGACATCTGTGGCTTGACAAAAAAGAGAATTTGTGTTTGGTCACCCAGAACATCAAACCACAAAAAGTGTTAAAGAACAAGGTACGAGAGGTTACCTCACAATACAAATATTAAAGACTAAAAATATGTATCAATGCAACATTCATCAAGTAAAATCACTAAAAGTCTTCCTTCCCCTGGAAAAAATAGTCCCTGAGTGACTATATGTTTATGTTGCTAAGGGTGCTGCGCAATGATACGCAGAATCGTTGGGTTATCATAAATAAAACACAACTATCGACCAATCAGAATCAAGGACCGGAACTAACTATATATTTATGTTACAATCTAAAAAAGGATGTGTTTATTAACACATTATGTTTCATTTTGTGTTGATTTTCAGTTAAATAAATAAAAGGAATAACAGAAGTTATAAAAGAAGTAACACAAAATGTGTCCTTAACTTAACACAGGGATGTTTCACAAATGTGTGTTGTTTTGTCAGTAAATATACTGTAAGTCTGCATCAACTGAAAGTCTCTCTCTCAGAGACGGTCTATAATGATCAAATTCATATTGGCAAGTAAGTGATCAAAGCCAGCAGATTCTGCCCTTCCATGAAAGAAACCTTCCAAAAAATTCGGTGAAATGATGGCCAAAACCATCTGATGTGCATGCGAATTAAAGTATGTTTCTGGCCTCAGGAGGGTTTTAACACATCTAACTCCCTTCGTCCCGTCCTCTAACACCCTCTCTTTATTTTAATCAGGATCGGCCGGCCTGTCTCAGCTCATCAGCATCAGGCCCTGTGAACTGCTGCTAATTGAATGGTCTTCTCATTGTCATGCATGGATGCTACTCTGCTCCCCTCTTCTCTTGTCTTAACACCCTACACAGCTTCTCTTCCTCTAATACAAGTCCTCTTGTGGCCTTCAATTGCCCGTTCTGGCTTTCCCACAGACGAAGGAAGAAAACAGGCCTTGTTTGAAGTATACAGGAGGGGGAGCTTGGGAAATACTCAGGGGTCGAGGTTTGGCAGCTGAACGTGATCCAAATAGTCCCTGCTGGTGGGTGTCGTAACTACACCTCATGGGGGCAAAAAGCATCTTTCTCCGATGAAAAAGACAAAATAAAAACACTTTTTAGAAGCAACATATAATTCACAAAGATGGTTGATGTTTTACCTTTGTTTTTGTGATGCTATTTCCCAACCAAACTGCCTGGTCTTATTTCTGTGGCTTTGGAGTCATTTGGAGTTAGAAAAATTTGTATTCAGACTGAATCCTCATGAAGAGGACTGAATTTAAATCACATACTTCTAGAAAGGACTGTTATGTCTAGTCGAACAATGGCCATTCAGCTGAACGGGAACGTTCTTGGATATTTTTCTCCAGCAAGCCAAAAAACACATGCCAGTAAATTGTGCGATTACAACTCAGTCTATATTCCTCTTTAATTCTAGAGCACGTCTTTGCCCTGAGGTCACAGTTAAAACGCATTGAACTGTGAGTACACTTATTTGCCCTTTCATAAACAGATGTTAGAAATGATCAGCTGGGCTTTGGGATCTCCAGAAAGGTCAGGCGCGATAAACGTGCACAGCGACAAGACGAGGAGGGCTACGAGAGGAATATGATTGAAGACGGTGCCAATTTCTGCCCTGGTTGCATCCGCAAAAAAACAAGGGCATCATCATGAATAATGCAACACATAATAGAGTGACATACATAACCTCCACTTGCATCCACTTACTGTAGACCATTTATCATTGATGGGACTGCACATGCTTCTAATTAATTCCCGTGTCGTGGCCAACTAATGGGAACACCAAACTCGCCTCTCTGAAAATTACACCTCTAACCCCACCGTAACAAGGTCAGACTCGCTGCGTTGCATCTTGTGGATCTTCAAGGCGACTTGGAGCCACAAACGTCACTTTGCA
Organism: Beaufortia kweichowensis; assembly: GCA_019155185.1. NCBI lineage: Eukaryota > Metazoa > Chordata > Actinopteri > Cypriniformes > Gastromyzontidae > Beaufortia > Beaufortia kweichowensis. The sequence goes on from CM032800.1 coordinate 11,292,225, forward strand.
TTAAAAGTGCTGGAGACAGTGGCACTAGAAGCTTAACTCATGAATGTTGATTAGGTTACAGACCAGTATCTTAATATAATCTTTAACTGTTTTGATTAATAAACAGTCGAACAGATTTGTGATGCATTGAAATGTAGTTCACATCTTTAGTATTTAGAGTATTTATTCATTTTCACAATTCAGAATGTAAATATGAACTATTTATTAATAAACAGTTCATGTTCATGAAACACAAGCAGACTTTCACAATTGTGACTTGTGATTTTTTTAGTGCTTTATGACCGATGTCCAGTGAGTGACTATTTTAGGTATACTACTGAGATCACAGCTATTTTGATCTCATTGACCAATTCTGGTACTTAAATTTGATGGTTTGTGATACAGTTTGATGTCTTCATCTGCCACTGTGTCAGATGAGACCATTTAGTGACCATTCTTGCACATCCTGATTTAACTTGCTTTTTATTACACTAAAACTGCATCTGTATGCGGATGTTAAACAGGAGTGGATATACAATCACGCACAATTAAATTCACTGGAATTGACAGTGAGCTGTAAAAAGCAATAGAAAAGTGAAGCACACATCTGTTGTGTTGCCTTTGATGAACTACACGAGCACTGACCAGATCAGTAACACTAACTGATCACATGACCTCAAGATAACGCATAATAAAAGTCCTGCTCGGCCATTAGATAGCATCTGCATTACATGCAGCGGACTCCAGAACTATGAACTTTTGGAAACATAATTTTTATTATTAAAAATGCGAAACGGAAGCATTTTAGCTAGTCTCAGTCTTTACAGTACCAGTCAATAGTTTGTACAATTGAAAAAAGTGTTTCTCATGATCTAAAAAATCTTTTATTGTAAACGTGTATATTTCAATGTTTGAAACTTTTGTAGACAAAAATATAACTGGGAAAACAGTGCAACTTCTTTCATTCGAAAACTAACATTTTATTTTAAAATATTTTGAAATGGATTACTTGGAGCAAATAATGAATAAAAAGCAGTCAATAAGAGTCCAGCATAGATAGAAATTTCTTCAGTTCTGTTTATAAAGCTTCTCAGGTTGAGACCTCAAGAAGCTGCATGATAAAATGTCAAGAGTATGATTTTACAAATACTAGATAAAGGGTGACTACTATTGAAGATGATCAAATTAATAAAATCTAAGAGTGTTTCCAAACCTTTGACTGGTACTGCATATATGAATATGTATAGATGTATGTGTATATTTATGTGTATAATTACCCTGCCAGCATGTTTTAGATATATTCTTGCACCAATTCTACTAACACATCACACATTCAGGGGGAGCCATGGCAACAACCCTCGCACTGTCTAACAGGGCCACTTCTGCAAAAATTGATTATTTTCTGTTCTTTTTTTGTCATTTTCACCTGGGTGCCTCTCAAAACTGTAATCATTCCTCAAAGCCCCTCGGCCCTCTCAAACGCCCCCTGTGTGGCACCATCTGGAGAAGCTTGGGTGAGGTCTCATCCCCTGGTCCAGCACACGACTGGCCAAGAGAGCAAAAGAGGAGGAGAAAGACACAGTTACAGCAAACGCAACATTCTCGTCCTTTATGGCTCATAAATTGAGAGCATTTCAGAGCATCAGTGTTGAGCTATTGATCTGAGAAAGACAAACCCACCCCACTACCAACCCTCTCCAGTCTCTCATATAAAACAATGATCTGGATTCAATTGCATTTTACAACTGATGTATTTTTGTCCTGCACAGAAAGTCATGCTGATTGGGTGAGTTTCTGAAATGGGTGGGGTTTGGCAAAAATTGGTCAGTAGTTTAAACAATAATACCATTGTAACTGACAGCGCTCGAAATCAAATGAGTCAGAGATGAAAATAAATGTCAGAGATGGTTATTTGGTAAGTGTTGCTATTCATTTAGTATTTAAAACCTTATCTGTTATCTGCATATTGCCATACTGTATACACTGTAAAAATGCCATAATTTTACAGTTTAGTACTTTTAACAAGCAGATTTTAAAAGAAACAATGCATACACACCCATGCCACTGGTTGTGCATCCCCACTCCATCCACCAAAAATGCAGAAAAAAATTAAAGAGCAACAAAAACATGGTTCAAGGCTGTTGCTCTTTCACTTTTCAATACATTTATTAAAATGTTATGAAAATTAATAAAAATTGGGTAAAAAAACTGTAGTTTGATAATGGTTGCTAAGTAATATATTTATAAAAAATACCGTATATCCACAGGTGCCATTGATTTCAATTTTACAAAATCTTTAAACGCCCATTAAATCTGAATTTAGAACAGTAATCGTCCATTTTATAAACAGCTTAATCTCATATTTCATTATATTTGAACTTTTCAGTATACCACCAATGATTCATTTAACTTCCATACCTCTTAGGAGACACAATGTCTAATGCATCCTTTGGGACATCCCTAACATAAGATCTTGCTTTTCTACAATTTCTTTCACATCTGGCCTAATAGAACACTTCTCTATTTCTCCCAAACTTGTGCTTTGCAAGTTCTTCCTGGTCAGGTAAAAGAAAAGCAGAACAAAACACAGTAACGGTCCAAGCTTCTTCTTCCATCTGTATTTCTAATGAGATGTCATGTAGTGTCGAGTGAGTGTGTTAGTCAGTACATGAAGCAGTGAAGTCAGACAGCTCGTGTGTGAATCAGATGAGGTGTCAGACGGGTTAAGCACAACACAGTCCAGTGTATCTCCCATCAAATGTCACAAACATTGACTGAGATTAAATCAAAGTCTCTGTTCACCTAAACATCCAGAGGCATTTCTGAATCTCTAATCTGTCAGTCTTGTTGTAGCCCTACAGCTTCCCACAGGACCAGCAAAACTCAGATTGCTCTCTTTTCAACCTTAGCAACCGCTTTCCACAAATGAAGTAGATTTCAGTTTTAAAACATTAGAGGAACGTATTGTGTGTATCTTGCATATCGAATGTAATTTAATATGTGAGAGAAACTACTGATACACATAAAATGACTTTCTACAGAACATTCTGAATCCAATAAAGTTTGACACCATGCATGACGTGACAGGAAGACACGTGAACAATCTCATATGACTTTTTAAATTTTTAGACTAAAGGGACGTTTACACTATAGACGATAACTTTAAATATAACGGAAACTATATTAGCGTCTATACCAGCTGGGATGCAAAAAACAAATCTCTCTTCAGCTTTCCCATACTTGTAATATATAAGTATTATAAATAGCGGAGGGTCTATCGTGTAAAAAAAACTGTTCCCGACCACTGCTATTTTAAATCACACATTAAAACCCATACTGGATCGCAGACCTTTATCTCAAAGCATCCCAGGAGCATCATAAAGAGGACATCTGATCAATTCCAGAAGCCATTTGGTAGTATGTTTTATTGTTCATCAGCTTTAATTGCTCATCTTTACAATATAGTTCATAGCATTATAGTTCATTCAATTCAGAAATTTTTTAAAACTTTATAGTTATAGCTTTTGTTATCGTCCATAATGTGAACAAGCCTTAATTGTAGTGTTGACAGCATTTGTAAGAAAACTTCTAAATAATGCAAATCATGGTTGCAAACACTATAGACCCATTTTTGGAAATTGCTTGCCAAATTTGCAATCCTCACATAAAGTGAAAGAAAAATAAAACAAATATAACTTTAAGTTTGACCCCCTGAGGTTGACGATCAACATTTTCCAAAAATTAAGCACATTTGTTGAACAAGAAAACAATACTCAAATGTTTAATAGTTTCAGGCTCTATTTTGTACCATATTGGTGGGAAGTGGCAGGAGAACAACAGTTTTCTTTGTGTGTGCATTTCTTTTGTCTCCTCTCAGCACGCGGCGGCTGTAAGTGGCTCCTGCGGGGAAGGCTTGATTAGATTACGCAGTTAGCATAGCAAGCAATCTCCGAGAACTAGCCTACTCTGTTATTTTGGAGTTTGTTCATAACCATACTTAGCCCATGTCTAAATTGGTATCCCGATGATTAGACTACGTTCACTAAGTCGGGGCGCCTCCGAACACGCATCTGGGAATCCTGCGCCTAGACGAACGTTCTACCCTCCAAACTCTTCTAATTCAGTCCAGGTGTGTCCGTATCCCCCGAGACCCACTGTCACTCTTACATAGGTCTTAATTACTAAATTCATATTTGGATAATCATTCAGACCAGATGTTTTTTTCTTATCCAGTACTAATGAGTTGCTAATTCAACGATACCCAAAGGAGCTCACCCCCGGAGGACCAAAAGAGCTGAGATCTCCCTATCTACAATCAGATGAAGTCGGCCCTTATCACAGAATGTGCCGGCAGGCCAGACCCGACCCAGTATCACCAGAGGGAACGTGCCGTCTTGATTTAATCAGCTGAATTATTCTCAGCGTCAGTCTCTGGTGTCTTTCTGTTCCTTGTTGTTTCCTTTCCAGAGATACAGAAAGTGGGGAAAACAACTTTAGCAACTGCTTTCAAAAGAGAGTTAAATGTTTCCTAAACGACTTTCATCTTGTGGTGGTAGAGTTTACATGTGTTTGCATGTTAAAGTACAGTAGCTGTTCATTTGACCTTGTCTTGACATTGTAGGGTGAATCTCAAGAAACCTGTCAAAGACATTTATTCCAAATTTTATGATGATTTTTGTGACTTCTTTTAATGACAAGTTAACACCCTGCACTTCAAAATTCATATTGTTTTGGTTATTAATTATTATTGTGATAAATAATTTCCAAACTGTGTAACAGAAAAATACTATAACATTTTAAAGGTAAACCAATAATGTCAGACCAAATATGTAAAATAAAACCTAGCACTGATATATCTTAGTATTGAAAATGTTGCATACTTTACAGTTCTCAGCATAAAGACTAGAAATACTATTGTATGTAAAAATACATTTTAAAATGCTGGGTTATTTTGGTTGGGTAAAAAAGGTACAAACCCCAAGGATTGGGTTATACTGTTAATTTTTTAACCAATGATTGGGAAAAATATATTATTGTCTAGGTTACTTTACTCAGCAGTTTGTCCCTTTCTGAGCCAACCATGTGTTAAAAATAACCCAGCATTTTTTTGCCACCGTTTATGTCTGGCATTACAGTAATAAAAATAATTTAGTTATTGTTCATTACTGAGAATCGAGTATAAAAATGTGCTTAACTTTAAGAAAAATATCACAAATGAAAAAATATTTATTATGTATTTAATATAATATATTTTTTTTGTGGGAATATGACCTGGTCATGTCCAAGACAGGTTTGGTGAGATTCAGCCTTACACAATGACATGATAATCAGTTTACAAACCCTGAGAGGTCAAATGTTTACAAAAGGACTGCTGAGCTAACCTGCTTTCATTAGTTTATTCTAGTTTATTAGCACACTGTGTAAGAAGATAAAGAGCCACACGGGTCGAGCTGGACATTTGTTAACCAGCTGAATTTAAGAGGGAGGGCCGATAAAACGCTGGCTGATTTTACAGACTATTCTCTCTACTGTTCCAGTCCATTGTTGTGATTAAAAAAGACCTGATCTGATAAAGCTCCCCGTGAACAGATCAGTATTATTTCAGTAAAAAAATACTGAATGCCTAAAAACATGTACATTACAAAAATATCTTTATATTATACAATAGAAATAAAAACAAATCTCCGGACTAAAAGAATAAATAGGTCTCTAGCGTGTGTAGAGGAGATCTTAACATAGTCTCACACTGTCATATTTGCCAAGATACCAATCAAAAGTCTGATTTTAAATATTTCTCATCATATCAGATTCTTCTAAAAGCAACACATTAATTTTGCTTTTTACATTCTTGCTCCGCATCAATAATTGTCACACATTTTCTTCTAAGCAGTTAAAAAAACCAAACAAATTTGATTCTTCAATAAAACAAATCCAAGTCTCCTAAGTTATATAAGAGCAACCTTTGAGCCATATAATCTTTCCTCTGGGATTTTGTGACGTTGAGCCGTTTATAACACAATACCAGATATTGGAAATATGAGGATTAAGAGTTCAAAGGATCAGTCCACACAAAGATCTAATCCAAGTGACGGGACATGTGGAAGAGTTAGGACTCTTAATAAAATACTCACACACAACCATTTTGTTTCAGCTATGACAAGCAACGTTAATCAATTAGCAAAACACGGAGCTATTAGTCGATCCATGGCTATTTTCATCTTGAAATGGATCCAAATTGAGCCTTTGGGATCTGACAGACCTGCCTGGAATAAGAATTATGGGATTGATGCTGGAACGCTGTGATTTGCTAAAGGTCCTGGAAAATTGAGGTGTAGAAACAAGTCACGGCGAGCTGTGAGCTGTTCTGTAGTTGAGTCACTGTATGAATATATATCATTCTAAAAACAGCATCTCTTGAGAACGGATTCTGTAGCGTGAGGCTCTGCGGCGGGGAAGATGAAGTTCCTGTTAGCGACGACACTTCATTTTCTAATTATATCAAGTCTTTAGCCACCAATACGCCTTCAAGAAAACATCGTCTCCTCCTAATGAGGGCACGTACTCGCTCTCATATCATCCGCTGGATGTCTATCAGCATTACAGAAATTTTATTATGGCTTTAGATGTAGATTGATTTAGACTTTGCCTGGGGAGTCATTTTGGGTAACAGATAAACGTGATGTACGACTAGTTATCAAATCAAGGTCAGATGGATTTATATTATAAGACATTTATCAGAACTATAGAGGACAAGGCACACTATATAGCTTAACTGAGCAATACACACCTAAAAATAAAAACCCTTCAAAAGGTTCTTCACAGCGATGCCATAGAAAAACACATTTTTGGTCAAAAGGCTCTTAAAAGAACTATTTCTTTCTTACATTTTTATAGTCTAAAAAAACCTTTTTCCACTATAAAGAGCCTTATGTAAAACAGAAAAGTCTTTGAATGTTAAAACGTTCTTAGTGTAACCATACAGCCAAAATGTTGTTCTATGGCATTGTGACGCACCTTCATTTTTAAGACTGTACACAAAAAACACCAATTGATTTATTTCCCAGGAACACATGAATTCTGAAAAATGTTATTTCTCAGAGGTTGCTCTTGCATAGCTCAGTAGTATGATGAAGTTTCGTTTAGGTATCAACATTGCATGAGATGTTTCGCCAAAAAGTGCTTGGAAGAAGACACAAGACAAAAGTATGAGCTATAAAGCTAATAATCTGATGTGTTAAGAAATATTTATGCCCATACCGAAACTTTAACATGTTTAACAAATAAATCCAAACAAAAGTAAAACATAAAAATTGCCCAAAATGATCCCTGTCATAAAGTCACAATTGCTTTCAAGTCGTAAAACTAGTCTTTCAGAAACGTAATGGCCAAATAAAAAGAAGAAAAATGAATGCAATAGCCACAATGCTTAATCAAGCCAGTAAAATCATTAAGAATATAAACTTCAGCTATTCCAATGCCATGTGAAGATGTTGCTAAACGTTAAGTTTGAGAAGGGGTACAGCACTGACGCTGAGCAAAACAGACAATTCGTGATGCAGGAGATGAGCGAGGAGAAGCAGTTCACTTGGACAACTCCACAGGGAGCGCTCATCCTCCAAACACTCTTTCTCTCTCTGTGTGACTGATTGGATGTGTGTGCAGTATAGGCTTCTCTCAGTGGCTCATATCAGAGCTAATTAAACTTACTGATCTGTGAACCGGACCCTGCCGCACCGCACCATCTCTCCTCCATGCTCTCTGGGAAGTCTAGCGTTCCACAGAATGAAAAAGCACAAAGACACGAGCTAGTTTCTCTGTATAGAAAACTGCACAGATCTCTAATACGAACTGGATAAGCCACTTTTAAAGCTGATGTAAAATAATCAATATAAACACATCTTTTAGTGCACATTGAAAGGTGTTAGATTGGATCATTTTGAATATTTACATGTACATTTATGCATTTGGCAGATGCACTCATTCTAATTTTTTAATTTCTGATTCATAAATTTAATTAGACTTTATTTTTCCAGTTTGATTTCTCCTCCTCAATCATATTCTTTATTTAGACATTCTTATTCCTGCTTCATCATTTTCCCATCTCTCCTGAACCAATTCTGAGCTAGTTTGTTTATGCTTTTATTTCCCCACAGACTCCTCCGAGTAGTTTCTGTTTAGCATTGCATTTACACCAATAGATTCATTGTCAACTAGACACAACACAGCAAACCCTGCTAAACTGAAAACAACAGTTTTACAGATAATTTGCAACCACACAGCGATATTTGCATAAGTTTGTCTCTTAAGAAAGCTCATTACTGAGTTATCATTAAAAACGCTTGGAGAAAGCAGGCCATCTGAATTCAGCTTATATAACAGACTGGCGGTTGTGAGAAATCGAGCGCGTGTGGGTGGGCTGCTTATAGTCAAGTGCAAACATTTTGGCCTTGAGAGAGGCATCTGCCAACGATGAGGCATTACTGACGCCTCCGCCGTTCCCTGCGCAGGCTGGTGGCCAGAGCCCATCATAACGCTGCTTGTTTAAGAGCATGACTAGTCGGTTATGTTGGAACACATCAATCCATCTGTGGCTTGAATCTTTTCCCACAAGTCCAATGGAAACCCTCGAACTAATTTGGCATCGTCACCATTCACTGCTGGGCGCAGGCAAAAGACTAACCACTCTGGAAACGCTTCAAGGCAGTCTGGCTAGTGATGTTTGATGTGTGAATAAATCGTTTTTATCTCAAACTGAATGATCTGTGTTCAAATAACACTTTACCTCTAAAGCATATCACGCAAGTTATCAACACGCCTAATATACCTGGATGACCTTCATCATCTTCAAAAAACCAATCACACAATGCAATTTGCTTGACTTTCTTGTCAAAACTTTTAGCATGTTTTCACATCTTTGCTGGTTCTGTATGAATCTACTCATCTTGCCAGGACCACAAGTGACAACGAATGAAGTCTGAGCCAAGCAAAAGTGGGTTTAGTCTTTAACCTGATGATGAAACGTCATCCACTCCATCAGAAAGTATAAGTAATTGGCCCACCTGTTAAAGGGCTGGGATGAGCGCCCATCCACCTTCAATTTACCTTTTCAAGTCTTTCCAAATCTGAGCTCTAAGAGGTTGTCAATCTCTATAAATCTTCCCCCATCATTTCTGTCCCTTGCTTCTAGCAGAAGATGGAGAGAAATAATACAGCAAACAGACAAAACGGGCAGCTCACCGCTTGTACCTTCCTATCTGTTAAATGAGATGCTAATTTACAATCCTGGCATTAATGGGCTAAATAGTTTACGGTTTTCATTACGCAGCCACTCGTAATTGATTAATTACCGTAGTTCAGCTAATTGAAAGTCACCTCTCTCCTGGCTCCGGATCGGTTGATCAAGGGTTGATATGCGAACTCATGCGTCTTTATCTGTTGTTACGTTCTCAAGCGTTGGGTCCCACCATAGCTCCTGAAAGTCAGCCAAACCACAAATGCTATCTGTATGTGATGCAACTAATAAACCAGTTAGCAACATGGCCACTCATCTGAATGAATAAATGGTTTTTAACTCCTTTCAAGCAAGATGCCTTTCTATTAACCTGGATGTTTAAGGAATGCATTTGAGTTATTTAAGGAAGCTTTGGGCGTTCAAAATAAGCACGTCTACACTAAATGCTGGGTTACTTTCAACTCATGGGTGGTTTAAAAAGAAACAAACCCAACCATTAGGTTTTACAGTACCTATGCTGGGTTGTTTTAACTCAAAATATGGAAACATTAGAGGTTAATTTAACTCAATGTTTGTCTCTTTTATCCCTCGAATATGGGTTGAAAATAGCCTAGCATTTTTAAAAAGTGTATATTATACACACATTTTGACCTTGAGAGGGACTTTGCAAATAATATAATATTTTTTGTTAATATTTTAAATAAATAAATTTTATTTATTTTAAATAATAAATTATATATAAAAAAATATATATAATGTCTTAAAATGGGTTAAAAAAAACAATTTTATGTTTCATATTACATAACACACACTTTTTGGCTTCGACAGGGACATCTGCCAACAAAAATAATATTTTTTTAACGTTTTATGTATATTATTATTTTAAATAAATAAAAAAATTTGTTTTTGTCAATCAAAAATATTATGTCTACATTACCGTAAAAATGCTGGGTTATTTTCCACCCACGGCTAGGTCAAAAAGGACAAATCCAACTGCTGTGTTATAAATTAACCTACTGTATGGGTTTTTTCAACATTGATTGGGTAAAACATAGACATTGTCAATGTTAATTTAACCTAACGGTTGGGTTTGTCTCTTTTTGACCAAACCACGAGTTAAAAGTAATCCTGAATATTTTACAGTGAATATTTCTGATAAAATCGTCTGCTACTGTAAATTCATAAATGTTAATGTAACCTTTCAGCCAGGCCTAACTGGGTCACACTAACCAACCAAACGTTGACCCTTTGTGTGGAAACACATCAGCATGAGGCCGGTTTATCACCACAGTAATGTAAAGCTGTTCATCTGATGGATTGCTGTTGAAATGGAGGTTCTGTTCTGTCCTGCTTGTGACACCTAATGAATTCCAAACATAAATATAGATCCTTTCCATCCTAATGCTTCCAAACAGCAATCCATTTCACTCCAGAGCACTAGCAATGGAAATGCTCTATACATTAAAGATGATAAGGGATCCATTACCGGCCGATTTTGTGAGCTGATAGCAGAAAAAGCCCGACACGATTTTCTGTGACTCCACACCAGCACCAGAAGTCCTCGTTACCATTATAAAAAAACACTAATGCTAATTTGCTGCGTTAAATTTCTTCCCTTTTTCAGTTTCATATGCGTGTTTGATGATTAATTTATGGCGATAATGGAGAAATACGAAACACTGGTAGAAAGAGTGCTGTGAATACAGAGTCTCCTCTTAGATGGAGGGCTGATCTGACCTGAATACACAATCAGAAGCTGAAAGATACCAAACGCAAACGTCAAAATACAGATAGCAGACTCATTTAAAGGAACAGTTTACTTAAAAATGAAGATTTACTTGCCTTCCGCTATACCAAAACCTATTTGAAAAAAATCCAACGATACATTTCTACAAAAGACAAAATAAACACTAATTCTACAAGAATAAATAATACCGTGTCGTACTGCTAACAGTGTAAAACATTATTCACGTGTTCTGTTAATAATGATCGTGTTTCTGTATGGACCTCACCATATATCTGATGAAATGTCTGAGGTAAATCCGCCAGCTTTATGCGGCTCTGTTTTGGGACTAAAGCGAAAAATCTTGATACACTTGAGGCCCCCGAACACACGCTGGAAAAGACGAAAGCATGGAGGTCTAAAAAAAGGGAAGAAAGAGAATCTAAAGCAGATGAAAAAGCCCAAGATGGAGGGAGATATGAAGACACAAGAAGGGGCTATAAGGGAAATAAGCAGAGCTTCAAAGCAACCGCCGGCTGTTCAGAGCTGGAAATGGGAAAAGTAAAAGCAAATGAAGGAAAGGCAGAAAGGGGATAACAGAGCTGAACTGAATTGTGAGTGAGTTTTAAAGTCCAGTTGCAGAATTTGAGTTGAAATGGAATGCAGGTTGCAGAATTGTAATTTTAAATAGTATAAAGCCATAACACAAATCTGTAAGTAGCCTATAGTTTATATAGGCTTCATCAATGTGTTGTACTCTTTCCCATGTAAACAGACATGTTTATTTTCTAAAAATGTGGTTTTAAAATGCTGAAAAAACCTCACATAAGTTCTGTGAGTCGTGGCCAGTCTGATTAAAACGAAGTAAAACGCATTAAGTAAAAAGGAGTCAAGCGTTTAAATTCTAAATTTCTCAAACACTCAAAAAGGGAAAAGAAAAGCCTGAGGGCAAAACAAAAGGATGCAATAGACCAAACTGCATAATTCTGACCACATCCTAACCAGAAAAAATATTTAGAGGAAGATGAAGGTTCAGTGTCAGCAGTTTCGTCTTCAGATTGCAGTAGCAGATCGATGCTGTTTTCTACAGACTCTTACACCTTTGACATACATCATATGTGATAAAGGAGCATAGAGAGAGAGAGAGAGAGACAGAGAGAGAGAGAGAGAGAGACAGAGACAGAGAGAGAGAGAGAGAGAGAGAGAGACAGAGAGAGAGAGAGAGAGAGAGAGAGAGAGAGAGAGAGAGAGAGAGAGAGAGAGAGAGAGAGAGAGAGAGAGAGAGAGAGAGAGAGAGAGAGACAGAGTATTACTGATGTATCTCAGCAGAACAGTTATGAGATTAAAGGGAAATCATCATACTGTAATAATAAGCATCTTCATTTATTAAAAAACTGGTGAATTATTAAACAAGAGAAGAGCTCTGTCAGAATAACCCAAAGCTCAAAATAATTGACTCAGATATAAGTTGTCTAAAGAGAGAAAGAGTTCTGCATACACTTTAAAATTGTATTGTATAGAAATTTAGTACCACGCACTGCTTCATACGGCACAACAAGCTTTCAGTTCACATCAGACGTCACAGAGCTGGACTGACACGCGGCAAATAGTCTCTCATACATTATTAGATACCAAGTTTTCAAAAAAACAGCAAAGTCCTTTTTACTCTGCACATATAACACAGAAACTCCATCTAAAGCAGTTCCTATATCAAATAATTTGAATGCAATGTAAGTCACTTTGGATACAAGCATCTGCACAAATGTAAATGTAAAGCAACACAAAAATGTATATCAAAACGATTATTCTCAATGTCTACCTAAAAATCTGAAATGACACAAATCACTTCTCCATCATTCATTCTTGACCCACTTTCCAGTCATATCACACAATGAAATGCCAATCATTGTGCCCCATTCTTGAAAGAAGGTTTAAAGACTGGAACTCTTGGAATTTTAATTAAACATCCTAGTTAAAGCGAATAATTCACGTTAATAACTGGTAGATGATCTTTGACATGAAGACATGGGCTTTTATATGGATTCTGAGAAAGATCTACAGATCTCTGAGGAGTAATTTAAAATTCCTTTGTACCTGCAACTTAAATGAATTCAATTAATAATGCATGTGTGTTTCTAAGAAAAAAATCTTTAACCGTCAATTAACATTTTGTGGAACAATTATAAGTTAAACAGCTCAAACGTCTTTCTGAACTAGTCTTCTCTGATACAGATAAAGGTGGCACATGGTACAATTGTAGTCCTGGAGAGGAGCAGTCAATAAACAATGCCAAAAACTATAAGAATACCCTGTAAAATTGGTGTGTCACAGATGCCCTTGAGCAAAAGTCCATAACTCACAGCACTCGGTCGGGACTCAACAGCTAATATGCGCTGTATGAAAAATGTAAGTGGCGTAAATCGCATTAGATTGGGCGACCTGCAGAGTGAATAAATGATAAAATGAAACAATAAGTTAGCATGAGAGAGGGCAGTGGGGTACGGCGAGAAGCTCGGGTCTGAAATGGGCCTCCAGCTGTTCGGATCATCCTCACCGTGCCACTGGCAGCCTTCTGGACCCGAGCCACGACCAGGTGCACCGGATTTCACGCTTGTTACCGCCTTTCCTAAGTGAAAATAGAGCTAAATTAAAGCCGCAAGAAGCCCTTATTAGCCTCTTAATATCTTTTTATTTGGTCAGCAGGTTCCTGGAGGGCCTAAACAGAACTGAACCTCAGACAAGCGTCTCATTTACGCAAAAAGGGTCTCATTTACAAACCGTGGGTAGGTGTGCAAAAGTGTTTATGTAGAAATCAACACGCTCTCTTATTCATTTTTTCAAATGTACAACCAACACATGTCAAGCCAGTATTAATACTTTACAGTATTAATTTATATTTTAATCTAAAAATTAAATAACCAATAAACAGCAAAAACAACTCTCTAAGTAACCTTCTAAAAAGCTTTGATTATTTTCATGTAACAAAACATGAGACCTATCTGTGGTCTAAATCTATACGTTTTATGTAAATAGGCAATTCAAGCCTTAAGGATGTGTTATTTTCAGTCCAATCTTTTTATATTTTCATAAACCCCTGCTGACATCATCAGTCTACACTTGAAGGGAAATAGACACATGTTATGGATTGAGACAAAAAGTTATTGAGAGGCAACCTACTTTGTAAAAAATATTAAAACTTCAAATGTTTTAAAAAACTTTTTTTATGGTAAGGTTGACCTTTGCATGGAATTGCCCAAATTAATTCAGTATATGCTTACAGACAGCTCTGCCAATATGAAATTTAAAACAATCACAGGTGGCGTAGACCAACACTTGGCTTTACTCGAAAATCTTGGCACACAAACAAGTGATGAACAGCTTTAAAGCAGAGATCTCATATAGAGATGGTTTGTGTAACTAAATTTGGGTAGGCACTCCCTGATTTGCAATAATAAAGATTTATCAACATTAGAAATGTTTGTACATAGTAGTGGAAATTCTGCATAAAAACCTTTACTGCACACAGGTAATATCGAATGGGACCCAAAGTGCTGTGCTGTGGATTTTATGTCAGTTTTTGCTTACCCTCGCCTGGCCAGGTGGTGCGGTGAAACTGGGGCCTATATATCATGCAACGACATGCCATATAACAATGCATGTCGTGTGCCCTGTATCCCTCCGAGACTCGTGATACTAACTGAACCTCATCTGTAAAAGGCCAACAGAAAGTCGTGGAGGACACAGGGACGTCTGAAGACTCCAGAGTAACCCTGACGTATAGCGCGACCGTGAATATTGCAGCGTGCCAGCTTGTCTATGAACTGTGTGTTTTAAGTAGGGCAAACACTGCGGCTCGCGTTCACCTTGAGGCAGTACGTTTGCAAACATGCACGCCAACCCTCCCACCAACAGCCTTGGGCAACCGAGGGAGGCTTGCTAATATATTATTCAATAATCAGATGAAATTAGGCGACTTTCAAATTGGGTCTGGGAGCCGGCAACCAGCTCAGTTGCATTTTCACAAAATAATTCAAAGACGATAAAAATAGAAATCTTTTTAATGTAAACACACATCTCTTATAGATGATCTGTTTTTAAAGATCAGATTGATAAATTAGTTTTAAATTAGGTAAATTATCTCTTACTGACTAAATCAGTCAGAACGGATCATAATTCTTTTATCATAATAAATGACTTTATAATAAATGAATAAAAAATGATAAAAACAGTTCAGGAATCATTAAGTTCAGTTCAATCTTATCTATACTTTGCAAGCTTATGATACTAAGGATTGTGGTAAGATTGCAGTTGCTGTTAGCAGGCAGATTTCCCTTCAGATATGACAGATTACCCTCAACGGTTTTATTATGTGGAATGTGATCAAAGCTTTAGAGAAGACGCATCACTCCACTTTAATTCGGGAGTCATCTGCAGTCCGCTCACCGCAGGCCTCCTAATGATGACGCTCTTATTTCTAGTCATTTCAGGAAATTCAATGACCTACTTGCCGGGGTCATGCACAAAATGAACAAGACAAGCATCTTTGAAGATTATGATAATAGATTCGAGGGGAGAAATCTGGATTGTCTTGAAATTCACTAGCACGCATCCTCATCTCATTACCCTCTCGCGTGGCAGCCCATATCAAAAGCCTGATATAAAAAATACACAGCAGACAACATTTGCATAGTATATTTCAACGGGTCCTTTGTAGAGCTTGTTTTTTGGGCTAAAGAAAAACAGCACGTCTCTAAAAAGCAAACAGAATAACGGTGAGAGAACATCCCGTTCCCAGAATTCCCAAAGAATTTTAGACGCAGTGATGCCTCGAATGGAAAATTACATCGTTTTTTGTCGCGTGAAGCGATCTAAAAGCCTGTGACTGAACGTACTAGAGGGGGAGAGAAACCCTCGGGGAAAAAGCAAATGCATGTAAATGAGTTTATCTGGGAGCCGGCGAGTAGCGCATTCAAAGGTGCGTTTACTGCTAACAAATTGGAATGGAGAGTTATAGTCGTGTTCTGGAGAAGACGCAGACAGACTCGCCAGTTTCTCAGAAAATATTAAGAGGAATAGATGGTGTCTCTGCGAGGAAAAACAAGATGTGAATGTTTCATGAGCCTGTCTTTGAGTGCTCTGAGAGGAGGGCGTGACTAAAACAAACAAAAACATTCATTAAGAAACACTCCGTATGGCTCTTGATCCAGTGGAAATGATCGGCAAGGAAAGAAAAGCACAGTAGACATGCCTAACGTTCTCTAACATCAGACATCTAGGCTAACCTCATGCAGATCTTTATATTGCACTTAACATCCCAATGTCCCATTGTTTCATAACTATGCTGTGACGAAAACAGGCAAAAGACTTGAAAATCAATTCATTAATTTGTAAACTAACCCTGAGAACCCAAAGGGAGGAAAATAACACACCATCTCTGTGGCTGTACTGTAATATTTATTTATAAGGACCACAGTAAATCAAATCTACATGAAAAATATACACATTTATATATAACAATCTGTCTCTTCCAGGAAAATGAACCTAAAAATGAATAACTTCTCTTGCATTTATAACATATGATCAAATTCCCTCTAAAATGACAATGTTCCTCCCCCTAAATCCCCCTGCCTCCTAGGGCTGCACAATATATTAAAATGATCAAAATATCACAAAACTGAAAGATCTTAATACATTAAAAAGTTATGCATAATCAAAAGTTTTAGGTAAAGAAACACAAATGTTAGTGTTAAAACTATATATGTTAGTGATATAATAATGTTTATTCATATATTGCATCATTTGTGACCCTGTCTGTGAAAATCCAAGTCATTTTTTTGGTGATTGAATGTTTTCTACATAAAATTATCCAAAATAATGTTAAGAACATTCTGTGAAAAAATAACCTTGATATCTTTAATATTGACCGGGTAAGATTATGTCAAATATTTAAATCATAGTGAAATGAATAGGTGAAGTCAAAGTTGGATGCTTGTTATCTCCGAATAAGATTTTTAGACATTAGCCTGATTTTTAAAGACAGGGTCACATTTAGCGAGTTATTGCATAACATATTTTTGTTCAATATCGTGCAGCCCTACTGTCTCTGACTAACGTAGGCAAGAAAAAAACACTTTTAGCAAACTAAAACCTAGTGGCTATTTTAATCATCTTAAAAAGCCCTTTTATGTCCTGTCCAACAGGAAACACATCAGTTCAGGAAGGGAAAACATCACTCATTGGGCTATTTTATATCTACAAACTCACAATTTAGGTAAAATCTAACTTCTTTTGCCGTGGCATCATGACTGAGTGGTTAAATAAAGACAGTATATAATTGCTTTGCAGCAATACATATTGTTTTTCAAGCTAATTTAGTCCTTTAAAGTGTCCAGTAAACAAGCCAAAGGCAAGAAAACGCTGCTTTTAACACTCAAAAACCAATATAATAAACACTTTTAGTTCCCAAATATTAATAGTAAACAAGGTAAATGCAAGCAATGCATACCAACTACAAATACAGTTGATGCGACAGGCTTTAAGGGAAATTTGTGTTTGGCCAGTAGGTGGCTGGGGTGCACAGAGGAGACGGAGCTCACCGCTGAGGGGGGCGTAAAGTGTCCAGGTGCTGTGAAGCGTGATGTTCAAGCACCCGGCAGAAGATTAAAGCAGGGCGTAAGAGGCAGCGAGCCTGGACCGGGCTCCAGCCTGTGTCCAGAGGCAGAATGCAAGTAGAGCTGTCAAAAAAGATGAGCTTCATCACGGTGACACTGGATTTAAACACATTACGTCATCACTGTGAACCGCCGCATCAGAGCAATGCTGCTATTGAAAACTTGCATGTTCATGCATGTGGTACAATGTCAAAGTACTGACAGCATCCGAAACATCAACTGTTTAATATATGTAAAACGAAGCTTTAAACATTAATAAGCATACTGAACAAATACACCCCACAGACACTGCTTTAGTATCTCAACAAAAAATCTCAAGTACACATTATGTAAGAAAAAAACAACCTTTCTCCTTCCAGATACACAGCCCTGATAATGCTAATGATGTCTTGTGTGATACAGTATTAGCAGGACACTGCGTCTTGATCCTCGGGGAACCCTGCTTACAGTCTTTTCACCTCTATGCTCTCATAATGGCATTAATGTCTAGATAAGATCACAAACTTAAGATGATTATCTCACCGCACTTACTGGATACACAGTTTTCTGATGCAAAAGTCGTTATCATGATACAAAAAATCCTTTCCATTCCCTTTGTATTGTATATGACTCTTAATAAACTATAATATTACCCCAAAGTGGGGCCGAAGAAAGACTGTTTACAGACCCACAGTATTCACTAAATGTTAGATGCAAAACACACACAAAACGAATAAACGAATTAATATGCAGCTTGTGAGAGTCAGAGTCCACATGATTTTATCTGTCTGCTGGGAACAAAATTGTGTTTACAAGGTATCAGGTTGATACAAGAAGTGCTGTTGAGCATGTGTGGATTTGACGTTTGCCAGGTTTGTTGCACGAAAGGATAATTAGTTTTACAAACGAAATAGCAGAACTCTATCTTTCTCTTTACATACATATTTTGCAATCTGTCTATTAAATAATGAATAATTTTTACTTCTGTCAGACTACCTGTGCTATAGTAATCTGCTTCAAATGTCTTCCTGTTTCTACACACACATTTTCAATTATTTCTGCATTAAGTGCTGATAAACTGATAATTCTTGTAAAAAACATTATAAAACAAATTAGACAAAAAAAGATCTGCAGCCTCTTTAGTTAATTTGCATCTTTGTAATTTCAACAAATAAAATAATTAATTTTAATTATATATTAAATCCTAGATCAGAGATAAACAGTTCTCATTTTACTCAACTAACTAAATTATTGCCTTTGTTGCTCAAAGTAAAAAAACAAACATTGGAAACGTGAATGAAAACTATTGCTGAAAAGTAATTCATTTAAAAAACACCCAGAACTAGCTGTTCCAGAACTGATTTTGGACACAAATGCTGTTTGATTTTTTGGAAGGAGAGAGACGACTTCTAATACAACTTCATGATGGAAATAACAAACGACTCGTTTTGGAACTAATTAATATAAATGTGTTGGATTTTGCGGACTGAGATAAAATCTCTCTTCAAACTCCCAATTTATTCATAGGTAATCTCAGACTGACTCCCACCAAAATGAGTCTTTACATTGAGCTCTTTGTAGTTGATTTCAAGGGAACTGCTCATATTACATTGGTAAACTCAACTAATTCACTCTACAAAGAAAGAAACATTTCTTAGCTGCATGAAATCACTTTAATTAACTGTAAAGTAAAGACTAGTAGATCCACAGATAAATGCTGCTTTAGAAAATTCTCAGCATTCAGCAAACTGCTGTAAAAAAGTGATTCAGTTAATTGAAATATACATGTTGACATAAAATGAAAAGCCCTGACAACAAGAGAAATCTAGAGAAAACCCAAGCTACACTTTGATGTTCTGAAGATACCTTAAGATCTTCACAAAACCTCATACATACAGAAATTTACCAATGCATGCAGAGAATGTGTACGTCTAAGCAAAAAAATTTAATCATGGAAATCACTGTAACTCCAAAACCTGCAGCTAAAATGGTAAGCAACATTTTTTCCTTTTATTCTTCCTATGATGAATTCCACAGTAAAGGAAGAGTGGATATAAAAACCGCCTGCCTTCTATTCCCTATCCCACCAGTTCCTTGTGAGACAAATAACAACAGATTGGGTAAAGATCTGCGTATTGACTGGTGCTGTGGAGTGCATCCGAGAGCATTAGTCTACAGCTGTGGTCAGATCTTTCCTTTAGACGTTCCCGGCAGCTCTCGGAGCAGAAATCCCTTGGGAAGGGAAACCTTACTGCTCCGCTGCCTCAGACAGTCAGGAAAGTCCGGCACTGGGAGCGACCGCATTGCAGATGGATTGAAATCGGTCACTATGCTTATGCTGTAATTGACATTGGGGTCTTGGGCTTTGTTGGCCCCGCACACCTTTAGCATCTCATTTGTAGGAGGGCGACACAATGTGGTGTGAATGTCACACTCTCCTTGGGCAAATCAATCTGGGCGATCAGATAGCAGACACTTGAGGGATCCTCTGGGGTGGTTTGGCAAGGCCAGGCCAAGGACTGAACCATGGACGTTCTGTGATTAGCTTGGGCACTGCGTCCTCACCCGTGCATTGTCAGAGCTTTAATCGATAGCTTGCTTTTCAATGCATGCGCTTGCTAAGCAGACTATGTCTTAAGGCCACCTGTGTTTTTATAATCCCTCTAATGCAGGAAGATGTATGAAATGGATAACCTTGCTTGCTTAAGGTAACGTACATTTCATTCGGGAAATGAATCAGTTGTCTAACACTACTGAGTACTGTTTGCTTATGTTTTCTCAAACAGCATTTATACAGCGGTTTATGCAATTGTGTGGCTATCAATATCTTAAAACATTTATACCGCGCTGTATGCGCTTCAGTGGCTATCAATACCTTACGTTTACACATAAAAACGACAAAGAAACACATACGAAACATTTTTTGTTCTAAACTCAAGCCACATAAATTTCATGTTAAGGTTATTAGGTTACTAAAACTAAAACTCAAACTAGTTTAAAACATTTCTGTTAAGGGAACTCAAATGAATGTAAATATCACACTAACTTAAAACGAATAAAACTAAACTTTAAAACTGAAATAAAAACAAATTAAACCTATATAGCAATTTTAAAAATAGATATAAAATGTGACAAAAGCAAAAACCAAATTGCTGAAAATTAAACTAAAATTATCAAAAACTAAACATATGAATAATAAAAGCCAATTCAAAATATTATTTAAACTACAAAAACTAAAAGACTTACATCTGCTCATGTCCTATCTCCCATCACTGCTTTTAGCTATCAAATAATTTCAGCTCTGCTTAACACATTTTATGATGTTTAAATCTATTCCATAAAATCATGTAGATATGTTTTTCATAATTGGTGCAGAAAAAGCGTCAAAAGCCCAAAGGATCCATCTAGACCTGATAATAGTCCATCTTTTATTCAAAGCATTGCACAGACGCCACACCACATGTGAAGCATTAATGTGTGTGTCAGAAAGCCATAAATACATTAGGCGTGGTGTTATTGTATACATTATTGTTAATGAAACAAGAGAAGAATATATATTCTGAATTACTGTACAGATTAATAATTTCATAGTTAATAAAGTTTCTGTATGGTCACATTAAATATTAGTCAATGGCTATTACGTCATCCTGCAAGAACTTCTTTCCAAATCAGGAAGTTTTATCATGTCATGAACTAAAGTACTGATTACTTTTGATCTTTGAAAGTGCTTCTATCCATCCATTCCACATAAACACAAGATCTAATGAGCAGAGCTCGTGAACCAGAGCTGCGAGCCGTGATAGTAATTTCTCAAGCGAGATTCATTTGACAGGGGCGTGGGCTCTGATTCATTCTTCAGCCTGCCAAGAGCCAAACTGCTGCACCTGCATGTCTCGCGCTAGACGGACGACTCATTATCCAAAAGAAAGGGTCAGAAATCAGACATTCTACCACATCATCATTCTCTGGCGCGACTTAATTATTAAGAGCAAGAGTTTTTCTGTAACATAATCATGAGTTGATCAATGACCAAGCTCAAAATAATACATTTACTGCCCTTTTACATCATGAATTAAATCATTTATGCTTTTCCCTCTCTCTTAGTCACCTTCAAAAACCAAAAAATATACATGCAAGCAGGGTTAAATGTTGTAGGAGAATTAGCAAAAAACCCAAATGCATGTGTTCAAAATGGATAACAGTGGATCCCAAAATTGATAATAAAAGTGATCTTTTTTAAAATAACTTTTTACTAGCATGGTTAAAAGACATCCTTGGCATCCTTATATATATTGATGATGATCCCTTTGAAACGTGGTCAAAAATGAATGCTTTGAACTTGGCCGGCAAGCAAAAACAGTACAAAAGTACATCAACATTTAAACTGTTGGCACAAGTGAGACAGAATAAGAAAACTAACAAAAACATGCCGCTTTTCATCTGTTTAGAGCGTTTTCAGTCAAATTAAGTGATCCATTTACTTTGGCAATGGGCTGCGTCTTGTTTCTAGCTTCATGCTAATGACAGGGGAGGGAAGGTTGGTGACTCATATGTTTAACAGCACTGTCAACATCTGCTCATTTTCAAACCCCCGCGTTCTCCATCTCTGTTCTCGAACGCAGCGTCTCTCTCTCTCTCTGGCGTATCTGCCCCCGCTCAATCAATACAGGTCAGCAATAATGTATGAGTCAAGCCAGGCATCTCTCAACAATCTCTCCTCTGCGTTCACTCGCTTTCTGTTTCGCATTTGCAGCTGCTGTTTAACATCCTGCTTCCGTTTTGTACTTTTTATTGCAACAACCTGGCATTACGTGACATTTAACTTACTACTTCAAGCCGTAAAAGTAAAACTTTGGAAAACACGTACTGTGCCTTACCACCTGACAAATTTGTGATCCAGCAACACTAAAAACTTCATATTTGTCTGTGGACACATTTAACACGTTCACATTTTTTTGTTGTGTGCAACACGTACTGAAGCTGAAGAAGTCTAATATAGCCGAAGAGAGCAAAAGTGTGTTCATCTCGGTGGCAGTCAAAAATCAGACGGATATATATCACCTGAACCGTAAATCCCAGGAAATGACATCACTGGCACAACTAAAGCAACTCAATGACATCTTTGGCACAACTCAAATCCTTCACTGACTACTATTTGCTATTAAATCAAAGGCAGAAAACAGGAAAAATGTATCAGTGTTAGCAAACTAACAAAACACATAAAGGTAATTCCAAGCAAAAGTCATCCTGCATGAAAAAATAAAGATTTAAACAAAGTTTTTCATCATACTAATAACTCAGATGATAAACAACATTTAGAGGTTTATATCCATATGAGGTCTCTCTCAAAAAATTAAAGTATTTTTTAAAGCATGATTTTCATAGCCCATCATAGTCCATATTCCTCATAAATGGGCACATGAAACTTTGAAGATTCATCTCTTGCATGTCTTGGGTGTTATATGCTGGTTTGTGCATTTTAATTCACAGAAATTTACAAAGTATGTTGCCTCTCAAAAACATGCATCACAACACATGTATATTTCCCTCATTTTTACCAAAAAACACAAGTATAGACTGATATTTTTCTAATACTATCTTTCCATAACATAAGCTGAACCTACAGCAATGTTCCCTGTTAGGTGGGCGTCTCAATCTCTGTTTCTCACTTCTTTAAATCTTGCCTCTAGTTTTTACTCTCCTCAGCTCACCCACTCACTCCATACTAATAATATGACAGGAGGTTTTTTAGAGTCATTCTGTGCTTTTCTGTGGCTCCACATGGAGTCTGAGATGGGCACACAACGTGCAGCGTCCCCACAGGGAGAACTAACACGGGAGGAGAGGGATTACGCCATCGCCGACGTGACACACGTGTCTCTTAATTACAAACAAAGCCGAACCCGGCAAACGTGGTCCGGACAGCACGCAGCTCTCCGCTCTGGGCTGCAAACGATGGATGTATTAGCCCGTGCCCCGCTGTTTTAAAGTGTTGTTGGTTATGAGTATGAATGAGATGGCGTATTACTGGTGAAACAGATTTAATTAAGCGTGACGAATGAAGTGATGTAGCACTTCATGTTAAGAAAGAGCAAGACGGATTAAGAAGTCATGTGGGGATTATAAGAGACCGACTTCAGGCCATTGCTTTAAAGCAGCGGTTAACTCTCTACATTTAATAACCATCTCTCTGTTTTACAGTAGATGTTACTGAGCAAAGTTACACGCGACTGGTTCGCTAGTAATTTTTTTTAGCACAATCTGGAAGGCAAAACATACTCATTTGTAATCATAAAGGTTTACATTTAGAGAGACAGCCAGAATCAATATTTCACACCCATCTTTACCAACACACATATAGCAAAAATCTGGTTTGTTTCACAGATTTCACTGGAAAATAAGTGCTGTTTTTGTAACACTAGAGCTTTCAAAATGGCCATATCAGAGAAATCAGACTTTATAGTATCTTGTTGCATTAATATTACATTACTAAATCAGGTGAGGTGTAACATCTTTCTGCGTCGCTCACTTTCTGGAAACAAGCAACAGAATTCAATCAGTTGAAGACCTGCTGGAGCTGTTTAGATCTGAGAAAAACTGAAGGACAGAGGGAGGAATATACAGAAAATGATTGTGCAACAGACTGTAATGACACTTTCAACAGCCAAGGTCTGACCGGTCCAACCACACAATAATCCCACCACCAAAAGAAAGAAACAAATAGGGATGTTTCTTTGAATAAATATAAGTTTTGCCATATAAAGAAGGGAAACTATACGAAAGTAAAAACAAAAACTTTATATTGGCTGCTATTCAAATGCCCTTCAAAAACCTTTCAAGGACAGATTTCTAACCTAACCATAAAACTATAATTAATAGAAATCAAATATGATAAGACAAACAATGACTGAAATAAACTTATCAAAAGTAACAGTCACAGCAAATGAAAGAAGCTGAGAAAACAATCAAACCAGCATTTATTGTCTCTATATACAGAAGGTATTTATATAAAATCACTGCAGATCCTGCATTTAATTTACAGAATAATACACAGAATCACCTCTGACACTATTATTTTTGCCATGTTTCAACCCACTGTGATGCATCGAGAATCACGATTCCCTAAAACAAAACTGAATTGCGAGAATCCCAAAGATTCACAGAATACCTCTGCAGGCCTGCAGTGCTGCAAGAAACATCTTGTTATTGATCCAAGACATGTTCTGTCTTTATTATCCATCAGCCAATAGGATAGCAGCAGCTCTGATGGTGCAACTGTCATAGTGGGGCATACATTCTCAAACCCATTTACGGTGAAGGTGGATAAATGGATGTGAGATCGTACCATGAAAGAGCCGCCGCTGCATGGCAGGAATTCACTGCGAGCTCATTAAGAAAACACGTTCCTCGTGTTCTGCACTGAAATAGAGGCGTGCTGATTATATTTTCAGTGGATGACATTTAATACCAAACCATTTGTTGAATTTCTGCTCTTTCTATCAAGCATCAGGTGAGAATACAGCTGTGTCACAGAGCTAAAGAAATATATTTTTTCATTGCGTTGTTTGAAAGGATCAGCGTGTTTGCAAGTAAAACTTAAAATGGAGATTTTTCTCCAACCACGAAATGTAATGACGTGATATATATATATTTTTTTACATGTAAAAAACAAATAAATAAAAAAGATCTTTTTTTATGTAAAAAAAATTATCAAATTTTTAGATATAAAATAGGATTTAAATCACAAAAATATTCACAATGTCTCTTATATTAACAACATGACAATAGATGAACATAATATAATATAATATTATATTTACAATATAATATATAAGTGTTTGTCGCAGCTAAAACCCAATTTAAACTGGATTGTGCTGTTGCTTAACTCAGAAAGCGAGATGAAATTGTGTTATAGCTCAACCTGTGGTACACAGATGACATTGGCAGGCAATGTTGGGTGTGATCAAAGCTCGGCCCTGCAGATAAGGGGATGGAGAGCAGCGGGTCTTCTGACACAAGCGTGACCAATGACACTGCTGGACTAATGCACATCCACCTGAGCACCAGTGAATATCTGAGAGCTCAGGGTGAGGTCAGAGCGTGCCCGCTGCTGGACAATATCACATACCCTATCAAACCAGACACAGTGTGTTGTGGGGTTATTTGCTATCTACTGTTTCGTGACAGAGTTTTCAAAACAAACCTGTAACTACCTGCAGGTTATGTAAATGAACCGTGATTACAGATGGATTTCCATTAACCCTGATTTCAGGAGACCACATACAAAACACTAAATTATGAAGCAGTGAATGTGAACGTTTGAACAGAATCTGTGTATTATTTTATTTTATTTGGCCTTGTAAATATCTAGTACCTTTTGAAAGACCTTTTGAATGTAAAATATGTACATTAGCCTTAAAATCAGGAATTTTTGCTGTAGTATTACACTCTTAAAAATAAAGGTACTTCAGTTATTCACAGCAGTGCCATAAAATAACCCTTTTTGATTCCTTTCAGTTTTAATTGAGAACCACTTTCTAACTTTTATAGTCTAAAGAATTGTTTTCCACAATAAGGAACCTTAATCCTTATAAAAAATGATGATGAAGCGAAAAAATTTTGTTCTATGGCATTGTGAAGTACTTTTACGTTTTAAGCACTTAAATGCCATTTAGGGTATTTATATAATAATATAATATTTACTTTTTTTTAAATGCAGCAATATCATCTTCAATATCAAGTTTTTGATACAGTAGTAAACTAGATCTAGACGCTTACACATTATATTTTACTGGTATTATTATTAACTACCAACTGAAGTGTTGGTATTTTGACAGACCTTTTTTGAATTTACTATATCACAGCAAAACATGACCAAACAACGCAAGCAGCATGTTTCATATTTGCTCTTTTGTGACCTGTGTCTTACGGTTCTGTCAATTAGTGGCTCACGAAGTATAACATGTTGTAAAGTCTGAGCTCACCTCAGAGCAAGCGCTGCTTATCCACAATTAACTTATCCATAACATCTTATCAGAGCTCTTGCAGGAGAACAGATGCTCTCGTCCTGAATTCAGCCCGAGTGATGTGCTTCCAAATGGCACAGACGTGCGGGCATGGCTGCTTAAACCGGCTACATGTACAGATCTAATGTGTCAGGTATTATACTGCGATGGGGGACAGAAAAAAATAGCTGCTCTGGGTTTTTAATTCATTCCAGTGACTTTCATTTGGTTACTCTTTTGTGTAGGTCACTATTAAGTGCACTTAATTCTCATTTATCTCAACACCAGATCGCACTACAAGAACAGGATTCACCTGTAACCATCCTCCAAAGAGAAAATACCTCTTGTTAAGAGCTTTCAAAAACTATGAACGTATGGTAACTATAACATAATAAAATATACTAGCAGTCAGAAGTGTACAGTCACTTGAAATGAAAATTTCATAATCTTAAAAATCTGGAGATATTTGCTTGAATGTTTTTATAGAAAACTAACATTTTATAATAAAAAAAAAAACGTTTTTGAAATGACTGAAAAATTAAGAAAAACACCAATACTCCAATACTGTTCAAAAAGCATCTTAGTGTAAGACCTCAAAAAGTTGGCACATTTTTGTAGGGGTGACTACTTGGAAAATACTAAAATATAGCACAGTTTGGGTTTATTCTTGGTTTTTTAGTTACATTTGTGCAGTTGTACATTTTGTATGAGTTAACCTTAATTAATAATATTACTAAAAAATAAGCAAGTAACCAGTAACACATTTGTGATTTAGTTGCTTGCTAAATGTGTTCTTATTCATTCAGAAATCAATGAAATGTCCTTCACAGCACAAATAATGGGGCTTTTGTTTTTGCTGGAGTCAGTCTGAGGACAGATAAAGCCGAAGCATTCCCTAAAAGGTTTGTTCAGAAACATACATTAATTCATTAACAATAAATTGCACCAATAGCATTATGTAATAGAACATGCTGTCTGCAAGTGGCGCCTGCATTGTTTTGACAACTTATTCACTAAATTAATTACAAAGTCCAGGTATTGATGATCCTGAATCAGCTCTTCAGAATGGTGAAAGTGTGTTCAAGTACACAGTGTCCCTGGGTGTATGCCCAGATATACCATCATTTGATAAATTACCGTAGCGATAGGATGTCCATAAAAATCTATAATTATGTGCAAATACACTGGTTAGTATAAAAATCCATCTGCTTTAACAGAAAACAAAACCACAATGACTTATTTCAAAACTGAATACAAGTGTCAAACTAGAGCATCACCTGGTCAAGTAGAGCTAAATGTTGTTAGCAAATAAAACTCACGTTTCTGTGCTGAAACACCGCAGACATAAATTGGTTCACAAGCTCTCTGTAAACACACGCACCTTTCAGACACCCTCAGATCTCTGAATCGCTGTGTACAGACAGCGAAGGATCCAGCGGTCTTTGAAGAATGAAGTAGGTCACTTTTTTCAAAAACCGCAGTCCTTGAATTAGGAAGGTTGTCAGAGTGTTTGCTCCCCTGTGGCTCCTTAAAAACCCCAGAAATAACCCAAACAACCCTCCACATTTATCAGGATGACACCTCTCTGTTGGCTTGTGATTGTGGAGGGTGGACTTAATAAATCTCACTGGATTGGGCTGTTGGTTCCTCAGGCCCTCCTACGCATCCCTTCTCGCAAATCATGCCCGTCGCACCTGCAACCCTTGAGCAAGGAGTGATTACACCTTACAGCCTAGAAATTGAACTCTAGCTGAGCACCTGCGCTGGACGGGACACACACACTTTCAGCAAATCTTAAAAGGAAAGAACTTAAATCATGAATTAGGGGCATGACCTCACACCTAGAGAACACACAGAGTTAAAGGTGAAGTGTGTAATCTTTTTGGCGCCACTAGCGGAAACATACAAAACTGCAACCTGTGCGTTTGAGTGACTAAAGCGTGCCAGATATACGCTAACGTTGGCTAAATCAACGGTGTGTGTTTGGCACGGCAGTAAATTCTTTCGTCTGAAACTTAAAAAACTGTTAGCATTTACCTTTAAAGTCAACACAAAATCTAAACTAACCCTATGGACTTGAAAAATGACTTTCATTTGATATCCCAGTTCCTTATTGTCAGCTCCTCAAACCAGCTCGCTCTATTTTATGTCACACTCGCTTTCAATCCGATTTCTTTCAATGCAGGTTGATAAAATCACATTTTACTCATTGAATTTGTCATTTTACTCAGCATCAGTTTACACAAGTAAAATAGACTAAAAAGTGTTTTTATGTTAACTTCAACTCCATAAACAATCTGATTTATCTCTGATGTGGGAAGGACAAAAAAAGACCTTGCTGTGCTCCTTCTGCAAAACTATGAGATTAAATGGAGAAAATGGAGACTTTTGCTATAAGTAAAAGCGTCCCACACTAAATTTGCTAACATATTATAGTGTGCAATTAAAAGCTTGAGATTTTAATATAAAGTCATTAAAACTCTTTCAATGACAGTAAAACTGATTTATACAATTCACATGTATTTACCAAAATCTTATATTTGGGTTAAAACACATTTAACAAAACTAGAATATTAAGGCTAGAAATTTAGTAAGATAAGAAATGTATTATTTTTTTAATAATTAATATAAAATAACCACATGGTAATGTGTATAATGCATTTAACACAAGTTAAATTGTATGTTCTGCAAAAACAATTACGCTTTACTTCATGTACCTTACTTTATAAAACATCTGGTTACAGTCCAAATATCAACAGAAGAATAAACGCTAAAGCAAAAAACAATAACAACATGGTATACACTAGCCAACCCTTCCATCTACACAACAGTTGTCTCATATATATGTCTGCTTGTATTCCCCCTGAAACATTTAAAGGAGACAAAACACCTGAGACAGAAATGACATGAAGAAAATGCTCGTCTGGGGAACATGCACACCACACGGGACAAAAACAACACGTCTTTGCTCACAAACACAAAGTCCCTAGCTGTAATTTCAAATTCGCTTAAGATCCGCCACTAAATAACAGGCTGTCAAAGGCCCGTTGCCACATTTGAAACCGTTGAGCAGGGCGACATCTGTGTTTCCTCACAGAGGATGATATAAAAGTGACAAAGCCTGACATCTTCGTTTTAGGACAATAGAAAGGACTGTGGAGAGAGACGGACAGGCAAATGGCGAGAAGGACTTATGGATGACGGGAGAGTGAGGGATACAGAACGCGACACACTTTCTTGCCTTATTTACGCGTAGCTGCAGCTATGACAGGTAATTTGGCCGAATTCTCCACAGACCTCACGGCAACAGACGGTACGAGGATAAAAAGGGAGAGAGAGCAGGAGGAACACGGCACAATGGAGGTGAAGGTGGAAATGAGCCGGAGAGGACGTGTGCCGACTGCCTGACGTTACGCTGGCTGCAGGAGAAGAGGAAGAAAGCAAATGGGTTTCCAGATTTCAATCTAGACTAAAGCTGTGTGCGTGTGTGTGCGAGAGCGAGTCTAGCTGTTGACAGATTCTGACAATTTTATTTATCACTAGCACAGAAAGATATAAAAAGCTTTTTAATTCAATTTTCGCTTTCCAGTTTAGAAAAAGCAGATAGCGCATTGGTTCTTTAATAGTGGGTCGTGACCCAAAAATGGGCTGCAGGTATTCTGATGGTTTTGCTGACAGTAGGGAAAAAGCAATGATAAATGTAAATAACAACATGCAACTAATATAATAATTATGCCCCTCTTAATTACAAAATAAAATGACTGTGACGATGACTAAAATCTGCTTTTCACAAGGAGGAGAAAATAAGCAACATTAAAGTCCAAGCAGAGTACATCCATCTGTCACTTAGTCACATAACTAATTGCTATACAATATTCAGGACAGTGTTTCACAGTGTAAATCACTTTCAGCATTCAGGTACAGTTGACTTGATATATTAGAGAGATTACTTGATAAAATTCATTTGTAACACCACACCAAAGCAGTGCTTCTCAAATGATTTAGACAAGAACCTTGATGAAATGTTGTTAAAACCTTGTTAAATAATAGTGACAACTTCCTGTTCATGAAATGTGTATTTCATGTTTATTTTACCATTTCATCTACAAAAAGTGCCCAGTATGGGAGTAAAGTTACAAGGAGTTAAAAAAGTTCCTTGAGATGATGACCAAAAAGCTAAAGAGCTGGATGTGATAAACACTGATTTATTCCGCGTTTGCTCCCATCAGTTGTTTATATATGCCTGGCATCTATTTGTGTTGAAAAGGGGAGCCACATCGTTCTGGAATGTATTTATAGAATATTCCTCATATTATCCAGCCGTCGACTGCCTGTCAGTGCTCACGGGCAATTAAAATGTACTTGTTAATAGGGCACTGGTTGGGTTTCTGTGGAGGCGTGATGACTTTATTCTGTCAGTCTGTGTGTGTGTGTGTGAGAGAGAGAGAGAGAGAGAGAGAGAGAGAGAGAGAGAGAGAGAGAGAGAGAGAGAGAGAGAGAGAGAGAGAGAGAGAGAGAGAGAGAGAGAGAGAGAGAGAGAGAGAGAGAGAGAGAGAGAGAGAGAGAGAGAGAGAGAGAGAGAGAGAGAGAGAGAGAGAGAGAGAGAGAGAGAGAGAGAGAGATTGAGATGACTCTCCTAAAACGACCTCTTCCTCGCCCACAGACATTCTAGCACAGGTGTCAGCAACCTCAGGTATGACTGGCACCACTGTTACACAAACACGCAATAATTAGCACTGTGCAAAACTAGATTTGTTAAATCAAATTATAGCAGTTTGTTGGACTATTTTAAACTTCACATTCTACCAAAGAATCTCATTGTTTCCTGCGTGTCTCATGATTAGTTATCGTACGCGTGAGTAGTCAGAAAACACACCAAAGAAGCATCAAAAATCAATGTATTTGCTTTATGGAACTTTACCATTGTGGATACCACACAAGAAGATAACATGATGGCATTTAAATATAAAATTAATCATTTGTGTTCTGCTAAGCCATGGAAGTCATTTACAGATGGGACAGTATGAGGGTAAATAAAAACCTTTTATATCTCTTCAAACTAAGCAAATGCACAACTAATAATAAATCCACTGCAGAAATTGTGAAGCTGGCATACTTGATCTTTAACATTCCACACAGAAACACACGCTGATGCTGACACTCTGTGTTGCATGCTAAATTATGACACAAACTCAAAGGGAACAACTAAATTGACTGGAACACCAGTGCAAATAATGCAGTAAACTGTAAAAACTATGTAAACAACAAGACGGTTATTTGCATTATTTATGTTATTTATGCCATGCAACACCAAAATGCAAGTTCAGAAATGTACTCTTTTTTTAAACATCAACAAACCAACAAAATCACTGAACTACAGGACAAAACACAGATTAAAACCTCTAGTTTTGCAGTGATATTGTGTAGTCTGATTGAACACACTGCCTTTGATGTTAACAACAAAAGATAGCACACTCCCTTCCTTTTAAAAATGTCTATTTTCTTTTCTACCTAAACAAAGCACAGTATGGCAGTATATAGCTAAATGCATTTTATTTTTTACCACTGATTACCACCATGCTACTGTCCGTGAATATATCACAGACCCGCAATACAATGCGGCTACATATTTTATTTTGTGTGCAACATGGGAACATCTACTGACACACAATTTCTGTTCTCTTTTGGTCCACATCTACATTTACACTCCAAAAACACCACACAGAGCAGTGCGGCACAGTCTCGGCATCACCCTGACCAATACAGCCTGCGACTGGTACAGAATAAAGATATGCAAGCAAAAAAATCTATAGGGTGCTTGTGAAAAGACATAAAAGATAAAGCAGTGCATATATAGGACTGTTTCTCTGGTCCGCCTAGGAACTGTAAAAGACGATATGGCTGTAGATGGTGACAAATGAAAAACAACCATAATAAAACACAATCATGGAAGGCGAGGGAACGTCACCTCCCCCGATTCACTGAAGTATATAATTGTGCTAAAGCGTACTAGAGACTCCCCGGAACAAAACACAAAGCAGCCATAAGCGACCGAGACGTGCGATGGGGAGGTAACTATATGGATTTGTACTTTAGCAGTTCATTTATTGGCTGTAAAAGAAGTTCGCAAAGAAAAAAGACATTTAATAGCAAAAAGGAGAGTTGTAATTATTGGGATGGCTTTGGGAAAATGGCTGCTATGAATTTCAAACTCTTTAGTCAATATTTTCACCCAGTTGGATGTCGGTGTTTATTGCCATCATAAGAATCTGAAATGATTCATTTAACAGAACTGCTGCAGTTGACTGTCTGCGTTTCAAGGACTTTTGCTTTTCGTCGTCTTCATCTTTTACATTCTAATCAGGACGGGTTACGTAAGGTTCACGCGTTGCATAACAAATCCCGTAAGACTTTGTTATTGCTGCATACTTAACTAGGAGATTAAAAGTGTTGTTTTACTTTTTGGTGATAGAAACTTCAACTAAAATATTCACTTTGGTCTCATGTAGCCATGCTATCATCATCAAGTCTGGTCCATATTGTAGGTTGTATGTGTGATAGATGCCCCTTTTTCCCAGTAAAATTACTAAAAATAAATTACCAGTAAATACACAAACCTGCCAATCACACAAGCAACGGCATTCACACATCAGTACCGAAATGCCAGTAAACTTCAGTAATGTGATGTCATTTAACGATTTAATGGCGCTTGTGTTTTGTTTTTAAAAATGGCAGGGTGAGATTTTATATCTGAACGAATGCAGTGTTGTTGATGTTTGGGTCAGACACTTGTTCTTGACCCAACGACATTCTACTAGACAACGTTAAACTGAACTACTGAACTGAAGAAGAAAAAATTAGAGATGCTAAAAACATTTACACAGATAAGGCAAAAACTTAGGAAGGCATTCTGTTTTAAACAACTTCAATGCAGTGATAGAGTTTATCAGTAAAGACTTAAGTATGAAAGCAGCTAAGAATTCAATAAAACAAGGTGGAATATACAGTGTTTCTTCTGCTAGCTATGCTGATAATATGCCAACAAATAATTTGAAAACTATTCTGCATTTTTAGACTTGCTTAGCAACGGGCAGCTCCAAATCTAGTATTCACACAAAGCCCCTAAAACAAGTGTGATAGATGCTAACCTGAAACCAAACCTACTCTAGCATCTGACATTGTCTGTGGTTAACCACTTACGTCACAAATCAGGTGATTAGACATTTTTGCTGTCAACCCATAGAATAATTGGCCCCACAGCAGAGAATGCTATTAAACTACGCTATTCTTAACCAAACCAAACCAAACCAAACAAATGGATGCAAATACCGCCAAGGATAGCAAGGAAAGAAAAACAGAGCAAGAAAATCCATTTTCATGAATATTGGATTTCATTAAAGAAACCCAAGTGATTGCTCTTTAATGACCCAAAATCCACACACATGAATTTTTAAGCAGAGGCTGGTTCTGTGATACATCTGGAGGCGTGCGGGGAAAAGAAGAAGCAGCGGAGGTCTCGAGGGGGTTTACGATATGAGATAGTGTGGTCCAGACCACAGGATGAGACTTACACAGCCGCTGGTGCTGGACTCACCACTGGTTTTATTAAAAAAGGAGAAGAGAATAATAAAGGGAACTGTTAAAAAAAATACAGATTGATTGTGGTTTCAATTACACTAAATGATTATGGTTCCATTTAAGAGTCTATTAATTCCTTTAGTACTTCTGGGGATTAATTGGGTTTTAAACTATATTCAAAACAAAAACAATACTTTTCTCATTAGTAAACGTAGCTTTTAACAACAAAACGTGTATCTTTAAAGCTATAGATTAGTGCACATTTTCTGCACCACTAGATGTACTCAATAAAAATTGCGGAAATAATAACCATATGCGTTTAAAAACACTCACTATGCCTATGCCTTCGGTCGGTCCTCCAGCATGGCTATTTTGGGAAGAAAAACAAACAGAATAACATTAAAAGCACCATAGTGTGTTAAACACTTTGGGAAATCAACCAACGAATTACTCGTCTACGCACATTAAACTGGGGGAGGAGAATGTAATTTAGCACTGGTAAAATGACATCACCTTTAAGAGTACTCCTCCGCACAGCTCCACTGATACAAGCACTGATCAGCCAACAGGTTAAAGTCTCCTGGATTAATGACCTCATATGGAAAAGAAACATCACAGCCTCACTTCTGCTAGCTTTCTAAAGTTATTTTAGTTTTAAAGACTAAATGTTTATCACATATTACAGGTAAGAGAGGATGTTCGTGACCCGACAGCGAGCGAGCCAACAAAATGACCTCGGTACCTTCGAGAGCACCGCTCTCATGCCACAATTAAACACATCTCACAGGCTTAGCATTAACAACAATATTAATATTCCAGTGTCATTCTCATTAACCTCCATGAGAAGGGGCCGTAGCATCGGGACAGGCTGCTCTTATTACACAATAAGATGGAAAGATAAGTTGGATTTCGCCTCATTTACAACATCCTAACTTTACTAGCCTTCTCAGAAGACCCAACGCTGCCACAAGAAACCAGCAGATGGTTCTGATCCCACTGAACTGTGTCTTAAACCCTGTTTGGATGGGACTAGTTTTCCCTATGGAGGTCAGAGAAATGTGTTTCACAGACGCACTGTGCGATTATAATCCAGTCGGTATTGAGCGCATCTGTTTTCCTCACACAACATCTGAAAGAATTATGAAAGGACAGAGGAACTCTGGTGTCCTTTAGGAAATCTAATCCCACCTGGACAGGAATGCAGATAAAAGGATATGTGCCAAAAACATGTGGACACTAGGATATGTGCAAGACTTCTATGTGCATGCCAACAAAGTGATCTAGAGATGCAAGAAAACTACAAACATAAAGAATTATACAAGACCTTTTTACATATTACACTTCAATTCAATTAAAATCACCTCTGAATAATGTATCTGAATTAAAACTATGAATGTTAAATGGATATCTATCATTGAAACAATCAAATCTTGGAATGCTGAGGTAAGCAGACGGTAAGTTTAAATTAACCCGAGCAGACTATACACAAACACTCCAACTGGGGACCATCAAAACAGCTTAGGCCAACTGGTGCAACCTCGCAATTTAATAAACACACAGTAGACCTGCAATGAGCCATAACATTAGCACGACTCGCCCCTGAACACGACTCTTTAAGTGCATTACACAACACCGACACCGCCGGAATATGACACTAACTGGAGTGTGAAAGTGCTTCGACTCCGGTGTAATGAGAGAATTCAGGAATAAACCTCAGACGGCGTCGTGATTAAAGCCGCCACTCCGGCGAACGTTGACTGACGAGAATAGCGTGGGTGCGAACATTAAGAGCGAGAAGAGTCTGACACGAACACGACTGAGTAAGCACGTTCATCACTCCTGCAATCTACTTAGGGTGCTCATCAGTGCTTATCTTATGGGTCCTGCAAAAGCAATGAAAGTGGAGGCTCGCTACTGGACATCTGGATTAAAGAACTTGATTTTCTCCACTACAGGCACTTTAATGTACGGGGGTGGTTTTTAATTAAAATTAAAAGGTTTCAGCTTTTTTATATAAGAGTGACCTTTATGATGCAGTAAAACATAACATGCGCTGGAGAATACTTGTTAAGGAAATGAATCAACTTTAGATCCTCAAACTTGCTTCATATATATAGTTTAAATGTACTATATATAAAGATTTATAAAAAAATTTTTTTAAATATATAAAGTTTTTAAGCTTAATATATGTACACTCACATAAGATGAAGAATCAGATAATATCAGTGGTTCAAAAGAAACAATCACAACTGAGATATCTTAAATAATGTCTCCCAGGCAGAAACAAGACGCCCCTAAATACAAACCTTTTCATATTGATTTTTAACAGATTATGCTATTGGCAGTAAAGTATTATTCTATACTCTAACCATGTGCCAACAATTGTCTTATTTGATGCTGCTTTATCTCACTTAACAGATTTTGGGCGAAACAAAGAATTCTTCAAATTCTTGAAGAAAAATACTGAGGACTCAAAAACCACAACCTCTGAAGCAAGTTACAAAAGCTATATCAAAACACAGATTTAAAAGCTGTCTATACAGAAAGCACTCAGGGAGGGATGCAATTTTTGTGTCTAATAAAATGCTCTCTAGAAAGACAAGGTGTCATTTCCCAATACCACCTGCCTCTGACTACCAACCACATGTCTCACAGCTGTAAAATAGACTATAAATATGTCCTACCAAAAATTACCAGTCAACACAAGAAAGAAAACTATACCTGGAAAGTAAGTCTTTCACTATGGTTCATTCTTGTAATAATTCCCAGAATAGAGATCCTTGTGTTAAAGAAACCTCATGCAATCGAACTCATTAATCACAAAGTGATTTATGAAAACTGATCAACCATTTAAGACGGTGTAGATACCCATAAAACTGCGTTCAGAGGAATCGATTCAATATAGAGGGCACGTGTACAGATTTAAATCAAACTGAAAGTAAGTCAATGACAAGAACTGTCTGCTTCAACTTCATACATCACAGAGACACATGACCGATTATCTCAGAGGACCAAGAAACTAAACAAGTAAGTATTTAAGATTGTTTTGAAGAATTCTCTACTATGAAGGAAGATTTGCTGGCATATGCAAGGTTTAAACATCATCACAAATCTTTTTTCATTGACAAATATACAGTACCAGTCAAACGTGTGGATTGTTTAGATTTTTCCACATTTTAGAATAGTATAAATCATTAAAACCTGAAAATAACACAATTTAAACTGGGAATTATGTTGTGACTAAAAGCATTCAGATTAAATGAACACTATGTTATATTTGAGCATATTTAAAAGCATATTTTCAGCTTCTTGACGTCTCAACCAGCACTGAAGGAATTTCTATATATGTTAAACTCTTTTTATTAATTATTTGGTCCAAGTAATCCATTTAAAATTTTAGTTTTCTAATTAAGGAAATTAATGCATTGGCACAATTATATTTCTGTCTACAAAAGTAATTTCAAACATTAAAATATACACCGTCACATTGAAAGATTTTTAAGATAATAAAAACATTTTGACAGGTGTTTCGAAACCTTTGACTGGTACTGTACACAGGATAGACACATCTAAAGACTGACACTTAGCAAACCCATAAAACCTTGATGTCTGCAACTGCAAGGCTGTGCAACACCAAGGTTTGCGGAAAATACTGTGTATGAATGTGGAATATTGTAAACTTGAATACAATGCCATCGAAATTCAATCGCCCTAATGCGTCTGACTTGTATGTGCAGAAGAATCAATTGCCTGTTTTATAAACACAAATGCGTTTGCTCTTAAACAGCGGTGCGTTCAAAAAACGCATATCACGCTTCCTTTGCATCTCTTACAATAAGCGTCGCGGGTCGAATTAAAACATTAATCCAACATGCCTGTGTGCTCGTCCTGAAATAAAACGCAGGTGAAGTTAGTCAATCTTACCAGAGTCACGCGGAAGTTGCGCAGAAACTTGTCAAAAGCGTTCAGTCAGGCGTTCCTAATGCGCATAAAGTCGTCAGATGATTGGCGCACTTTCTCCGCGCACTCACGTAACATCGTTAATATTAATAAGCAAAAGTGCAACCTACTTAGTAGGGCTTTAATATTATTATTAAGTAATTATTCGAGAAATGGCATGTATTCATCAATTATCGGTAAATATAAATCAGGGTAAAAGGCGTCATGCTGCGTTCCAGACAGCTGGAAAG
This sequence comes from Beaufortia kweichowensis, assembly GCA_019155185.1. Classification (NCBI taxonomy): domain Eukaryota; kingdom Metazoa; phylum Chordata; class Actinopteri; order Cypriniformes; family Gastromyzontidae; genus Beaufortia; species Beaufortia kweichowensis. Next base: position 11,330,582 of record CM032800.1, read on the forward strand.
GATATTTCCCATCTAAAACCCGGAAATAACGTTTTTATGTTACCAAAATAGATATTACTCTTAATATGTTAACATTAAAAGTATTTACTAACATTAAAACAGCAACGTTTCAGACATTATTTCGGAGTTGAGGTGGGAAAAATCCTGCCTAAATCCAATGTGTCTGGAACGCAGCACTGGAATCAGATTTTAGAGAACCGAGTCAGGGAGTCGAATCAAATGAATCAAACCTTCAGAACAACACATAAAGATGGCCTTTTGTCTACAACAGGTAGTATATAAAACATTGATATTAAAATATGATTGTTATATCTGGATCTCAGTTCTGTCAAAAGTTTTATATTGTTATAAAGAATCTTAAAGAGACTTCTGCTGTGCCCCCAAAAATGCTCAATGTGCATGTTTTGTTATTATTTTATCTGTTTAACTTCTGGAACAGAGCCCTGAAGTTTTGTAAGCAGTGTGGTTGTAAAGAGCAGACACATGGAGAAATCAATACTGGAAATATAATTGTGAACACAGTCTGTTCCATTATAGGCTTTAACAAAGCAACACAAAATAATGGAGCAAAAACAAGAGGCCTTGATGCAAGTTCTACATCAATGACAGGCACAAAACAGCACATTTTATTCAGTAAATCTGATGTTTAAAGCAGTTTATAGCTACACTTCGGAGTTTGGGCTCCATTCCATATAAATTTATCATCATTTGGATGTAAATGTGATCCACTCCTGAGCTAAATTTGATTTCACCACAATCACGTTTCTAATGGTTCTCAATGGCCAACTCCCAACAACCATGTTGTAATTTATGGCTATTTATCAAAAGAAATACTTCACGCAGCAATACAAAATCACTTTCATTTCTCCATAAAGCTGCAGGTTCGTGACTCAACAGATGCAAAATGTTTGCAACAGTCCGCGTTTCGTCAGAAAGAGTTGAGACACTATAGATTGAATCTCTATTTTTACAGCAGAGAGTGCTTCATAATGTCATTTTGTCGATGCAAGCTAAGCGTGATGGATTTCTCTCAGGTCTACCTGATAGAATCGACACATGTATCGGTTTCACATTGCCCATGCCTGAATGAAGAGGTCTGGGGTAAACAGATCAATATCCATTGAGAGTTTTGATAGGCAGTGTGCAGATGAAATAGAAATGCAACAGAAAGGCCGCATGTCAAAATGATCAGAAAATATGCAAATGTCAGCACAAGTGGAATTTAATTTCTAAGTGGCCCATATCTAGTGGATCATTGACTTGTCAGCAAAATCTACACAGCATCATGACAGTTATTCCCAACATTAGGCAGCTAATTGGCCTTTATAAAGTTCCCATTATTGGTTAATGGATTTGAATGCGTGCCACCCATGCAAAGGTCATATGAGAGGACTGTCACTGCTTGTTATTGTGTCTTTTAGACTCTGTGTTAGTATAAAACATGTCAGATATAAAGTTATTTTACTCCACATCAATGTCATATTACTAAATATTACTAGTGACAGACTGATATATCTGCTAGACTTATTAATCAATGGATATTTGGCTACTTGAAAGTATTGGTTTGTTGACAGAAGTATTAGCTCCCTCTTGTGTCAGTTCCAAAATCTATCATCAGCCTTGAAAATTGAAAATTCAGAAACATTTTGTGGAGTTTCAGTTTAGTTAAGGTCACAATCCATACAGTTTGCATGCTTTCATTTGTAGTCAGGATGTCGGTTAACTAAAGAGTTTAACTGTATTTTTCTTTAGGCGTTGAGGAAATTTTATAAACCATGAATGCATGTATTGATAGTGTTTTAAAAGCAATCAAAGTTGACATTAAAAGCAACCACACTGCTGTACATTTTACAGTTCTCTGGATATTTAAAAAATATTATTCTTTTATGCAAGTGACCTTGTGGTACTTCCATTTCACAGTATGACAAAAATTATTCTCTAATAATTATAGCATGTTACAGTCATTAATGTCCTTGTTTGATTATGTAAAGCATACCTTCACAGTGCAAAATTACTAACTAATTGGATGACGTAATTAAAACAATGACTTTAACAGTTCTGCACGCAGGCAGGACTCCACAAAATAAAGCTAAAGTATCTTCAAGAGCAGTTTCATTAGGAAATTAAAGTCAATTTCATTAACCATGAATATCTCACTTATATAAACAGAACATAATGCAAGGGAATTCATTAAGCTATTAATTAGACGCTCAAAAATTGCCCTTTCGGTTAATGATATTTAAATTGAAAATTAAGAAAATTCGTGGAAAGCGGGTAAAGCACATTTGCACAGTCATGCAGCAAACGTTTTCCCATTACAGAGCTCGAAGATGTCAGAAGAACTGGACTGGCACCAGAGGCGGTTTGGCTGCAGAGCTGCACGTTGCTAATGACTGCCTTCACATGCTTCCGGTCTAAGCTTCATCTTGTCATGTTTAGAGGGAACTTCATCGTGCCTGTTGATAAGAAACGCAAGGCACTGACAGAGAAATATACGCCAACACCAAATTAGTGGCACATCCTTGGGCGATAACATACTGCCATCTCACTGCGAACCAAATTAGGGTAATACAACCTTTCAATCATGCTGTGAGATCTTCTCCTTTCTCACAATTAAAGAAATGTCACACTTCCACCCTCCACAACACATTCCTCCAAATATTTCAGCTTCTTTAATGAAATATTGCACCGGTGCGCGCACAGAAATTTGATCCCGATTAACAAAATTCCCCAGTTTACACCAACAAGAGCGATCTGTACGGTCTGAAGACCGTGAGGTTTTCATGAGCTAATCCCAGCTTAAATCAGTCTTTATCGTCTGAATGCAATGTTAAAGGAATTACTTACCTGATTTTTTTGTCATTATTTACTGATCCTCATGTCAACCTTAACAAGTATATTATTATTATGAGTGGAACATAAAAGGCGAAATTTGTAATCTCTAGAAACTCCGTGCTATATTCTTTAAGTCTTCCATGACAGAATTTTTATTTTTGGGTGAAATATTCCTTTAATATTTGCTTTTTGATAGCTAGAAAATACCATCTGCAACTTCACAGCATGAACAGCTATCTCATAAGCGCTAAAGCAAAAAATATATATAAATAAATAGAAAATGCACAGCAAAAGTTATCTTCATTGGTGTATTATCACAACAGGCACACTCGCTTTGTTGGAATTTAACAATGCTTGTAGTTTCTAGCTAATGCTGTCTTGCTGAACTGCAGAAATGTACATATTTATTGTCCCCGCAAATAATAGTGTCTCACTGATAATATTCTGATCTCTCAGTAACCTCGAACTGTGACTTTTTCCCTGGAGCACAACAACTAGATCTGGTGTTTTTATTTGCAAGCTGCAGCTGTGCCACAGTCACTCATTAGCAGGGTAATACACAGAACAAACCTGCACATGCTTGTTGACAAGTCAGAGTGATGTTTTAAATATAGCATTAAATATAATTATTTATATTCTATATATATTCATAACACCTCTTCGCTGGTGGTCCATTCCACACTCCAGCATCCAGGTCTTGACTCGGACCGTGTGATTTGTTTTTACCCGCACTGGTCTTGTTCCTCTCTTGTGTTTTCTCTCCCAGTAACTTTGCCCTTTCTATTTCCTTTCATAGACATTCTTGGCTTGAGGAAGAGAGTGTGAGGGAAGAAGCTGTTGAAATATTTATTGATCTGAGTTTTTGTTTCTCACTGCTTTATTTATTTTCTTCTGTCTCTCTTGCCCTCCTCCAGAGCAAAGCAACAAGGTGTAACGCTGCCAGCTGTCAGAGATATAGGTGGGACTCAAATCTGCTACACAAACCCACTATTTAGCAATTTAGCATCTCTCTAGTCCCACAACCGCGAGTGAAAGATGGTTGGTGATGCAATGAGGATGGGAGATTCCATGACTGCCTGAAGAAATAAGGGTTTCACTGCAAAACATCTATAGCTGCAAAAGAGTTGCACTCTTACTAGTGTTTACGTGTTCTGAACATTATTTGGATGAGTAATACAAATCATGAAACAAACTGATAAAGTTTATAATGTTTAATATTAGAAATAATAAATAACAAAATTCACCCACATTTCTATGTTCATTTACTTAACGTTATGTTATTTGTTAGTGGAACCCAATCTCAAAATGGGCAAAAACGATCAAAGTAACTAAAATTAAAAGCCACAAAAGTATTTTGAAGTTTAGAAAAACATGAGGGATTTTTTGGCATGCTGTTACTTTTAAATCACTTTAACATCAATTCACACCATGTCAAAATTTTTGGCACCCGACACATAATGTGTTGCAAAAGACATGCATCTTTAGCAACAGTTGTAACAGATGAAGTGTGAGACCAGCAGCACAGAAACACTGAAGCAGCTGCTGCTGAAAGAAACGAGGTTCTGTCTTCTACAAAATCACCATCATTTCACTTTCATTACAGGTCTGCTGCGCTATAATAACTCAACATTAAAAAGTACTGCCATTAACTTTGTGCGCTGAGGGTCTTTGTGTACGTTCTGCAAATACAGTCTATAATAGGCGTTTTTCCTGCGATGTAACGCACACGTGTGTCTATTAGGAGACGCGGGTGGCATTAGTGTCGAAGCTGCTGTCATTGATTCCCGGCCGAGTACCTTGTCTGCAATAATGAGGACAGGGAAAGAGCAAAGACCCTCGTTCCTGTAGGTCCCTCAGGACACAAAGCTCACTCCAATCTCAGCTCGTCTTCAACATCCACCCTTATTAGATTCTCTCAGTGTGCCTTCTGTAAAAGATATTTATGCTTACCACACAGAGTAGTATGAATATCAACCAGGGCAATCCATTAAAAATGTAATTAATTTGAAAAATCATCATTTGATGAATCAAACATGCATTAATATTCACTGATAAAATCCCAAAAATATGTGTATAGAATAAAACAAACATTCAATATATTAAAATCTTAGTCTTTGTGAATCTGTGGTACATCTCTTGAGTTGTATCTGTGCTATTTTAATTGTTAGTAAATGCACACATGCATCAGTCGCCTTTGGCTGTTGCATCATGTCTCGCTGTATTACAGCATCTTTTAAGACATCATGTCAAGATCAGATTATTTTATCTGTGTCTAGTGAGGCCTCTTGTAGCAGTCAGGGCAGAACTGATAGTGGATCTTAGAAACATGCTCTGCATTTAGGTGCTGGCCTACTTAAATCCTGTTTTTGTATCTAAATTCTTTCTTCAGAAGGCCAAGTAGAGATATACGATTCAATAATGTTTGCAGCTAGGCAACTGCGTGCCGACTATGTGTGCCTACACACAGTGATGTAAAGGTCAGTGAGCAAAATTGATTAAATGCAATAATTTTATCATCACCTTTTATTCATTACAGTAAACAACACTGTATTATCACAGTAAATCGAGAGCTTTGATATGAATATGTCAAATTTTGCTCCATTTGAAATGTTTGAATTTGTCATGTTGCTGACGCATACATGAGGTACAGGGCTACACTCCCGCCTGCGTGTGGACATATATTCCTGCCATGCATGACTGCGTGTATGCTGAGAATATTTGTAAGCGAGGACTGTGTGCGTGTGTGCTTCTCACTCCACTTATTTCAGCCCGTATCTCCACTCTCCCTCTTGAATGACCTCTCTTCTGCTGTGTTAAATAAAACATGGGCCTTTTATTATTATTAGGGTGAAGTCGTGTCTTCATGGATACGTGCATGTGAGAGGCAGCTCATCATGGAGTTAAACTGGGATTTGCAGAAGAGTAAAGAAAGACAATAATTAAAGATGTTCCCAAAACCTATTCTACAACCCTGGCAAACCATTTCATTTTTAAAACTCCACGGTTCATTGTGATGATGGCAGTTTTCATAATTAATATGTTTATTTGTTATAGATTGCAATCCATTGATTTTCTGAAAGGACAATATTTGTGGTTGTTGAAGGATTTCTATGAAGCCAAAGAGGAGTTAAATCATTTCAGACTAGGAATATTACAATATACTGTTATTGACAATAACCGTGATATTAAAATTAACCAAGATTATCAGTATTGTGTAAATACTACACATCTGATATTATTGTAAATAATTCAGCACCCATTTAAAATTTACAAACATTCTCTCTCTCTCCGCCTCCTTACGCTTATATTTTAAAGATGAGTTTCACAAATAGCAATTATTTATTTATTTTCAGAAAACATATCTATAGATATTCATGATATTATCATTATTGTCAAATATTTTGCCAATCTGAAAATCTGATATCGTGACAAACTCTGAATCTGTTGGTATAGTCACATTTCAACCAGCGAGGTTGTCATCTTTCATTTATCAAAATCAGGTCACACAAAGGTTGACGTTTGTATGAATGTTCTTCATATCAAAGTCACTAAACAGCTGCGCTACATTTATTCAGCACTTTGTCATTTATTTCAGCGCAAACGTCTGCTTTCAAGGTAAAATATGCTCATCATAGACTGCACCCTATTTACTAAAATCACTGCTATTTTACCTCTACAATTAACATTGTGCTATCACCACCCATGGTAAGTAAATTAAGTTTTTATTTAAAAGAGACACTTGTGCATTTTCTAGTGATCATAAAAGATGATGGAGAAGAGCATTGTAATGGCATATATCCAGATGCGCAGTGCAGTCTAGCATACTTTCTGCATTTTAAAAAGCTCGTTCAGGTGTTTGGATCTCAGCGATGGCGTGGTGATGCTAAAGTATGCCAGATCATAGTATTCTGCTTCATTTCCAACAACTGAGAACTCGGAACCGGCCTGTGAGATGGGGAATTGCGACATGCAAATTGCATTCAGCACAAATTTTTTGGCCATGGTTACATTGTTGTCTGATTTGCATAGTTTCTTTAGTGAATTGGGTGCTAAAACAATGCAGACAGTGCATGCAAATAAAAAACGCTTCAGTAGCCACAATTTATTCTTAGTGAATTCCCCCCATCGTGTGGAAAATGTTTACAAATCTGCCTCGGATTGCTTGCCATTGCAAAACATTTTAAGATCACCAAATCGCAAAAAAACACCATCTGTCAGTTCTGTTTCCAACAGGTGTAATAATCACGTGCCCGACCTCGGGCTCCAGGCCCAGTGACTCGTCATTAATCTAGTGAATCAGCCCACACCAGCGATGCTATTACGTCAACAGTCCCTTCTCACCAGACACGAGTCTCATGGACCTCAGCTCAACGACAGAAAAAGAAGAAATGCAACCACACTGCTCCAGAAAAAACACAGAGAGCCAAAGAACGTTTGCGGGCCAGGCCTGGAGAGCTCCGCATTGTTGTTCAGAGATTGGATTTGAAAAGAGAGCCAGTTTTGAAAGACATGGCATCTGTTTTGGCTGGCAGCGGTTGGACTTTGCTGCTCTTTTTCTGCCAACCAACAATCTTGGTCCAGCAGGGGAAGTGGGAGATGAGCAAACATGGGCTGTACACATTTACCCATCTGCCCCCATGTGTCACATTAACGGTGACGGTACGCTATAATATGCTGAACGAATGTGATTTGAACTGCTACCTGTCAACACGACTTCAGCAGATGTGATAATGTTGGAAAAATCATGTTTTAGTGATGTATGGAAAGCTTACAGTAATAATTAGAGCTGTCAATCAATTACAGATTTAATTTAATAGTCTTTTATTGTGACATATTGTAGAACATTAAAGATTGCAAACTTTAGCTTTAGTCGTCAATATATTGATTGTTTTCTTTCCATACCGTTAAAGACTGGACTACAGCAAGCCACTTTATTTTATTTATTTATTTCTATTTTTTTATTATACAAGAATGTGACAATGTGTCCCTTACAAAGATTTATTTTATAATGAATTACATGACATTAATGTGACAGCGCTATTAAAAATGCTTTATAACTGTAAACTGTCAGTGTGTCGTTTGGTCATAAAAGTAAATGTATTAAATGCTATGAGACACAGTCATGACAAATACACTTACTCTGCATCCACTTTCAAACACTGACCTGTCTGGTTAAACTGAATCAGCCCTAAAATGTTAACTAAATGTGTTTTATGTTCTACAACAAATATATTGAGATATGTTTCTAAACTATTTAGGGAATAAAGTAACGTGGCTTCATATGGCTTCTGTATTTTTACAGTGTAAATCTATGATGAAATATACACCGCTTGTTGTTATGTCCACATCAGTTTGTTTGAGAGATTGCCATATAGCGAGAAACTGGCTTTTAAACAGCTGAAAAGATACAAAAAGGTAAACAATTACAAAAGCACGTTTAAAAAAATAAATTCCAAAAATAATATTACCCTGTAAATAGTTATTTCGTGTCTGTTTTGCAATTATTATTCCTTGTTCCATATAGTTTAAAATCCATATAGTGATACAGTAGTTGTACCAGACAGCAGCAATAAAAAACAGATGCAAGTACAGAAAGGAAACACGGTTTGATCTCTGTAGCACGCTGCTATCAAATCACCATCATTTTACTGTCATTATAGGTCTGCAGTGGGTTGGTATGAAAGCAATCCATCCTTGTGGAAGTGATCTGCAATTGATGACGTATAATTTGCATCTGTTGCATGCTCGCGGTCACACTTATCATGATATTACATGTTTCTCATAATCGCTCGTCTCCTTTCACAGCTTTTCTAAAGCATCTGTGGCAGATACGCACAAGTGTAAAGCCAAAAAACAAACGCTTTTTATAATAACAGGGTAAAAGTGGTACCTCTGGTTGATTATGCAAGTGGATGGTTTAAACCCAAATGTATAACATGAAAATAGACGTGTTAAGATGATGTCTAACTAAAACAAACACCTCTATCGCCATTTCAAACAACTCTTAACAACATTTAAAACATTATTTAATAGATGTGGGGCAAAATTTGTGTCATCCATTTATTTTGTCTGTACCAACAGTCCACTTCAGCTCAACCAAGGCCACGTACATTCAGAAGCAATTTTTATTTGATGACAAAGAAGGTTAAAAAAAGCAGCTCTCTTAGGTCAAGAGGAAAGGTAATGCCATGTTACTCATGTGTAGGTCATGTGACCTGCTCAAGGGTACAAAACCAGGGCACAGATGTGGATATCTTCCAGAGACTGATGTGCTGCCCAAAGACCCGCTGCATGACAAGAATGAATGGAACTAAATGCTTTTGAGGTCATGAATTATTTACCGCTGACTTGACTTACAAAACAGTACTGTAGTTTTACCATGGTATTAGTAGTGTGGGAATAAGATTAGGGTACTTTGTTATGTGTCATGTAAATAAATCAATTTACCATAGTATTGACAAAGTACCATCGCACCGTGATCGGCAAAACTAAACTTATTGTCACGTTTCTAGTGAGGTCAGAGGTCAAATATCATAATATGCAAAAGAAACTTACAGTTAGTTCTCTGTAAATATGTTCCTTGGGTATTGAAGCCACAGCCTTTAAGACATTGCGATATAAAGCTACACTGAAAGTGTTGATTAATAAGATTTTGCATTACAAACTTGAGGCATTTTCAAACTTGCGGTTGACAAAGAAAAAAAGAAATTCAATGTGGCACAAATGGAAGGGCCAGAAACCGCAAGTGAGTGTAAATTATGTGGTCAGTATATATCAAATTATCAGATGGCTGAATCAATTTCCCTTGTGCAGAACTGCTGAATTGTGAGAAAAAACTATAATGAGTTTCAGACAGATTTTCCCCTGAGCAAACATCATCAACAGTGTTGAGTCTGTAGTAGAACAAACTCTCTGGGTGTCTCGCTCACCCCTCCCACCGACCGAAACACATGCTGACACGCAAATTAAAAAATTCTCTTTCCTTACACACCGCGTGTCCTTCACCGGATCCGTCCTGTTTCATTTGCATTGTTAAAGAAATGTTTGAAATGGAATTTTGTGGTCATGTACTCTTACACATGATGTCAGATATTTTATCTGCAGCACAAAAAAGAAAATTTCTTTCAAAAGTCTTGTACCACAGAAAACAACAGCAGATACATCTGGATACAACACATTGTTTGAATCATATATTAATCTGTCTAGAACCAGCATTGTCCTTTACTTCCAAAAATATTTTCCAAATCAATTGTGATTAAGAGACATTTAATTAACATGTATATTGGGCAGGTATGAGAAGGTCCTTCATGGATAACATTCCCCGTCAGAGATCTAGCGTGGAAAAAAACAATCCCTGCAGGGTACGAATGATTAAACTTGTGTTCAGCGTAGTAAAGGCCTGAAAAACTGGGATCAAACATCATTTCAAAGCAAGTATTCTTCAATTCACATCACACCGAAAGCTATTATTCCTTCCCTGATGCCCAACCATTCTCTGAAAGATCAATAATACAACAATAGTACTCTAAATCCATACAAATCAGCCAGCTATGTCTGCTTTTCTTCATTTCTATGACATAAAAAACTCAAAACTAAAGTGCCTGTACTAGGATAACATGAAGATAATAATTAAAAGTGAAAAGGTAAAAAACTTAAATCAACAGTTAAAATTGCATCAGTAAATCCTTTTATGTCTGCAAATTATAATCACATCAACACTTACAGATGTACTAGTGCATCATCCATTTTCAGAGAGAATTTTATGCTAAGCAGGCCAAACTGCACACAGAGACAAAATTATTTGTTTCCTATTTTAAGCAATATTTACACTGTTGGTTTAAAGTCTTCAGCACTAACGATCAATGCCATCTGCTGGCTCTCTAAAAAACATCATCCAACAACAGCATTACACCACTGCCCTTCAACATGAAACACTATATACAGTATAATATTATCATACAATTTTAAATAGAAATTAAATATTTGATAAGTAGGCTATGTGCTATTCACTTGTAATTCCTATAAATTATATTTGTACTAAATTGTGTATTGTTACAATATATGTTTGAAATATGCTCTTGTACATACAAATTCTATAATGATAAATAGATGTATGTGATTGTAGTCTATTCGTCATTTAGTTATTTTATTAAAATAAAGCAATAAACAGATTTGGCTTTATAAATCTGTTGCATATCTGACACTTCAAAAAATCATGAATCAGTGTCTAACATGATGCATTGACTTGTTACACACACAGACGAGGAAAGCCGTCTTGATCTTTTTTCTCCAAGTGTTGATATGCAGAACTCGTATGTTGTGGAGCGCACTTGTCTCTATGATTTGAACACACACACACATACGCGCACAACAAAACCTTGCGTGGACACACACGCGTGATTCATTGGCAGGTAGACCCCCGGAGCCGCATTTGTATTCAGCTCCAGGTCCGAGCAGGAGAATGAAGCGGGAACGAGCGCGTATTAAGGAATGCTTTAGGAATTCCAACTTACCTTTCCACAGCAATGCCAGAAGCGCAGCGGCGAGCGCGCGTCGCACCATTGCGCAGCTCATGGTTTGAGTTTCGCCGAATGTTTGTTATTTCTACGCGGCAGTTCTTGCAGCAACAGTCCGTTTGGATCTTGTCGCGAGCAGGCAAACGCATAAACCGTTCCTCCTCCTGCGCTATTTACGCGTCCGCAGTCCACAAATCTTCCAAGTGCGTAAAGAGTGCCACAAGACGGGTCGGTTCTCCAGAGTGACCCTGCGCAAGGAGACCAAACACAAGCTGCTGGAGTGCCACGGGACACGTAAAAAATCCTTGTGCAAAAACAACAGTAATGTAAGAATTTAAGATTGAGTAGAGGAGAATCCACAGGAAAGGCGCCGGGATGGTTGGAGTGAATGTAATGCAGAGGTTTTGTGGGAAGCTGTACGTTCTGATGGTCTCAGTGGTTCAGCATCACTGTGCATCATTAAAGGCGTTTGAGAGCGTGCACGAAAGAACCTTTGATTGACAGCTCAAGGAGAAATCTCCCCCACCAATCACGAGCGCTCAAGGAAGGGGGCGGGACGCGGAGGAGGAGACTTGGCCAATCGAGGGCCCGGTGGGGGCGGGGATAACGGGAGCGCTATGATAAATATAAGGTGATTTATAGGGAGCTCAGTGTACTGCGGTACTGGAGAGAAAGTGTCTCTGTGAACAAGCACATTAGGGCTTTACGGTTCTCTATTGGGAGGTGAAATAATGTACGCTTGATTTATTGGTTGACTTCTGCTATCCAGTACATTTGTCAAGGACTTAACATATTGGATTAGAAAATATCACAACATTACAATTAATTTTAAATTGAAACGTGTTTTGAATCATTTGGGTTTGAGTGTTGATATTTTTTCGTGCCAGCATTGACAGCACTTGTAAATTAAAACATTTATCATGATTTTCTTTATTTTTGTTCATTTCTAATTGAAATGTTGCGCAAGCCCTGTTTTTGGTTTTTAGTCTATTTGTCACAAAATATTGTGAGATTTTTTTATCCTGTTAATCTGTTCTGTCAAAAAAGTTTTGTAATGTCTTCATCTCCATCATCTTCATCAATGTCTTTCTCTAGAAAGTGACATCATTATTTTGGTATGAGAAAACTACACCACAAACATCAGTATGTATATCAACAATCAGTGATCCAGCGATACTTTAACATTTATCCCGTATTGGCCCTGTTTACATCTGGTATTCTATTAATGTACTAGCATTACTTATAATTGCTTTGTCAGTTGAATACTCAGAATTGTGAGCTTGAAGCAACTGTACTCTGTGTCTGTGTGTTTCTCTGCTCACAGATCTCTGTACGTGAAGGATGTCATCTGCAACATCTAAAAATGATTCATTATTGACCTCAGTTTGGGATCCAGATATTAAGAGAATCCAGCAAATTACAAATTTCCATCAGGTTAAAAGACCTATGTACTGTATGCTATCAATCACTTAGTATTTAACTACAGTATATATTTAAGTGCCTGAGCTTAAACGAAACATATTTCTATACAAAACAAATCTTAAAAATAAAGGTGCTTCACAATGCTATAGCAGAACCATTTTGCCTGAACGGTTCCATAAAGAACCATTTTATTTCATAAAAGGTATTTAAAGGTTTAAAAAAGAAATTGTGCTTTTAGGAACCTTTGACAGAAGGAAATTGAGAAATCAAAACTGGTTCTTCTATTGGCATCGCAGTGAAGACCCTTTTAAAGCAACTTTATTTTTAAAGGTGTAAGACTGATATCCACATTTATAGAAGCACAACCCTATACACAAGAATATTATGAGATACAGAGTTCAGAAGGTAAACTCCCACCTGATTATAGCTATTTAGATGTAGTTGTTTCCAATCAGAACATTACACCGGGATTCAAGTGAGGATACTGGATTGGACACTAGTAATTTGATAGTAGATTGGATAGTAATTTGGTGAGGTTATTCACACCATGCTTCCACAAGGTCAATGAATCTGAAGAAGTGCTCTCCAACAGGGTCTTGACTGTCATGTGTAGATTGATGGCTGTCCACACTGAAGTGACGGGATGTCTGGGACAACAGCGTTTGAATATCAATATGCTAGAAGATATGTTATCGAGGCTTTAAAGGACTAGATTTCACATAAATGAAGATCCTGTCATTATGTGCTCATGACATTATTCAGTCAATGAAATGCCCTCATGTCAAGAAAAAGATTTTGGTTTACATAGCAGGTAAAAATGCCATAGAAGGACCATTTTGACTGTGTGGTTCCACAAGTAGCTTTATCATCAAAAGATTCTTTGCAGGTAAAAAACGTTTTGTAAAATGGTAAGAAAGAAATGTTTTTTTAAGAACCTGTGAACCAAAAATGATTCTTCTATGGCATCACTACGAAGAACCTTTTGTAGCACCTTTAAGAGTGTACAAGACAAAAATAATCAACATAATTTGACTCTTGTTCTATATTTCATGTCTTCTGATGTCTTACAAAATCTTTGCATGAGTAACAGACTGAAATTTAGGGCATCTTTTCATCCACCACAACTCTTAAGCCGGGTGCACACAGTGTGATTTTACATAGTCCAGCGATTGTTGCTTGTCACACTGTATAAACATGATCCCAGCTAAAAGCCACGTCACACTGTGGGATCTCAGCTGTCAGACTGTACGACAGTAAAGACTTTAAAACAGAGTTTTACATCATAGGTTGTCCTATGAGAAGCCACACTGCTGGACTGCATCTTACAGTTTCTGACACTGGCAGAATTTTATTGGAGGAAAGTTTTGATCACAGTTTTCATTAATTGGCAAACATGTCAAACTAGTTATCAAAGAGTACAGATTGTAGCATTTAGTCTTTTCAAAATTCGTCTCAGACAGCCATATCATGGCCAAAATCTTTATTTGTGAGCATGTTTAGATTTAAAGGTATTCATATGAGCAGTATGTTTAACCCATCTATAATGTTTTACTTGTGTGGACATATTAATCCAACCCGTAAATGATCAAACTGAATAAAATCTGACCTCCAATACAAATGTAAGATGTGGTTAATAGCTGAAGGGTGCAAAAACTGTGAGATTCACCAATACGCTCATTTGGCATTCTGACAGCGAAATCAATTGTGAAATGGTGCAGAGATCTCATGCGCCTTCTCATGACCTCAAATAAATTTTGTCCTATTATGTTGCATTTATCACACATTAATGGTTCATAGCTTGATTTAAAATGTGAGCCGATGTAAAATCACAAGTTAAAAGTGGAACTGAAAATTATGGGGTATGCATGAAAATAGTTCTGCTTCATTTTTAATTATAATTATTAATTAGAATCACTCAGGGTTCTGTTTGATTGAGTACCGAATCAGTTCTCACCTGTATGCGTTTTCTGTTCGAAGTCTTTGATAGAAAACATTTTCAACTGAGCTGACATGCCACAATTTGCATTTCATGATTGCTATCTGAAAGCCTGTGTCCTTCAGCTATTCAACATTCTTTTGCATCGACCAGAGAGAGACGTTTAAAAAAATGTAATCTTGTCTTTAAAACGTTTTAAGGTTTTTGGTGGCCTTACACTTAAAGTCTACGTGACCTGCTTTGGTTTATTATTGTAATTTTTGTGTTAAAATTCCCTCACTCCCACACAACTTATCTAACAGCAAACCACATCACAACACTTACAGTCCACACTGGCATAGTTGTAGCATTGGATAAGTTTCCATGAGTAACTGCATGCTTAAGCAAACCCTGGCTTTCACAGAGAGGTCAACGTCACATACAAGAACTCTTTATTTTAACACTAGCGAGCTCATATAAGTTCAATCCATTTCTAATGGATAAAGTAAAGTCCTATAAGTCTTAAAGGTACAGCACCAAAAACAGCCTGTTCAATTCTAAGGGTTTGAGAGAAAGAGTTAAAAATATGTTCTTAACATTTTCATTTAAACTAAATTTAACTTGTCAAATATTGTAAGAAAATCACAGATGAGATCTCTTTAATGTTTCAATTATTTCTTCTAGACATCAATGAGATTAAATGGGGAGCAAAAGAAAAGTTTTGCTTACGTTTCATCTATTTCTCCTAAGAACCAGAAATGAAAAAAACCCCCAGAAAGATTTCAATATGAACTCCAACAGTTCTAATGAAATTGATCAAATCCAGATTATTTTACAATGTACATTCATTTCACTGGTCCATACTCTTCATGTAGTTTATCAATAATCGTATTTTTATTTCTTCTATCTTTAAAGAAACATCTGGGACTAAGTTGATTCTTAAATGAAACACAACTGGGAACTTTATCAAATCACCTGAACTATAAACTATAAAATAAAATAAAAATTCCATTGGGAATATTAAACGTTTTTAAGGTGTTTTACACAATTTTTCCTTTGAGCAACCAAAGCACAACGTTTTAATGTTAAAGTAAGTTGTTTTTTTAAAAGCAGGTGTGAATGAGCTGGATCACCTCTGGTGTGCTCACTGGAATTCAATTACTGATGCAATTTCCGGATAATTATCATTTGAATTATTTTTTGCCTGTGTGAATGTGATGCGACCATTAAGTCTGACAGCTCTGCAGGATCAGCGGGCAGCACACCGTGACCCGTCCTTCCACGGGAGACGGTCTCGAGTGCAAGCATGCTCAGGAATGTTCAAAAGGTTGTGCTCCTGGGCCAAGTTTGCTTAGAAGAGTTTGTGTTTGCCAATAAGAGTTTTCAGCAGTGGCACAGAAAGTATTTAGTATGGAAATGTATGGAGATGGCACTACTGCTTTTCCTTCTGTCTAAACTCACACAAGCCCTAAGCTTTCCTCATTAATTGGCATAGCACAAACAGAAAACATTCATTGTAATCACTGTCCCTCAGAGGGCCCCTGAGAGAGCGAGCAAGAGAGAGAGAGAGAGAGTGACAGAGAGAGAGAGAGAGAGAGAGAGAGAGAGAGAGAGAGAGAGAGAGAGAGAGAGAGAGAGAGAGAGAGAGAGAGAGAGAGAGAGAGAGAGAGAGAGAGAGAGAGAGAGAGAGAGAGAGAGAGCCACAAAGAGAGAGAGCCAAAGAGAGAGAGAGAGAGAGAGAGAGAGAGAGAGAGAGAGAGAGAGAGAGAGAGAGAGAGAGAGAGAGAGAGAGAGAGAGAGAGAGAGAGAGAGAGAGAGAGAGAGAGAGAGAGATTTGATTTTTACAAAGCTTTAATAACAGTAACAAAATTACACTACAATTAAACACATTTCATTTTACACCAAAAGCTCAAATCACATAAATGTAAAAACCACATCAGCCTCAAATAAACAACACAAAACATTATTACAGCACCAAATACCTTCAAAAGTGTCAAGATCATTTACATACTTATAATAATTAAAATCTGTCAAAATCCTTGCTTGTACCATATTTGCAAATAGAACAACTACATTCTGTTCCAAGTTGTATTCCACCTTCTTCTTCCTACTCACATAAACAGCTAGCTTGGCTTGACCTATTACAAAATTCAACAATTGACAAATAAATTTCCTTTTTCTTACATATTTAAAACCAAAAATGAACATTTCCAATGAAAAAGTCTCGCTACAACTTGTAAAAATATTCTTCAACAGCAAAAACAAAGGTTCCAATCTAGCACATTTTGCAAAAGCATGGAAGACGGTTTCTCTTTCATTGCAAAAGGGCATTCAGCACCAATCTCTGATTCAACACTGAAATAAAGGAATTGACTGCAATCGCACCATAAAGAATCCTCCACTGCAAGTCACCTACCCTTTTGACCAATGGTGGTTTATACAGTGCCCTCCATTCAGGTTTTTTCCCCATCCAAACCAAAAAAATCACGCCATGGTGTGTCAACCCTCTTATCTAACATTCTTTTTTTAAAACTGACCACACAATACTTATACAGTGTTTTTCCGAAACATGACAAAAACTCCACAAAACCAGATTCAACATTCTCAATGACTCTCCCAGAAAACCCCTCCAAATTTACTGCAAAAAAAAAATAAGGAAAAGAGTCCACTGGATTTGGCTTTCCAAGGCCATCACGAAGGCTGTACAGCAATGACCATTCCGTCGCTTTAAGGGTGTTCTTCCATTTTTTTAGCAGCTGTGCACCTAGACGAATGGACCTGAAACCCAACCGTTGAGCAATCGCTTTCTCTTTTTTTAAGTCAAATCCCGCCACCTCCAGTAGCTGTCCCAAGGTGAAGACTTTGTTGTCGATGAGTACCTTGTTCAGTCCTGGGAAATATCCATCCGCAGATAAGTCCAGCCTACCCCCATGAATCAAAGGTTCCTCCAAGAGCCAATGCAGAGACTATGGATCCTCCGCTTGCTTAAAACAAAAAGCCCCCATACCTTAAAATGTTCTTATAGAAAAACCGCAAGCCAGATGTGTTCAGTTTCCTTGAGTCCAACAGAAAAAGTGTCTTATCCAATCCCAAATTCTCCAGCTTGTGTAAAATCGCATAAGCAACAGCACACCATTTTGAATCAACTGACCCAACTAATAGCTTTTGATATGCTGCAACCCGAAAGGTTGCTATCCTGCTTTGTAGATGTATTACTCCTTGTCCACCTTCTTCCTTAGGCAGGAATAACAT
Source organism: Beaufortia kweichowensis (assembly GCA_019155185.1). Taxonomy (NCBI): domain Eukaryota; kingdom Metazoa; phylum Chordata; class Actinopteri; order Cypriniformes; family Gastromyzontidae; genus Beaufortia; species Beaufortia kweichowensis. The sequence continues at coordinate 11,348,522 of CM032800.1, forward strand.
ACTCTGTGGAACCCAGTGCAGCTTATCCCAGAAAAAGTCTACTAAAATAGCCTGGATTTTATCTAACAGGCGAGAGGGGGGGTCAACACATGCAAATTTGTGCCACAACGTGGATGCAACTAAATTATTAATAATTAAAATCGCCCCTGTAACGACATTTTTTGGTGATAGATATTTCCATTCTTTCCAGAAGCCTTTCAATTTTTTCAAAGACCCCTTCCCAATTCTTTTGCACTATTAAATCCTCACCCAAGAACACACCTAGATACTTAAAACCTGATGTTTTCCATACTAAGCCCTCTGGAAGTTTTGGTTTGCCCTCCATCCATTTACCCATTAATACAGCTTCACTTTTTTTCCAGTTTACACATGCAGAAGATACACTTTTAAAGGACGAAAGTATTTCTGACAAAACATGTATATCCCTTTGACTACTAATTATCACTATCACATCATCAGCATAAGCTGACAATATAAGATTCTCCTTGCAATTTGGAAAACACATACCGTGTAATTTCACTCTTATTTGTTGTAAAAGTGGTTCAATCGCTAGAGAATAGAGCATCCCAGATAATGAACACCCCTGTCTAACACCTCTAAAAACTTTGAAAGGAGCACATAAACCACCATTGATCTTAAGAATACTCTCCACGCCACTATAAAGAACTTTAATATATTCCACAAACTTTTTGCAAAACCCAAACGACTTTAAAACTTTCCAAAGGTAACAGTGTTCCACACGATCAAATGCTTTTTCCTGGTCTAACGAAATTAGACCACAATCTAGTTGAAGCATCTTGGAGACCTCAAAAACGTCCCGAATCAAAGAAACATTGTCAAATATCGACCTACCAGGAACACAGTAGGTCTGGTCAGGATGGATGACATACTTCATTACCCCTGCTAGCCGGTTTGCTAGGACTTTGGAGAATAGCTTGTAGTCGGTGCAAAGTAGTGATACGGGTCGCCAACACTTGATGTCCGTGAGATCACCTTTCTTGGGCAGGAGAGTTAAAACTGCTCTGCGGCAGCTCAGAGGCAGCTGACCTTCAGCCAAGCTTTCGTTTAAAACCTCCAACAGATCCTCTCTCAGTTCAGCCCAGAAAGACTTATACAGGTCCACTGGCAGCCCATCGATTCCCGGGGCTTTTCCGGACTCCATACTATAGAGGGCCTTACACAGCTCCTCCTCACTCAACGCACCTGAGATTTTCGTGATTTGTTTCCTCTGGTACCTGAGGTAGATCATCAAAGAACTCACTTCTGCCCTCGTATCCTGCTCCAAGTTCAGTTGTGTACAATTTTTCATAGAAGCTAACTGCTCTCCTACGAATTTTGCAGGTTCTGTTAAAAAGTCCAGATTCAGAACGCAAGGCATGAATGGCCCTGCTCTGACCATTTTTCCTCTCTAAGCTAAAAAAGTACCTGGAAGGAGTATCCATCTGATTCACACTCTGGAACCGTGATCTGACCAGAGCTCCTTGTGCTTTAAAACCCAGCAGATCAGCCAATTGTGCCTTTTTATTTACCAAAGAGTCAAAATAATTCTGAGCACCAGTTAACTCAGCCAATTCTTGCAATTTTAAAATATCGGCCTCCAAGGTGTTCATAACAAAGTGACCTCTAGTGGCTGTTTTTTGAGTATACTGCATACAAAACTGTCTTATTTGAATTTTACCAAAATCCCACCATTGTCGTAAAGAATTGAAAAGAACACTTTGAGGTTCTAAACTCACCCCAAAACACCTTGAACGCATCTTTAAAAAAAGTATCACTCAGCAGATTAACATTTAGTTTCCAATATGCACTCCTTGATTTAATGGAGTTTAAAAACACAAAACACTGCATCATACTGTGATCCGTAAAACCCAATGGGGTGATTAAGCATCTTTTAACAATATTACACTGGTGCCTAAAACATAAAATCGATCCAACCTAGCCAGAGAGATCACACCATCACTTAACATGTGTCCATGTGTACTGTTTCTGTGTCCCATTAAACTGCCTCCAAATATCACATAACTCATGCGTCTTAACCAGTTTCATTAACCGATTTCGTGAAGGCAGATGGGGCTCTATATGGTTTCTGTCCAACTGTGACGCTGTACAATTAAAATCACCACCCAAAAATAAATATTCATCTGTACAGCATTTTTGTAAAACGGAACAAAGTGTATTTAAAAACACCATTCTTTCCACAGTCGAGGTTGGGACATAGACACAAATAAACACAAAAATACATTTTTCAAACTTTGCTCTTACTTTTAAAAGCCTACCTTTAACAATCTCCTCAACCTGATACTCATGTGGCGTAAAGTTTGTGGCAAATAAAATGGCAACCCCTCCACTAAGTGAGGTATTGTGACTTAACACAGAGACTCCATTCCATTCCTCTACCCAATCTGCCGCATTCCTCTCGTCACTGTGGGTTTCTTGCAACATGGCAACATCCACTTTTTTGTGTGTGATCACCTCAAACACTTCAGCCCTTTTCTTAATGTCCCTTAACCCATTAACATTTAGTGTTGCAATATTTACCTCACACATGCTTGAGAAAGATAAAAAATTAAACAAACATAGCAAAAGTACACCCACACTCATTGCATGCATGGTCACAGTATTATGTTTTCTCACTGTTATCAATGGCATCACCAGACGAAAGTGTTCTCATTATCTTTTTTAATCGATATACCTCCTTGTTTGTAAACAAACTTTCCGACATAAAGTGCCTAGTTTTATCAATAAACTGCTTTATGTCGGGGAAGTATTCGTTTAAACGCACCCCTCTTTTATTCTTGGTAGCTTTAAGGAAACTTTTAATATCCTCCGCCTCATAACTGCGTGTCGAGACATCACTCTGTGACAGACTAGCGCTAGAATCCGATGATTCACTACCGCTTTCCATTCCATCATCACAAAACACATCTTCCACATCAGTTTTCTTTGCCTTGACAACTTTAGGATCTCCAGCCTTTTTCCTTTTTGCTGGAACTTTAAACTGGCTCTGTTCCGCCTCTGTTTCAGTGTTATCAGACCGCCCGTCAGACTGTGGGACATTAGCGGCATCATTATCTTTTTGCTTATCCGTCTCTATGACGGGTTCAGCAACTGAAGCCTCCACATTTACTGAAGCCTCCACATTTACTGAAGCCTCCGCATTAACTGAAGCCTCCACATTTACTGAAGCCTCCGCATTAACTGAAGCCTCCACATTTACTGAAGCCTCCGCATTAACTGAATCATCCGCATTTACTGAAACATCCGCATTAGCTGCACTATTTCCTCCGACTACAGTTTCAGGCGGGTTTCGTTGACCTGTCGCGGACCCACTGACGCCCTCCTTCTCCTTCACATTACTGACTTCAGTGTTTGATGGCCCGGCTTCACCTCCATCACCCATACTGGCATCGGCCTCTGTCCTGTTCTCCTTTACTTTACCAGGACATGATCGCATTAAGTGACCCACCTCCCCACAGCCAAAACATTTCATTTTCTCCGTTGTGGCATAAATAACGTAATCACACTCCTCCACTTTAATGCGCAGTGACAGGTCAAGTTCATCGTCCTCTTTTAAAACCATGAAAAGAAAGCGTCTAAAAGACACCACATGTTTTAGCAGAGGGGATTTGCAGCCAGTGGGTATCATTTTGATGGGTGACACCAGTTTACCATAACGGGACATGATTCCCACTAGAGTCTCATTCTTAACGAAAGCGGCACATTAGACAGGACACACTTTTTGACGGCATAGAAAGGGAGTACAGGAGTAAAGAGACCATCCACAACTATGCCAGTCTCAACCAAACCATTAGCCTTCTCGACTGAGCTTAGAAATACAACCGTTGCACTGTTCATCCTGGAGGCCGACATGATATGCTCATGCCCCACAACATCACCTATTGCTAGGCAACAGTCCTCCACACTCACCGCGGACGCCACCTTTACACCGTGACGCCGCGTGAGATCTCTCAGACTCTGCGACTGTGGGGCCGTCATGCTGCCCTTCTGAACAGCAGCACACGGCCCGACAAGTTAAACACAAAGTAACAAACACTTAAAAATAGCCAAAGCAAGAAAAGAAGAAAAGAGACTCACAGACTCACTTTCACTCGCACTCGCCGCACTCTACCTGCTCACCACGCTCACGCTCACACCCACACCGGAAGTCACAGAGAGAGAGAGAGAGAGAGAGAGAGAGAGAGAGAGAGAGAGAGAGAGAGAGAGAGAGAGAGAGAGAGAGAGAGAGAGAGAGAGAGAGAGAGAGAGAGAGAGAGAGAGAGAGAGAGAGAGAGAGAGCAGAGAGAGAGAGAGAGAGAGAGAGAGAGAGAGAGAGAGAGAGAGAGAGAGAGAGAGAGAGAGAGAGAGAGAGAGAGAGAGAGAGAGAGAGAGAGAGAGAGAGAGAGAGAGAGAGAGAGAGAGAGAGAGAGAGAGAGAGAGAGAGAGAGAGAGAGAGAGAGGGAGGGAATTAAAGAGGCACAAATACAGGGAGAGTAGCTATTGAAAGAAACAAAAAAATAAGAAAGAAAGAAATCAAGTCAAATCACAATTTTTTTTATAAATAACTAAATAAACAACTGCTTCTCAGCTTCTCTTTGAGGTCTGAAAAAAACAAGGCTGTTTTAAAAACCCCAAAAACATACTTTTATAAAATAGTTTTTATAGACATTAGGGAATAGTTTATCCAAAAATGAAAATTCTGTCATTTTTTTATTGCTTATATAAACAATAAACAATATATTTATAAGTTTTTTTTTCATTACTCCCTTTTCATGTGACTACATCTGGTTTAAGTAGCGAAGGAAAATGTACCTCTATGTCATGCATTTAAGGGCCATCCAGAAGAGAATACAATTAAAACTCTTTTTTGCAGTAAAAACACTTTTTTTACTGTTTTGTCACAATTAATACTAGCACATACTATATAAAGTATACCTAAAAATCTTGAATCTTGAAAAACTTGAACTTTACTTTTTGTTAGGGGTAGTAGAGCGAGAGGGAGAGAGAGAGAGACTGGCATAGCTCAATAAAGGGCGCAGCAGGGTGTCAATGATAGAAGAGGCAGAATAAAGCTTGTGTGTATCATTGTAAAGAAGATTGTTAAAGGAGACCTTGAGACCCCCTGGCATCACCCATTAAAACCCTAACAGTGAGAGAATAGTGTAAGAGATGGAGCTGCACAAGACTCTTGGCCACTTGAGCTTATGAAAAATGATAGAAAGAAAATTCTCAGTGCAGAATGAAAGATCCTTTATATTGTTTACAATGAACTGTGTGACGAAAACAAGCCACAACCGTTGTGATGGAGGGTGAGAGAGGCCTTTATTACAGAAAGGAACAATTTATTTACTGTTAACGTGGTTCATTTTCAAGCTTTGCTCTATACTTGTAACATTAGCAATGCTGCAATTTAATATGTTGTTTTATTGTGAAGGCAATCGCTTCTGTTGTCATGCCTGTAAATCACCTTAAAATTGAAACACTGAAAGCAAATTAACAAAAAACAGTCTGTAAACAGCTGTTGTTTTTAAGTGTACATGAAATTAAAATGTGCCCCATTTAACTTTTAATATAAAATGTTTTCATATTAAACGACAGCCCTATAGGCTCATGGGATAAGAGACTTTACACTGCGCACTGATCAATATCTACTGCAATCATCAATAAATATTACATGGAATGCAGTATTATCAGCATTATTGCATGGCATTTTGGAGCCTGTTCATGACTGTATATATTTATGACAGTGAATAGATTTATGACAAGCTTCAAACAGATGTAATCATAAAACTGTCCAGAGGACTTGTGCAATATTTTTATAGTCTTCTGAAGCCAATACAATAGCAAAAACAGACGAAAGTCATATTTATTATTTACATATTTACACTTGGCTATACGTTTGTGTGCCTATGCGGTACGTGTTCGCTGCTAGTGGAGTTCTGCAAAGTGTTGAGTAACTAGCATGGTGAGAAAGTTTTTACCATACCATTTTACTCAATTATTTATTTGTTAAAATTTTTATTTATTTTATAAACGTTTTATTTATTCTGACTAAGACATAAATGCTTGGAAAAACACAGTGAGGTTTTTTACTCCGTGGGGTTGGTAAAAGGGATCTAATAGCAAAAACAAACAGAATTAATTTCTTTCTTGTCCTGCTTCTGTTTATCAATGCTTTATTTTTTAATCTCCAAAAAAGAGAACACTTAATTTTGTTCTCCCCAAGGGCAGTGTAAATTATTGATATTAAATATGTGATGAAACAGCCCTGGGAGGTTCACCTTTCAAGACGAAAAGTTCAAAACGTACAGCCCAAAGTAAGAAGCATTGAAGACGGATCAAAGACGAGCCTGTAATAGATGTCAGAATTTAATCATGTCTTTAGCTGACTCTCTCTCACACACACTCACACACACACCTATTTTCTTAAATCTATTTACACTTATTTTTTAATCTAGCACATCATCAAACACTACAGAGAACATCAGAGATTCTTAGACCGTTTCTATCTGCCTCATCAGATAAAGTGGCTATGTGTGCTGTTTCATCATATGACATGTATGCTTCCTGCAAACCATTAAAACCGAGTCTGATGATGAAATGTGCTGACATGTCTGTTATCTACTACAGTAAAACATAATGCCCCTCCCAACACTGCACTTTAATCTAAACTCCCCAATCAATGAAACCATATTGATTCTGACTCGGCCATCAGAAAATAGCCTGACAGACATTCAAATGAATCTGGACATGTGTGATCGTCAGCAGTTATTTTAAAGATACAGTTTATATAAAATGCAGGGATGCTCCGATCAGGATTTCTGATTTCTTGTCATTTACATTTATTTATTTAGCAGACGCCTTTGTCCAAAGCGACTTACAAAGGAGAAAGAAATATACATATAGGACTAGAGTTAGGGGAAGCTAGGGAAAGATGAAATATCCATATTCTGGTGTTCTTTTCTGTGGAATTTAAGAAGAGAAATTCACAGGTCATCCAACATTTATTTACATGAACCAAGCCTGTCAAACGCTGTAAAGTAAAACGGTATGACTGCATGGCTATTGTGTTAAATACTTCATACTGTATTCTTTATAAATGTGGAGCTTGACAGTAATACAACTATAAACTGTCGTTATTTTGATAAAACATTGGTGGAAAGATGGATGAGAATGATTGAAATCCTCAAATCTAATTACGTTTTGAGACAATGTTAAGATCTCACCTAAAACTCCAAACGAGACACTTTTGAGATTACTGAGGTCTATAAGATACAATTGAAATACCGGAGAGATTTCATTTCTGATATTCTTCTACGATCTCACCTCGCGGCCAGTGTTTGTTTGATTTTATTTGTCGAGTCTCTTTTGGCGGTGTCCTCTCCAGTCTTCTCGGGTGTCAGTCTTCTATATATATCAATGCAGTGGGCTGTTTGGTCTGCAGTGAGTGATATTGAAACTGAGAGTGGCTGCGGGTGAACCAGACTCAGCCAGGAAGTTAATGAATCGAGCGACCTTCATTTGGGAAGAAATCTAGAGAACGTTCGCTCACTGAAATTCAATATGCTTCCTACATGATCAGTCATTCTATACTAATTACTGCGGTTTGTTACGGCAAGAATCACTATTACTACTGCTCAAAGTTAAAGATTTTAAGACACCCTAACAACTAGAAATAATCTGAAATCAGAACACCTTGGACATCATAAACACACTAACATGACCTAGAAAATACTGACAACCACTGTAGAAGTGTACTAACATCACTTAAAACACCTTAGCAACCACCTAACACACTAACATCACTTAGAATAGATTAGCAATTACTTAGAAACATACTACATGACCTACATCACCTTAGGAACCACAGAAGTGTACTAACATCAATTAAATCACCTTAGCAACCACCTAGAAACACACTAACATCACATAGATTACCAATTGCATAGAAACATACTACATGATCTAGACCACCTTAGCAGCGACCTAGAAACATACTAACATTAATCAGAACACATTGGCACTTGCATAAAAAACACACTAAAATCATCCAGAACGCCTTAGCAACCACCTATAAATACATCAACATCACTCAGAACACCTTAGCAACCACCTAGAAACATACTAACATCACTCAGAACACCTTAGCAACCACCTAGAAACATACTAACATCACTCAGAACACCTTAGCAACCACCTAGAAACATACTAACATCACTCAGAACACCTTAGCAAACCACCTAGAAACATACTAACATCACTCAGAACACCTTAGCAACCACCTAGAAACATACTAACATCACTCAGAACACCTTAGCAACCACCTAGAAACATACTAACATCACTCAGAACACATTAGCAATTGCAAAGATGCATACTTCATGATATAGAACACATTAGCAACCACCTAGAAACACAGTAACATCCCTTAGCAACTGCACAGCAATGCCTTGAGAAGACCCACATCATTCTGGTTTTGTGGTGGCAACTTTTACACAAGCAAACATCACTCACATTTTCTATTAGAGTAAAAATTGAATTTAAAAATCCACTTTGCTTTATTTCTTCATTCATAAATGTCATGCTGGCCTCAGGAAGGTGAAAAACAGCTTTTGTGCTGGAAAGATTTCAGGAAATTGTTGCTTCATAGCTGAACAGCAAATTGTTCAAAATATGCTTTTTGTTCAGTGGCTTGGTCTTTCCTTTCTCACCGTTTTCTCCCTGTCTTACTCTCACCTACATCACGTTATTGATTTCGTCCATCATTCAGCATATAACTCAAGACTCGCTTCCTACACAACACATGCATTTGTTCTCTCGCACATGCGACCCTCTCAATATTTCTTTTCTTTGTTATGGCCCCGAATCAATCGTGCTTATTTTGGCCGGAATTGATCGTGCCGTTTCACATTGTAAACGCTGCCTACTTCACCACGCCTACATGTGTCTCAATCCCTTTCATCTGTCACTTCTTGTTCTCTCTTGTAACTCACGCAGACGCTCTTATCTGTACTCACTCGCTCCGCTTCTGAAGCACAAGAGTGAGGGCGCCGAAACATGTCAAAAAAATATCCTGCTCATATTTTACTTTAAAATCAAAAGAATCGATGCTTAGACACGCTAAAGAAAATGAAGCCTATTTTTAGGACCATTAAATGTTTTGCATTGTGACATTATTTTCATGACAATTAAGCACACTTTGCCTCCGGTTCTCATTACCATAATCCAAAAAACATGCTCCAAACAAACAACTCTTTTTCATTATTAGTATGTTGAGAATTATATATTTACTAAAATAAAAACAATTTTATGGTTGTATTTGCTAATATATTTGCTAGAAATGTTATAATGGTGCTTTACAATGCTGATGGACATTCCAGCAAAGATCACACAGAGACTGGTGCAACTCCAAGGTTTTTTTAAATAAAGTTAAAATCACACTGACTTGTGGCTTCACAGCAGCATTAATCTTCACCTAGACTATCTGTGCTCATGCTAGGTCTGTCTTAAAAGGTTTATACCTTATTGTTAAAAACCAATTCAACCTAAAGAGAAAGTAAATAGGACCTGCTGCACCACTTAAATGTGTTTTTGCATTTTTATCTGTAAGTACATACTGTATTGTACACTACAGGTAACATGCAAACAATTATGTATATTTGGAAGGAGGTTTTGGTGAATCTTTATGACATGGACCATTGTACTAAGAATCAACCTCATCAGGAGAAGGCATCCGCTGGAAACTTTCTATTAAGAGGGAAATAATATGTAGATTAAAGAGAACAGCTCGCTCTGAAACACACACGTCATCAGCTGTTCCCCTTAATAATAAAACAGGCTCTTAATAGGAATAAAAAGCTTTAGAAAAACACATTCTTTGACTGTCTGGACTGAACGCATTCCTCCATCATACTCAATCTATACAGTAGCTATACTGTTGTTTATTAGTCGAGAGATGCAGGGTGTTGTTTGGTTGGCCTTGGTGGAGGAAAAAATAACCCGGAGAAAAACATTCTCTGGCTGTTTGAATGCAGCATCAATAATCGAGGAAAGAAAAATCTTGCCAGTAAATGGCACGCTACATATATTTTATTTGACTGACGTTTCATTACTGTAGTATGTTTACTCAACAGTTCGACTATTGATTTTCATCCAATTCCATCAAAAAGTCAAAAAGAAAACTTGAGGATGTTTCAGTTTATATTTTTACACTGTTATTGCAGTTATTGTTTTGTCATTTATTTCTAAAGTAAAAGGCAGATTTTATATACTACTGTGAAAATTCAGTAACATTATATCCAGGGTCCAAAATAAACATTTGCTAGACCAGGGGGATCTCATTCATATTCATGGGTATTAGTTTGTGTAGTGTGCACATATATTTTTATATGTCTGGACAGAAACTAAACATTGATATATATGAACATTCATGAGGCTCTTGTCAGCCACAAGTGACCGAGTTTAAAATTCACATCCATTTGTACAGTATCTCTCTACAGTTATTCAGATGGAGAAGGTTAACATTTTAAAAGCTACATTATTGTACATTTAAAATATATATAAAAATTACATTTAAAAATACATACATTATATTGTAAATCATGATTTAAATATAAAAACATTCTAAATTTAAACCACCAAAATATTGACATCTGAGCTATCAGTATGATGTAATCTCTGAGAAAACTTTATTTGTTTATGGTAAGGTTGACGCATGAAATTGCCCATTTTAGAAGCTGTTACAGTTTTTCTCAAATGCTAAAACACATTTCACAAACGTTTCCTCCATGTTCCCTTATGTCTAAACACAACACCCTTTTCTAAAGCTACATAAACACAACCACACCTTCTCACTTCAAAACTCAAACTTTCACAACAAAAGAGCAGCTCGAAGCTTTCAAAAATGTAAACACTATACACATCATTACACACTACAGCAAAACAATTGAAAACACAATGCTCAATTTGTGAGAAGGTTCTTTGTTTCATAACTGCCAATGCATATTTTTTAAAAACTTTACAGTAATGGATCTTCTTAGATCTCTGCAGAGGATTAGGCATTTAGATTTGTGAGTTTCATATGAAGAGTATAAATCTATAATAAATTCTGCATGTACACTACTGTAACGCAACTCAATGCAAAAAACAGAATCTATTGCACACAACAGTACTCTTGAAAACATGATCAGGGTGTGAAGTTTTTATTTTATTTACTTTATTCACAACACAATCACTCCATGCGCATCATGTCGCTGAGCTGCATTGGGCCACATCACCTCATCCACATCGCAGGCTATATTGTCTCTTGCCAGGCACCGTGGGAAAAACGCCCTGGAATGGCGAATCCATCCTTGGAAGGCCTCCACTGGGACGTCAACACAGGCCAGTTCCATTGCCCTTAGGAGGTTCTTCTCTCTAGTGTATGGTTGTCGGTCATAAACCTTCCATCTCCACGATGAGAAGAACTCCTCTATAGGGTTCAGGAAAGGGGAGTAGGGTGGCAGACATACGTTTAAAAAGTGGTTACTGTTGGTGGTGAACCACTCTCTGATTTGGTTTGTTCTGTGGAAGCGTACATTGTCCCAAATGATCACATAAATGTGATGTGCGGACCCAGGATGGTGGTGTTGGCGGTCCAGGAGGATGTCTTTTAGCTCCTCTAGGAAGGTGAGGAGACGTTGGGTGTTGTAAGACCCAAGGATAGCATGCTGGTGGACAAGCCCCTCCAAACCCATGGCCGCACAAAGAGTAATATTACCCCCCCGTTGGCCAGGAACCTCAGTGATGGCTCTTTGGCCAATGATGTTACGGCCTCTTTGCCTTCGTTTCTGCAGGTTGAAGCCAGCCTCATCCAGGAAGAGGTACTCATGAGGTCTGGCCATCGCCAGCCTGTCAACTGTAATATCCTCTGTGAAAATGTGAAAGTGCACAGGTGTTCAGAACAGTCAATCAGGTAGCACAGTATTGTCCAGAAGTAATGTAGGCCACTGAGCAACACAGTATGTCCACTAACTGTACTGTGAACATGGATGTATACTTACTTGCACATACTTCGTAACGTAGACACAGTCTTGTGTCGCGCAGAGTTGGCTCAAAGGGAACCCTATAGACCTGTTTCATCCGCATCTTTGGCTTGGAGAACTCGGTCTATTGTGGCCAAGCTGACATCATCAATGCTCTCAAAGTTGACATTATCAGCAATGACTTTGTCTCTGATCTCCCGGAGTCTAATGAGGTTGTTCTCAGCGAACCATATCCACAATGAGGGTTTCTTGTGCTGCTGTAAATATGGCAACCCTCCCACCTCTATGTGGCATTGTTTCAACTCTAAAGAAAGAAACATGTGTTGTCAATTGACATGTTTTACAATACAGTAACAACTGATTTGAAACCAATAGACTACTTTCACAGGCTTGTAAAATTGTATTGTGACAAAGAAAGCAATAGAGTACAATACCTGTTGTGTTGTCTGAATGCCCTGATAATGGTGGCCACAGTGAACCTACTCAGGTTTGACGGACTCTTAGTCCTGCTTCAGCCATCGTCATGCCATGGACAATGACATGGTCAATGACTGTTGCTCGCATTTCATCCGTAATGATGGTCCGAGGTTGTCTTGCTCTCCCTCCTGGACCTTCTCCTCTCCCTTGTTGGCCTCCCCCTCTCCCTTGTTGGCCTCCCCTCTCCCTTGTTGGCCTCCCCTTCTCCCTTGTTGGCCTCCCCCTTCTCCCCTTGTTGGCCTCCCCCTTCTCCCTTGTTGGCCTCCTCCTCTCCCTTGTTGGCCTCCTCCTCTCCCTTGTTGGCCAGCTCTTCTTCCTCTTCCTCTTCCTCTTCCTCTGCCTTCATCCATTGTGTTTGTTTGGAATCTTCAGCAAACTGTGCACTCTGAACTTGCTTTTATACATGTGGTCACAGCATTAGCAACAAGTGTCTTCAATTTTGAGTCGTTGTGTGTAATGAATGATGCCAGGTGTGTTCATTGTGTTCAAATATTGCTGACTGTGGCAAGCATTTTGCATCACATGAGCTTTCATTTGAGAATATGAGAAGAGTTCTTTTGCAACTTGTGTTTTAGCAATTTAAAAAATGTGTTAAGATTTATGAGAACGGAGGATTGTGTTTTGTGAATTGTGTCTTCATGTGAAATGTGTTTATGATATTGGAAAAAGATGGCTAGATTTAGTAAATGTGTTTAGACAACTGTACATTGAGTTTAGAGGATTGGCTTTTGTGTTTTAGCATTTGAGAAAAACTGTAATACATTAAGAATGTAAATTTCAGTTTCTGTCCAAACATGTCAAAATATCTTTCACACATATGAATGTCTAATGATGCCTGTATGGACAAGCAGCAATGTTTTTAGCTTTTAGCATTTACTCAACTTCATGTTTTATCATTTACTCACCTTCATGAGAATATTTTAAACAATGTTTGTGAGCAGACAACATTGGCCCTCATTGACCAAAACTACTGAGACATTCCTCAATTCCCCACATTCCACAGAAGAAAGAGACAACATGAATAAATGATGACAGAATTGTTATTTTTGGGTAAACTGTCCTTTTAAATTTGTTATGGAATCTCTGCTGTCATCAGGTTCAGTTTATCCATCGATCGGTCCCGTTCACGTTAATCTCCTAACAGACGTGTTCTGCTGGCCATTAATTAAACACGTCCCGCCGCTGCACAGCTCCATCAGGGCCTTCTGGTCAATTCTTCTCCAATCGAACCCTTTAGTGCTGATGCAAGTCTTGCCCGCAGCGTCTACAGCGCCAATCAATGACCTGCCACCTTCTCTCTCAGTCTCTTTTGAGGTCCCAATCTCTGTCTCTTGCCCTCACCTCTCTCACCTCTCAATAATTGTTAATTTGTTAATCTGCAGTAGACCACAGAGACCACATAGCAAATTTAAAGTTACTTTTTAACAGTCTTCTGGTACAATTAGCAACGCAGCTCGGTTAAGGCTGAAGGTTTATTGGAAACAGCAATAGTTCAGCGCTTTAATTTATAGTTTAGAAGTCAGGAAAGTGTCGCAGCACAACACTCATTATCTCACATTTGTAAACACACATTCCCAGAGAGCTTTTGACCCTACCTATTATCTCCTTATACTTTGCCTTTTTCTGGAATGGATACAATGAATTGTCTTTGGGGTTAGCCGAATATGTTAAAATACCTTCTATAATCTCAGTTTAACATAGGAACATCTTTTTTCTCAGTGGAAAATGTATCTGTGTAAAATTCCTCTGCAATGAAAAGGAGTTCGATCCCAGGAAATACATAGGGGTGTAACGATACAATCATCTTACTCAACAACATGATACAATATACTGGGTTCATGATTACGATTGTATGATGATATTTTTAACAAAATAAAAACAAATTCAGAACATTAACAATTAATAAATTAATAAGAAGTGTAACAGGCCTGTCAATGAAAAATAAAACATTTAATTAAAATGAAGAAAGAAAATAAGAAACATAAACCAGCAGTAAAAGCAGTACAGCACTTAAAGCAAAATCTGAAAAACAAAGCATTAAAACTTAATATATGTTGACGCAGGTCTCATGTTTGCAGCTCAACCAATAGGATTGAACATTCATCCTACTGTATCATAAAACAATTCCTACACATACTGCTAAAAAAATGTATAGTTTGGATTTACTGTACCTTCTAGTTTGTGACACACTGACTGTCTTTGTTGTAAATATGTGAAGGAAAAGAACAAAACATTTATCATCTCGTATAAATTTTCTCAACTTATCTGCCGTTGACAGAAAAGTTTATTTTTGGACCCTGAGTCGCCTTAACTCGCATGCTGTGTACACATAACACTGGATAAATTACACCTGCGGATCCTTTCAGCAACAAACAAACACGTTCACTCGACAGGTGTTGTTGTTCAGCCAAGCGTTCCATCTACACACGTGAAGGTGAAACCTCATTTAGTTGGTAATTATCCAGATTTCCTTTGAAACAAGCAGCATATGATTAATAATTGAGCAAAACAAACAGCTTGGCAGCAGAAAACATCTAAAACATGTCAGGGGGGAGTTTCTTTTAAGAAAGATTTATATATTTATCTACTGTACTATCATTTAATGAATGAGGTAGAATGATAAAAATGAAACAATACCATGAACTTTTCCTTTAAGAAATGAGTTTCAACTGTTTTCTCCTGGGAGCACACGTTTTATTTTATTTTTATTTTTTCCCTGCTAGATTGAATCTTTAGATGATTTATAGTTGGTTTGCAGTGTAAAAGCTCTGCAGATAAACGCTATAAACACAACAGTGGGGGAGGCTGATCAATGTAAATTGGTGTGTGAATGGGCCCGGTGACCTCTGCGTGTCCTTGTAGAGCGAGGAGGGCTTAGGCCTGCTGTTATTGGCTTTTTCACACAAATCCCCTCGATTGCAAAAGTTGGCCTGTTTTTGTGCTCTCAGCACAGCGTCAGTGAAGTCATCAGCCCCGGGCTTTTCATTGGCTGCTGTCGCACACAGAATGGGTTTTCATGAACAGCAGTGCAGAAGCTGAGACTCACCCACTGGATAAATAAAAGTGACATTAAAACAAGAGTTCACCCGTTAAATGAAATGCTTTCATTGTTTACTCACCTTCATGTTGTTCGTATACTGTTTGTTTTTCTGTGGAAGACGAAGAGAATTTTTAAAGAAACTTTAAAATAAGTGAAATTGTCTGTCAAAAATGTATTTTACAGCAGGTCACATGCGTCACATACAGTATGACAATTGCATTTTTAAAGGCACTGCATTAGAAGATTGAGCTAGTACTTGATATATTTGTAATATTTTTTATTTAATATTAATATGTATTTTTAATATGTTTATTCCTAGACATTTTTATTTTTTTAATGTTTTATAGGTTATTATATTGTATTTGGCAGATGCTTTTATGCATTTAATCATACATGATCTCTGGGATTGAACCCACAACATTTGTGTTACTAGCACATTGTTGTACGAACTAAAGTAAAGAAACATACAATATCTTTGATAGGAACTAATGATTGAGATCATGTGATGCTGGTGTCAATTGACTGCTTGCTTGTTTGTTATTCTGTTTTTTTAATATCCTCTCTCTCTCTCTCTCTCTCTCTCTCTCTCTCTCTCTCTCTCTCTCTCTCTCTCTCTCTCTCTCTCTCTCTCTCTCTCTCTCTCTCTCTCTCTCTCTCTCTCTCTCTCTCTCTCTCCTGATTTTCTATTTTCAGTAAGGAAGCTATAACAACATCCCTCCGGGCGAGTCAACAGAAGACAAGTACATTGAAAACCTGTATCGCCAAATCCTGACATGGAACAACGGACCTGAACATCTAACCAGCACCCTGCAGGCAGTCATCTACACCTGTGGCTGGTGTATATCTGGCTTCGCGTGCTGGACAAAGCTCAGCGTATGCCCAGGCTGTCCTGTTACACCCAATTAAGGGCAGAATTGTGTACAGCACATTGTATGCCTCTTCTGAAGACAAACCCTGCCAGCTGGAGACAGAGAAAGCTAACATGCCAACCGGCATCTCTGTAGCTTAGTGCTAGCTTTGCCTCAAACCTGTTTTTGCCCAAAAATTTCTTCTGCTCTTTCCTCCGGGGATTTGATCAGAGGCTGTTTTGGATTATGGTGGGGGCTGATATCAGAAAATGGGCATTAATCTGTGACAGTCGCTTAAGAGTGATCGGTTCAGTGTTGCTGCTCATAATTTAAAGTAGTTAAACTAAAGTTTAGCGACTCTTGTGGAAAAGTATTTAGCTTCATTACAAACAACTAACAAATAATCAGTACAAGCTCAGTCCTCTTATTCAGTGCCTTTAAAAAGAAGAACATACTTGAGATTCTGACAGTTTCAGCACACCAAACACACAAAATAAACACATGCAAAAACATCAATGTGTTCATCTCATCGTGGCGAGAAAGTGAATGTGTCAAAGAGGAAAAGTTAAAAATCCTTGTGTCCTGGGCTGAATGGCCTATTTTATGTCCTCAAGGATTTTTCTCTCTGCACACAGAGTAAGTGACACACACCTTGACACATATCTATTCATGATCCCGTCTCAGTAATGAAGAGAGAGAGAGCGAAGCCCGGCTGCACTCAATATTCCCGTCAAAGCTCTTCTTATTCCCCGCAGCTCAGCGACACGCTCTGCCCTCTGGCAAAGGAAAGAAAGGAGAGAAAATGAAGCAGATGAGTGCAAAGAGGCTCTTGGGGGTGAAGTAAATGCATCTCGCACGCTAAACGGGGCGAGACGGGGTCGGCAGAAGTGTATCAGTCGACCGGAAACATCCCTCAATCTTAGAAGGTCAAAAACGCTCTTGTGGTGTGTATTGTTGAGGATCTGATTAGCAGCCGACCTTGTGTGTTTGTTTTGAGAATGGTCCTAAAATTTAAGAATGATTGAAGAAGTTTTTAATTCTTAAGCTGCTGGTCTCTCTGTCAGTCCACTTCAGACAAATTTAATTCAGCAAATTGGGGCTTTGAATGACCAAATTCATTTTAAATTGTTATGCTCTCATTTTCATTAAACTATATTCTTTTAAGACATTTTATGAGAAACAAAGTTGATAGATAACTTATCTAATATAACTTATGCTAATAAAAGAACAGATTAAATCCATTAAATCTATTTAAAGATTGCTATCTAACACAGAAATGCAAATTTACCCCAGCCATGAAAGGTCTTTATACGGTGGTTCCAAAAAGCTGAAATAATAAAAACATATTGGTCAAAAGGTATGAAACCATGATATCTTTGAGTAAGCCGTATGAAAATATTGTTGTGACCGTCCGTCCATCCAAAGCAAGGATTTGCTGGCAAACATTTAGCTCGTCTCTAGGATGTTGATAATTCTTTTATCTACTCTCTGATTGATCTTAATAGACTCAAGCTTATTAACGTTGTGAATGAGATCATGAAGTGTTATTACCTTGACAGTCTCAGTCGCACTTAGTGTTTAAAGAGACACTTTAACTCACTGTGCTGCAATAAAGAACAAATCTCAGACTTATGACTAAGATCATTGAAAATAAACGCAAGGTGTGAATTAATATAAGGATATAATGCATTTATATTCTGCATCATTGAACATATTATATACACATTAAAGCAAACAACATATCTGTTTAATAAGGTTCAATATTAATGCAGAATATTGTTTTAACTCCTGCTGAACTGTCCTACTGTATTTTTGAAAAAAAAAAATATTTTCTGTGGTGGCACCATCACCAGCATTTGTGGTATAAATTTAAATATAAAATTCTGTTTTAAATTATTGTGCAAGATTCATTGGTGTGTGTTACTCTAAAGAAAAATCTTTGCCTTTGTAATCTAAATATAATACCTTTATCACTGACATCACAACCACATGACTCTTTCTGATAAACATCACACACTAGCCAATCAATTTCTGATGATTAAAATCAATTTCATTATTTTTTAATAAGTATAGTTTAAAAAGGCATTTTAGGCTGACTTGAACTTGTATGGAATCCAGAGCCGTTCCTTTAAACCAGACGCCAGTTTCCTCCTCACCAGTCCGTTCTGGCAGTAAGGTGGACAAAAATCAAATCATATCAGATATTCTGCCGTACCCATTCGAAGCTTGCCAGCAGCACTGACAGAGCTGTCCGATCCATCAAACCAACTTACCGTCCGGCAGCCAATCTGATATGTTTGTTCCGCATTTGACATTGATCTTAGTCAGTGAATTTTAATACACTTGTGTTTCTCCCACCTCTTCAATCTCCTCTACTTCATCAACCTCCTTCACTCTGTGCCCATCATCCCACTGCCGGCAGATGACACTTAAAGCAGGGGGTCCTTCATCTCAGCCTCACCCCCTTCAGCTTGGCATATGTCCGTTTCCACACCTCGACAGAAAAGCTTTATAAATCCTCCAAAGACACAGAATAAAAACCTTTACGCTCTCGGGATCTGTTCCAAAACCTAGTAGGCTGTCCGGTGTCTGTTACCTTTTCTTCTCTATGTGTTGGCCTTCCAGGGCAACATTATACCTTATATTTGATCAGTTTGGATCAGGGTATATGGGCAGCACTTTATACGTGTGTCATATAAAAGGCACTTCTCCTGCAAAGCTTACTGGAAACTCCAGTCAATTGATTTTAATAAAGTTTGGCGTTAGAGCTTCCACCACAGAGAAAAATGAATCTTGAATCATGTAGAGATCAACTGGATGCACGGCCTTTGACATCGAAAAAGAAATAAATTGTTACAAAAGAAAGATAGATTTTAGCAATTCCAAACCAATTTCAAAACCAAATGTTAACCTTACCATGAAAAAATAAGGTTTTTATCAGACAGATAGTTCAGGTGTCAATATTGAAACATGAAACACATGAAAATTAAAATAAGAAAACTTCATTTGTTGGGTATTATTGATTCTGGTTGTGTATTTTAATTCACAGAAATCCTACAAAGTAGGATGTCTCTCATGTATTATTTTTTGTCACATCCATAACACATGTATATTAAAAAAAATTTAAATAGATAACTTGTGTATAGACTGATTTTTTTAATGTCTGTTATAAACAGAGCTTTAGTAAAATATTACTCTAATCTAATTTCAATTTCTAATAATTGTATTATTAAATTATATGGCTATGAAAATGATATTGTTGGCTAGAGTTTATTATTTGCATTTAGCTTTGTTTCTGGGTACTGTATCTGCAGGTGAACAAGCTTTAGGCTTGAAGCGTATCTACAGTGTCTTAAAATGCAGTCGGCATCGGCCGCTCTCTGGGTTTGGAACAGAACCTTAATCTTTGCCTCGCTGTACACGTCTCTCTTTATTTAGGAGATGTGGACCAGTGGCTTATAGAGATTCCAGAGAAGCTAATGGCAAGGACAGACACCCACGCTTCACTGAACGACCCTATAGCATCAAAGAGCTGCAGGCCAAAATGTACATATAGAACAGTCCACAGCATCCATCCGAGCGGGAATGATGACCGCTGCCGAGATGAGGACAAACAGATCATGCCATAGTCTTTTCTACATGAAAATTGAATTCTTGGTTAAAAGTTTAACTTACCATAATGTTGTTTAAACCCCACACTATTTTCCTTTTATCTCTGAAATAAAGAAGATTATTAGAGAATTAGAACCCCCAAAGCTATATATAAACACATATTTATATATTATTTAGCTTCATATATGATCATATATCATACAGCTACACTTGTATGTATATATAGCTCTCTAAGACCACTCCAAATTGCCTTTAACCATAAATTGTACATGTACTGCAGTTGTTGCAAAGTGACACAATAAATGGTTATTCCATTAAATATTAATCAATAATAATATAAAATATAAACAAATAATTCAGAACTCTTATTTTTAAATACATGCAAAAACATTAGTATTGTAGTGTTTAAAAATAATATAAACGTGTTTTTCTTGCGGTATTCAAGGCATGAAAACATTGCAGATTTTTGGTTATTTTGACCAGTTTTTTTCATGCAAATAAAAACCATATTTTCCTTTGGAATTTGTGTTTAGGTACAAAGAACCATCACTGTACCTAAACACATATCTATAAGTAGTCAATTCAGAAAAACAGAAAAATAAAACACATTATTAGATAAAAGATTATTTTGTTTTCCAGAGCTGTATATAAGAGCAGAAGGGCTGAAAACCAGTCTGGAGCAGCATGAAAATTCATGATGTAAGTTTGATATGTCAGCAGGAAGAAATAAGCCTTCAGTCTTTACCACAGACATGTTTTTAATGCACTTGCCCTTTTATAAATCTATGGCATTAGACTGCAGAATTATCAATATCTGCAGTCTGTCTCTGCACTTCAATAGAGACACGCTCATACAGTTGAGATGCTAGCGTCACGCTTTGAAGGTCCAGTGCTCAGGTACACTCTCAGGGTTAATGGTCCTTGTCTCTCTCTCCCGTCTCACAGTTTCCCATCCTGATGCGCTACGGCTTCAATCACATGACCTCTGACATACCAGACCAACTTCTGAATACATTCATTCTGCTGGACATCTCTCTCTCTCTCTCTCTCTCTCTCTCTCTCTCTCTCTCTCTCTCTCTCTCTCTCTCTCTCTCTCTCTCTCTCTCTCTCTCTCTCTCTCTCTCTCTCTCTCTCTCTCTCTCTCTCTCTCTCTCTCTCTCTCTCTCTCTCTCTCTCTCTCTCTCTCAGATAGTTATTGAAGAATCTATACTGGCATGGTAAAAAGGGTTTACATGGCAAAGCATCTCTCTCTGGCTCTCTTCCAAACCCTGCTGAGTGGTCTTGCTGTCCATTAGTGTTGAGGAAGCTACTTTCAATGTGCAGCTTGCCAAACTACAAGATACTCATAATTTAAAGTAGATCTACAGTCAATTTCCTCTTTAGAAATGTAGACAGTTAAACAACATCCCAGCGAACAGTGGATGACTACACTGAGCTATGTATGATGATGACAATACTTTAAATTGTCAAATTAATAGATTTTATGATTTTGCAGTTTTTTATAAAATGGTTAGTTTCAGTGACTGACCCTGATTGGTCAATAATTGTGTTTTATTCATGATGAAACCCAGTGCATCACTGCACAGCATCCTTAGCAACGTAAACATATATCATAGTGTATTTTCCAGCGAAAATTTACATGTACAAATTTGACTTAACAAGAAATACGTTTAGGATCATTTAGACGTTCTTGAAAATGATCATTTATTGCTTTATTGTTTATCTTTGTTAACCGTGTCTGCTAAATGACTAAATGAAAATGTAAGCTACTGAACATGCAAAAACACACATGCATTTGTGAACACGTGGCATTTCTTGTTTAGATGCCAATCCAAAGTAAATCACCATGAAGACAGAGACTCCTCCATCCGAGATCAAAGCAGTATGTAAGACCAGGAGTACACGCTAATCTGTCTCGCCTGGTTAGTTGTAATCAAATCACCCAAGACAAATGTTAATACCAGATGCAAACAGGGCCTATGATGCCTTTAAATGAACAGAGCATTCATTTTCTTTACATCTTTTCTCTTTATATATTTCTTATGTCTTTATTTCTATATTCCTTATTTGTATTAAAATTGTAGGTAAATAATATTCTGATCTCATTAATAATCTGATGTTTTACTTTGAATTACTATTTTATTTTTATAATCATTAACATTTGCACATTTGCCTTCTCCACCCAAATTTGACATGACTATTAACATTTTCTCTTATTTTCCTCTTTTTCTCCCTCTCTCGCTGAAACAGCAAATGTGTTTTATTTGTGCAGCGTTCATACTGTTACCAGCACATTTCTCATGGTTCAGACATGGCACTGAATTCAATTTTATATCAGAGTCCGTCATGCAAAAACTATATATAATACATACCTCAAACTCAATCTGCTCCACATATTCCTCCCAGATTCTCGCTCACCCGCTCACCTTTCCTGGTTTTATATCTCTGAACATCTTCTCTGACCATCTCTCTCACACGCGTCTAGGCTGAGAACAGAAAAAGCCTTTGAGTTGGAGAAAAACACTTCTGAACGATTGATCCAGAAATCAAAGAGCAAAATCACATCCAATGAAAAACGAAATCAGTTTGCTGAGGCGAGTGTTTAGAAGAGCTTTTCAGCTGCCAAAAGATGACAGATTTAGTTACAAGTGAGAGATGGAACACAAAACCAGAATAAAAAACACGGAATAAAGAGCAAGATGAAACACAAACACCGTAATCCACACCAGTATTTGTTTTCAAAGGCTTCGTCACACTTTCTTTAATCATTTCTTTTTTGTTTCCTGATGATAATTTTGTACCTGCAGGGTGGTACAATTATTTCATTATTTGCTCTTTTGACAAAACGCTTATTGGATTTTCACCTGCTGTCAGCAAAAGAATAGTGAACATGAACACAAAAATCAGCAACATAGAAAATCAAACATTTATAAAAGATGAACTGCTGCTGATAAAGACACATAAATCCTTAAATCTACAACCTTAAACTTCACAGCCATGTTCGATGATTGATATAATTCTACACATTCGCTTGTTAAGTCGTGATGTGAAATCATACTGTTTATGGGTTTCAGCTTCCACTGTTTTCAAATGAGGCCACTATTTAAACAGCTGTTGATTTAAGTATTATTTATTCATCTTTTTTTTTATATCTAAGCTAAATCTTAATAAACTCACTGTGTACATTACAGTCTCCAGGCTTACAGAATCTCAGACAGCAGTATTGAAATAATTCATAAAAAATTAATCTGTCCATCTGGAGTTTTATTCTGAAGGTTTGGATTGTGTTTTTTTGGCAGTTTTACAGTTTTTACAGCACGCCATGAGTGTGTTAGGATTATTTATGTTCGTTTTTGGCGTCTGATGTGGTGACATCAAACTTAACAAGAAGATATTATAATATTGTAATAGTTTAGCACCTATTTTAAAATTTAGCACCTATTTCTCTCTCTCTCCCATAAGTTTTAGCAAGAACTACCAAGTCTGTTAATGGTTCCACTGGTAACCCTATTATAAGAAGAGTTTTAAGGTACTTACATATATTTAAGGTTCTCTGAGTACTCACAGGCTATTTAAAGCACTTTAAATGACAGTGTTCAGAGGCCTATAAAAGAGAAAATACAAAATTAACAAAATTGAAAATGAATTTGACTGATAACATTATTTAAATCAACATTTCAATAGATAATGTGATAACACACTAATCGTGTAGCGAAAATCTGATAATGTGACCGCAAGATGGTTATGTAACTTATATACTGTAGGAGTTAAAGCCACACGTTTTTTTATTCATGACTTCTTCCACCAAGACACACCACCCAAGATCTGAGATCTCATCTCTTCAGAAAAGCAGCTGGATCTGTTCTCTGAGGTGGTCATTACATCGCACTCGCCCTTGGTGGTCAACGTCTGAAGGGTTTGTAGACCTCCAAGTACCAGCATCAGTGGTGTTATTTCAATGGAAACATTTCCCTGGTGTAACGGTACCCAGCGGAGCAAAACCCGCGTATCCGTATGCAAACAGTGAAGCATCAACCCTTCCTCTGACATACCCAATGCATGTCACATAACGCAGATTATATAAATAGGGCCATGAATAACCATGAAGACCATAATCATAATTTCCGAAAATGAATAATTTGATTTCTCTTTAAGACAGAACTGTAATGGTTCAGCAGAGAATGGATATGTGCATATGTGCAGAAAGAGCTCATTTGCATCACACAAACATGCATATTTAGCTATTGTGACTGGTGTGCATATGGTTACATGCAACCATCTTTTTTCTTCACTGGTTTGTGAACGTGTCTTCTTTGTTAAGACTCTTTGCAGCGATACCTTCATTCGCTTCTCACCTGCTTTGCTTACATGATGAGCGCCTGCAGCCGGCGGCACTCGTACACCTTCAGTAATTAAAGCGTTTGATCTGCTTCCCTCCCCACAGAAACGCACCCGTCCCGCCGCACTGAAACTATGATCAATGAGCTGAGAGAAGCGGCCAGAGACTGACACCAGTGAGATTGAAGACTGAGAGAGAGGCCAGACAGCTGCAGGGGAAGAAGAGGAAGCTGAATTATTTCATTATTTGCCCTTTATTAGGGGCAGGACCGTTGGATGTGAACTGAGGTCGTTTCTCTGCATGAAGAATAAAGTGTATAATTATGATGCCATAAATACTGAAATAGTTTCTGTCTTCATTTATAGGCTAGGTTTGTATATTAATATAATAATATTTATGATTGAATCTCTTATAGAAAAAAACACATGAATTTTACATTTTAAAAACATGTGATCACATGTGAAACGTACATTTTCTGGTAAATTCCCATGTAAAAACCAAACGTTGTCACGGATGCCGTTACCACACAGGCTGCCTCACATCCTACCGTCACCTGTACACGTTCCCATTCACCGGACTATTAGGACTACACTACCCAGAATCCCTTGCACCACAGCGCCGCCATCTTTCATCACCGTCACCTGCTGCTCATCACCTGGACTCTTTAAATGCCTTATACTTTCACTCTAACTTTGTCAGATATTGGTTATGCTATCGCCTGTCTGACCTTTATCGTCTCCGTGTCTGTTGTTTGTATTACCTGTTGTTTAAAGAGCCTTTGTTGTTTATATTACCAATGCAATTCTATATTTAACTTTGCCACTGCCATTTATGTTACCATTGCTCTTTTATGTTTAATGTTACCATTGCTATGTTATGTTTAACTTCAACATAAGTAAAGTACTGTTTATTATTTATCCTGTCTCTTCGTGTGCTCACTACTGACCCGTAACGAACGTGTTCTACATGTGGTGACGTTTTGTGTTTTATTAGGTGGGCAACCTATTTTGTGGACATATTTCACATGGGAATTCACATGAAGATCATGTGGCTTTTCTGTATAGGATTTGAAGATGAAAACCTGGGATGAAGATAACAGAATAAAATCTATATATTTAATCAAATAAATTTTATATAAATATTTTTTTAAATAATACAAATATTTCTATATAGTCTATATTTCATGCACATTGCAGAACAAACAATAGAGACATTAAAAAAGGGTAAAAAACAAAAAAGTAAAATTAAGTCATTAAAAGTATTTAAAAAAATTAAAAATAGGAAAATTATTTTAAAAAATGCATGTTTGGGTAAAATATTGACAGAAATGACAAAATGTTGGGTTATAATTTAACCTATGCTGGGTTGATATATCCAACCATGGGTTGAAAATCCAGCATTTTTTGGAGGGTAGCGTTATTAATTGTATTATATAATAAAATATAATTGCCTGTAAGATTGCAATTGAAATATAAATATAATACATTTTTGAAAAAATGGCAAACACAATGACATCTTACACTTTAAAAAATGGCTATTTTCATCACATATAGTTGGAACAAACTGGTGGGATATAAATTATGTTGTTGTAGCCCATGGTTGGGACAAAAATTGACATTTTCTAGGTTCATTTAACTCAACGGTTGGGTTTTTCTCTTTTTAAATACCCAGCATGTATACTGGAAACCATCATCCACAAAACATCACACAGTACAGTATACTAGTGCTAGTGTTTTACATTTACACCGCTACTTACAATGCAAGATAAGCACGTTAAGCCTGCTTGAATTAGGCATCAAAGATGAAATAAATCTGATTCTTTACTACTGCACCTGACATGAGCTTCTCGTGATTCTGAGGTTTCATTCCTCTCCACGGCTCCTCAGGACTCTCGTCTGGCTGACCTTGGGTGAGAGCAGATCAGACGCAGACAGCTCGAGGTAGAGACCCCATCTATCTTTCAACCAGCTGCCAGCTTTTCTAAACAGGCTGGAGAAACGATCCCTCACCAGGGAGCCTTCCCAGCGCTCGGCCCATGTGGCGTAATCGCTCAAATTACCTGAGATCTCCAGACCTTGGCGGTACCTTCAGCTATACGCCTCTCCTGTGCTGCACACAGAGATGAAAATTGTGAGGAATTTGACAATTGTGCTTCCATAATGGCTATAGTTTTTGAGTAATTCTTTTATTAAAGGGAACTGAACATCATGTATTTATCATCTTCTAAAATTGTAAAATGTGTTTGAAAAAAAAACAGTTCTCATTTCATTCATGCCTTTAAAAGAAAAGCACATTTAAGATTCAAGACAATTTATCATTATTTTTGTTCTTTGGAAACTGAACCCACACCTTGCCGTTGCAAGCACCATCTTGAGCTACAGAAACAACCCAACCGTAGCCGTCCATTTCCATTGTCAGCATATTTGCATATGGCATTTACACAATCTGTATTCTCACATTACTAAATCTCACGGGTTTGATTTACATTTTCATCCTTTTTATTCATTAGTCTGTTATTTCAGACAAGCACTCAACACGGCGTTCTCTCGTTCTCATCTGCCGTCTATTGACTCTCTTTCTGCGTGTTTCCCTTATTTCCTCATTTGTTTATCCTCCGGTACTTCTCTCTTTCTCCATCGTCGTTATACACCTCTCTCAGCAAAAAAACAAATGATAAGACGTGGCACTCCGGGGTTGTTTGGTCCTATGTGGTAATCAGTTTGCAAATCATTGCAGTGAGAGAAAAGCGCTAGCGAGCTGTTTGGATCGCTCTGCCTTAATCTAAGAAACGTCTGGAATGGTATAGGCCATGGAGCGTGCCGTCAGGAGTGGATTTGAGGTGCTTTAAAAGCCGGAGAGGGAGAGGGAGACATATTTCTTTAAAAATGAAGCACCTCATAAACCTCTCTCGAGCTTGAATGATGACAGAATACAAAATACTCTGAGCAAAAGCTCGTCTTGACAGCAATTACACTGTTATATCATCAACTGTGTTGAAAAAGAGAATAGTTTACACGTAAAACAAACAATAAAGAGGATTACAGACCCAAAAACTGTTCAAGGTGAAATAGCAGGCAACTTATTTTCTGACAATTGTTCTTATAAAACGTTGTTATATAAAGCGTTGACAATAGCGACAGATGTTTTATTTACTCTGAGAGGAGCGTAACACATTTAACTCAATATTAGATCAGAATCAGTACTGCTGTGTACATCAAAAACACAAACTGTTATGAATGTCAATATAGAAATAAACTTGAGTTGATGTTTATGATCTAGTTTTCTCAAACTGTACTCGTTGATTAAATTGAAAAATATCCCCAGAGATATTTTGGGACTAAACAAACAAACCCAAAACTTTAGACAGTTCATTAAAGGAAAACTTTACTGAAAAGAAAAGAAAAAAGTGAGAAGACGTGAAAATCCAGCTAAAGTTGTGTTTTTGTGGTTTATAAATAAATTAATTCTACATAATGTAAAGTTCATTCTGTGAACATATAACCTTAATATCTTCAATATTGACTGAGTAATACCATGTCAAATATTAAAATTAATATTTAGAAACCTACTTCTAGTATTGTTCTGTGCAAATTTAAGTGCCGTTTCTCAAAATCCATCATATAATCTGTCATTTACATCAATAAATACATAACTTTTGATCATTTTTTGACTATGACTACTTTTGTTGCTCTCAATCTCATAATCAGACTTTCAGACTGTAGTCTGACTTTCACAGACAGCATCACATTTATGTTTTAAAGATGTGCTGGCATTCTGTAGTACACAAAATAATGTTTTCTGCCATCCAATAACAATCATCAGATTTCATAAAGGACAAACAAATACCATAAAACTATTTAATATGATGCATGGAAAGGCTCCATTTTTTAAAATCTTTTTCAAAAAATGTTTTATAAATTTCATATCACACATCATATGGACTGATTTATGACACCTTTGTTCATTCTGTTATTTAAAACGGCTGTGTAAAGAGATTTTTCAAAAAGTGCATTTTTCTTCATGTAAAGCTGCTTTGTGACATCATGTGCTGGGTTGAGCTCAGACAGCGAAAGCTCTTTGAGGAAACTCTTTTTTTTGGACCAGAGAGACCCCACATCTGTGACGGCTCTATGGCGCATGTGCAGATGGTGGCAGCTGCATTCACTAAGCAGCACTTGCATGATGAAATGGGCTGGGCAGGTGGAGAGAGAGAGAGAGAGCGAGAAAGAGAGAGAGAGGGCGTTACTTGCTCACCTATAAAAACCGCAGTTCTCATGGGAGCTGAGTCAGCGTGCAGCACACCTCACAGAATAGCCGCATGCGTAATTTCACCAAAGACCCATTTGTTTAGGTGTCTCTCCACCTCTGCATGGAAATAACTCAAAGAATCTCCAGTGGGGCATGCATGTGAAAATAAAGACACGGCACTCACCTAATCAAGGTCGAGTGGTATTTAGAATTGAATTGTAAATACGTTGAAAAATCCAATTCAGTTTCTGAATTTGATTTAAGGTAGCAAACAGGATGTGTAATCCAAATGTAAATTCAAAAAGATAGAATTAAAATACAATGAAACTCATTAAACCACTACAAGGACAGTTTTTAAAGGAACAGTTCACTAAAAAAATTAACGTTTTCTTATAATTTACTCACCCTGATGTTGATGTATGTGAAGTACACTCTTACAAATAAAGGTGCTTCATGATGTCATAGAAGAGCCATTTTTGGCTGTGTGATTCCATAAAGAACCTTTAACATCCAAAGGACCATTCTGTTTCACAAATTGTTCTTTGTAGTGAAGTAAAAAAATATTTCAAATTAATATTTCATATTTTCTGTAAACTATTCCTTTAATACTCTTTAATAAATTACAAGCATTTATAATATATTTTAATAGGAATTTCTGATTAAAATTTCATTTCATGAACTGAAAGAGGGTTGTTCTTCAATTCAGAATTGCAGCTAACAGACATCTTCTGGCATTTAAGCAAATCCTCAAATGGCCAATAGTGTGTGAGAGTAAGTCTTGATGTTTGTCACAGGCTCAGATCACCTGACTCGAGTCCCCGGGAGACGCTGGTCCAAACACAGGCTGTTATTGCTCCATGCGTCGCTCTCCCGCAGAGATGCTGCCGCTTTGAAGATGTACACTGATGCTGCCCTGAAATCAAATGAGTATTGTGTAAGTGGATACAAGGAGTAGTTTGCAAATGATCACGCAGAAAATGGAGCGAATACAATGGGGCCGACTGAGACTGAAATTAGGACGCATCTCCTTTTGCTACAGATGTGCATGTACCATGGTTTATTTCGCTCATTCACTATACATGCACAGACTTTCCATCTGAAATAAATGAAAAACAACAGCACATTTGTTTTTATGTAAACAGCTGACTGGTCCATGGTCAGTCAACATTCAGCTTTGATGCTTTCAGACGTCTGTACAACACAGAGAAAATATAATTTGCCAGAGGGGTAAGAAAACAAACTTAAAGACATATTGTAAACAAGTCTTTTAAAGAATAGTTTTGTATATTTGTGATGTTTTATTCAAGATATACAGGATAATTTCATGATACTTCTGTGGTGCTTTTTAAAGCTTGAAAGACTCATTGTATCTGGATGGACAACATAAATCAGTATACCTGCACAAAAGAGTAAAACTTACGGGTTTGCAACAACGTGAGAATGAGTAATAACACAATGCCTTTACGTTATACAATTTTGCTTTCTTAAATAAATTCCTCTTAAAGGATATTACTGTAAAACAAGACAAAAATGCAGATAAAGAAAACTCAATTACAGTGTGTTTAGGGTAATGTGTCTTTTACTTTCAAAAGCACAAACATCTTGTTTTTTCATCTAAACAGCTACCATAATGCATCTTGGTTGAGATAAATGATTAGACAAATTTTTTTGGTCTGTTGTACTGGAATGAAAGAGGCCATTCCCAATAGACAGCTGGGCGAGAGACAGTATATGAGAGAGAGGAGAGAGAGAATATATCTAAGCTCTGTGGTTTCTTTCTGAAATCTGAAGTGATACAGTCAGCAAGAACAAAGAGACACTGTGACTCACTCATATTTGACCTCTCTTGTCCCCTGACATTACAGGAAACATCAGCGAAAAGCTCATCCAAAGCTGTAAACTATTGTGAAACACAAATAGAAAAACAAAATACTTGTTAAAATATTGATTCTTCTTCTAAAACCAGCATAAAGGTAAAATGCACTCTTTATGGGTATTTTGCTCCAAAATGTATAAGTATGGGCTATAATAAAATATCAAGTTTAACTTATATGTTGTTCATGACGGTTTTCTATGTCTATGAAACCTCAGTTTATTCCACATGTCAACAAAAGTCATATGTAACCATGCATTTTTTTTTACTTAAAATAAACCTTCATAATGTAAAGGACATTTTGTGAAAATATAACCTTGAAATCTTTAATACTGACTGAGTAAGACCGTGTCAAATATTAAAAATCAATGTTTAGGAAGCCAAAAAAAATAAAACTTGTGTAAATACAATCATTAATTTCAGTGTTATAAATAAAAATGTGAGTACCACATGTCGAAATGTATCATATAATCTATTGTGACTCTGTCTATGACTACTTTGATGCTTCTAAATATATTTCACAGACAGGGTCACATTTGGGTCATGAAAGATCAAGTCCTTAACATGGTCAGTAAAGTTAATTTATACAAATTTGCAATAAATAACTGTGAAGTTGGTATAGAAATAGCAGTAACAGAAAAAAATATTGTTTAAAAAATGCATGTGACCAATTAAATAAGTGTGAATATGGCAGTGCTTACATTTACATGATTTTGCATTGATCTGCAGAGCTCATAAATTCACTTTCCAGTTGAATAATGTATGCTAAATGAAGTAAACAACATAACTGAAGCTTGATTTTCTGACCAGCTGATACACACAGTAATATGACCAAATAACAGTGAATAGTCTTTGGTTGCTCCAAAATACTTAACCCTTGTATGGTGTTCATGTTTTTGTT
The DNA here is from genome assembly GCA_019155185.1 of Beaufortia kweichowensis. Lineage (NCBI taxonomy): Eukaryota > Metazoa > Chordata > Actinopteri > Cypriniformes > Gastromyzontidae > Beaufortia > Beaufortia kweichowensis. The sequence goes on from CM032800.1 coordinate 11,379,880, forward strand.
ACTATTCGGCCTGTAAATCAATACAGCTATAAAATAAATGATGTAAAAGTACTTAACAAATGTTTACTTGATTCCAATTACAAGCAACATTGACAGCATGTATGGTTATTATTTTTCATTTCAAACTTATCTTGTATAAATATAAAATTAATCATGTATTTTTCCTCCTAGTGAACACTAAACCAGGTTGCACAGATCTGAACATCACATAAGGTTTAAGTAAATGCACAGGTATTGAGATGTAACCAGTTAGAGAGATATTAAATTATTGTGGAACAGCAGAAAAGACCACATGTGGCATATTTTAGTATGACTTTTAGTACATCCCTCGATTTATGGCTATCCAACTGATGCATATGCTAAATAATGCATGAGAGACAAAGTCATATATCTTAATCTCTGCACTGTTATGTGCTCATGTGAATGTAACCGCTATCAGTGTTTCTGAGCACAGAGTCTGGCTAATGTATGGAAATCTATGAGCGTAAACAGATGCATTAGAAGCAGATGAAGACATGGAGAATATGATGTGATACAGTATTTCCAGTTGTTGCTGTAAACAAACAGAGAAGACAGCACAAGCACAAAATACATAAATGAATAAATAAAATATCACCCAGTCAATATTGCACGTTTGTACTGGAACTAAGAAGAATCCAGAAGCTGTTACAAAGATCCAGTTGTTGGAGGCAAGAAAATACTTTACATACCAATGAAACTACTGGAGCGTTTCTGGCCTCGAAGCCCAAAATGTACTGTGTGATTATTTACTCACTCTCATGCCGTTTCACATCTGTTCATTCAGAAGATACTACATGAAGCTCTTTTGATGACTTACGATGGCGGTTAACACACCTGAAAAACAAGCACAATCTGTTTTGATTTTCATCACACTGATGTCAGTATTTGGTGGTTTTAAATACTCTTTTAAATAGTCTTTAAAGATTTTGTTTATGTTTAAATCATGATTTTTCATAATCAGGTAAAGTGCTGTTTTTAGAATTGTCACATTCACAACAGTCTATATTCCTCATAAATGAACACATGAAAATTAAATGTCTGTATATATATATATTTTTTATTGATAACGTGTACATAGACTGATCATCTATATTTCAAGTTTTGACAAAAAATTTCACATTCCTAATGCTGGAATACAGAAATCTGAAATGATGTTTCAAATATCGGATTTTTCAAACAAAGCAGTTTCGAAATATATTTTAAAAAAATCTTTCACTGCATGAAATGAATAGCACTGCGAATTGTCCTTCATTGAATAACAAACCCAGGACAGAAATGCTCTATCAACTGTAGGTCACACACAGAGAGAGAGAGAGAGAGAGAGAGACAGAGCGAGAGAGAGAGAGAGAGAGAGAGAGAGAGAGAGAGAGCGAGAGAGAGAGAGCGAGAGAGAGAGCGAGAGAGATCCTTGGTACTAATTAAAATGAACGACTCCAGGTGCTCCAACAAACAGCATAACAAAGAGGCAGGCGGCATGTTTGCATTACTAGTTTACTGTGATTAAAATCATCATCCATTCTACAATATTCAATAACAATATTCAATGTAAGTTATAGAAAGTGTACGATTAAAAGGCTAAGATTAAGTCCCTTTTACACACAATATCATTTTGAAAACCCAGTGAGCTGTAAGATTTTATTCCAGATCAGTCATGATTTGAGATATAAGTTAGTATGCAGAAGACATCTGTCTATGTGAGCAGTGTTGAAGTGTTGAATCAGAGCCATGCTGTCTGTGATTATAAAATACAACATCACTGTCTCACTTATGTGTCAGGGTGTCTGTGTTTGGGTATTTAGCTCCCCCTACAGATGAACAACAGGCAAAAAGTTGTACGAAAGGCAAAGTTTTATTACAAATATCCAAAGGTTTTCATTTAACCAAACAATCATTAATGACACTAACATAACTATATACACAGGCATACAAATATATACAATGCATGTAGAAAACTAACAAAAGAAGGCAACATCCTTACTGTGTCGTTATATATTTCAGTAGCTAAAGCAGTACACAAATCATCTAACAAGACACAGTTCATATCCGTTTTAAACGTCACGGTTCTCCTCTTTTGGCTCGTAGACAGGGAAAATAATTTCAGCAGAAAAAGTCCAAATAAGTTAATGTGCTTGAGATGATCAGCTGTTATTCCAAGCATGTGCGACTGTATAAAATGAGCACATGATCAAAATTTGCAGCAGAATCCACATCCTTTATTGTGACAGCAGTTGCAGCAATATCTGCAGAGGGAAAGATGACTCTGACGCTTGATTCTGAAGAGTGCCTACAGAAAGATGAGGAGAAATGAGATTTTACTGACCTTTGACCATTACTGCAAGAGAAACAGAGGATTCAAGTATTTTACTGTGATTTCTTAATACTTCAGTTTGTGTTAATAACGAGTGACTTATTAAAATACAAGTTTCATATGTTTCTACATGCATAAGGTTGCATATGATATTTAATTGTTAAAACTATTTAAAATGATGACTGGGGTCAAACTGTAAACTGGTTACATACCAGTGGATTCCTCTGTTCCAGTGAAGTTTCTGTACTGTGATGGTTCATCTGAGGAGCTTCACTGTTCATCTGATCCTCATGTACCTGCTGTAAGAAATAAACAGTAAGATTTAAAAAAAAAACAATTTAGATGCTGCACATAAACATTATATAATTCAAAACAGATCAATAGTTCAACATATGAATGAAAGTTTGAATGAAGTTTCTTGGCTTTCTAACTATTTCAATGTTCATTATCAGAACGTTAAAGTATAACAATGTTCTTTGATAATTTAGGTTGTTCAAGAACTGTTAACATCCACAAAAACTTTCTGCTGCTTTCTTGTTTTAAGAATGCACCAAAAGTGATCTAAAGCTCTCTTTATAAAAAATATTATTCACGTATATTTAGAGGATCTCACCTGTGTGAATGGACCCGCAGCGGTTTGGATGACACAAAGACACAAAACTACGAGCACAGCAGTCAGAAATACATGTGTGAGCTTCATCTTCTTCTCTTCAAGGATGATTTTTCCTCTTTAATGAGGGTTGTTCTTTAAAAGTCCTGTGCAAGAGCAGTCAATGCACACTAAACTAAATGATTTAATTTAGTTATCTCTTCTTATCAAAGGCTTTTTCCTCAGGTTATATTGGTTTGTTCACTGGTTATGTCAGGCACTGCTCTGATATTTATATTCAGTGCTGATAGCGTCACTTCTGCCCTTTGACCTGCAAGACTTTTCCTGTCAACTTCTCCTTACGCAACAGCGGGAATTCTGCGCAACACAACGAAAAGCGCCTGGGAAATTACGCAAGGTTTCCGCTATGGTACTGTAGGTTAGTAGATTCATTTATGCAAACCAAAAAAAAATCAACCAAGAAAGATAAAGTAAAACAAAATGAATATAAGTTGTGCTGTTTGGTGATTACCAACTGGATGTAAACAGTTAAACCAGTAGATTCAGATTTCTTCTCAATCTTTGCTCGGGTTAAGTGTATTTTTCCAGTCTTCACCCATAACATTGCTTGATTTGAGTTAATCATCATAATAATGACTATTGTAAACATAATTTTGGTCTTATCATCAATACTATTTTGGTCTTTGGTTTTGTGTAAATAAAAGAGTAAATGATGAGGTTGTGGGAGAACTTAAGGCTACAAAGGTTGTAAAGAACAAAACAAGATTTGCATGACAAAGTGTGACAAGAAGAAGAAACATCAGGGGTTTGTGAAGGTAAACAACCATTTGCTGAAATAATCTGCATTCAAGAAAAACTGCGTAATTACCTTTCAGAAGTTACACTTTCAGACTCATTCTGCTTCATTCTCAAGAAACATTTCAAGAGTTTTGTGAGGCGCAAAAAACCTTCTGAGAGTCAATGTCAATAATGTCAATAATCATAAGATAATCTGACCTCATGATGGATCAATAACCATTTTACTTATTGTTCTTCTCTTTTCATCAAAAGAATTTAAATTGCATATAGAAAACACTAACATGATCATTGAACATCTGCAGCTTGCAATTTATTATTTTGGTAATGAGAAAATGTCTATTTTTTTTAAGGGACTATGATTTAAAGTTTCTGCCTGAATTGTTTAGTAAGGCAAGTCGTGTATGATCTTTATGAAGAATTTTTTCTCTTTCTGTTTCTGCTGCCTGCATAATAACTCGCTACTGTATTTCTAAAATCTATGCTTATATATATACCTCACAAAGTGCATTACAATGAATATGTATGTCTTTTTATAAAGACTGCAGTTCAGAAAGAGGTCATTGTGTTGTTACCATATCATTATACTATTTCTCCAACATATAGTGTGTATTCTGTGCACTGTATCTATATTTTTATATGCATAGAAAACACCCAGATGACCTCCTGCATTTGTCAAAAAGCGCAGCACACAACAGAGGCCTCAGCACACAATACCACATCCCACAATGCAATTCGTTCCATCTGCCATTACACTTCAAGTGTGACCAATAAACCAGAAGTGACATCAGTCACAATTTTTTAAACCAATCTCAGCCACAGCAAATCCACCGACACACAAACTGTAAACTGCTGGGAGAAATAAACAGTTAAACACTTCATAAAAATACATTTATTCTTTTATCCAATGAGAAAGCACTTAATCAGTTGTTCCCATTGTATCAGAAAATGATTAAAAGTTTATTTTATGCAGTTTAACTATTTGAATGTTTATTTACAACAATAAAACAATAAAATGATTTTTGTTTTGAAATACATACAAAACAATTCATTTGAAAGATATTCTGAACACAGTATCTTGTAAATTACAGGCAAATAGTTACAGTAGTATACAGTACCGGTTAAAAGTTTAGACACAAATGTTTCTCATGATCTTAAAAATCTTTTATTTAAAGGTGTATTTAAATGTTTGAAATTACTTTTGCAAACAAAAATATAATTGTACCAACATATTAATTTCTTTACTAAGATTCAATTATTTAAAAAAATATTTTGAAATGTTTTACCTGGAAATAATAAATACAAAAGCAGTCAATAAGAGTCCAGCATTAATAAAAATATATCCTCAGCTTCTCAGGTTGAGACCTCAAGAATCTGGATGATAAAATGTCAAGAGTATGATTTCTACACAAAGTGTGACTACTTTTAAAGATGATCAAATATAACATAGAGTTCGTTTATTTTCTATGCTTTTAGTCACATTATAATTCCCACAGATACAATTGTGTTATTTCATGGTTTTGAGTTTACTACTATTCTAAAATGTATAAAAAAACATCTAAACAACAGTGAGTAAGTGTTCCCAAATGTCTGACTCTTAACCTGTCTCAGCATTAGTGATGTTGTTCAGCAATATGTTTGGTGTATTTACAAGAAAACAGTGTTTCTCAAGAGTTTCATGGACACATTTGTACATTTGTTAAAAAGAGACGCCAAAGCTATCAGCAGAGATCTTCTGGTCAAACAGACGCAGGCTCCAGCGTGACGGCTACTGTCAACCTGACAGGCGCCACAACCGCTCATCTCTCTCTCTCTCTCTGTCCCAGGTCAATGACCCTCTGTCACTCATTCTGTCCCTTACCTACACACCTCTCTCGTCAGGCAAGAATTCATTCACTCACATTTTCCCAAACATTAGTTTTTATGTCCAAAACATGACAATCAATATCTTGTTTTTTTGCCACTCACTATTTCAAAAGTCAACACAGTCTGTTTTCGGGGTAAGTAAACCGATAAGAAATATAAATATAAGCATAATTCAGAAAGCACAACGGCAGAATCTACACGAGCAACACATATCAACATGTCAGAGCCGTCTTCAACCGGGTTCTATAGAGAGCTTTTATCCAGAATGAGAGTCTTTGAGTTATTGATCTTAAGTTAAAGACGGACAAATGCAGCAGAAAACGCTGGAAGAAATCCCATCAAGCTTTATCTTTGGAAGCAGGCACATACAGTAATCTATATATACTAGTAGGTTATATATCAACTTTGACATGCCAGAAAATGTGGCTTGATTTGAATTTGGCTGAATTTCTGAACATGATGTATTCTTTAACTTCCCAACATTTTACAACTGCTTAAAACATGAACACATTTAACTTACGTAATGGGATGGAGCTCCAAACAACAGAAACAGAAACATCAACGTAGAAGAAAAACCTAGAAGAAGGGAGAAAAAAAAGAAGAATTGTTGTAGGAATAAATCAAGTACTATTATAAGGACAAAGTTAATTGCACAACAACACCAGTAACCTGTAAAAGGTAAAATAAATAAATAGGGTCAACTGTGATTTCACATTGACATGGCATCTAATTTATCCCAAATATGACAGCAATAATAGGATTATACTGGACTTTGCAACTTATGCACTTATATTATTGGAAAAAGCACCAGTGTTTTTATTTTACTGTCAATTTTATTACCACAGTTGTTTTTTTATTTACACTTGGGTGTTTCTTTATTGGTCTTTTTGTGAAAATACTACATGAGCTGAAGACGAGAAACCCACACTTGAGGTCAGTTAAAAGACGTCTCGCTGTTTCGGTTCATATTAGACAACGAGAACATGCTGTTTCTTTTGTTTTGATGTTAAGTAAGGACGGTTCTTAGAAGCAGAGGTCAGTAAAGACACTTGACATTGGACATCTGATTAGTTTAGTCTGTGTTTTAACCCAGCTTGAGAACAGCAGATGGTGTACGCAGTGCATTTGGTACAGCATGTGCCATTAGATAAAGCATCTTCAACTAATGCTCAATAGAAAAAGTGCTGTTATAGCCAACTTGAACATGAGATTTCAACAAAACTAAAGGAACCAAAACAAAATACTGCATTTCATTTTATATATTCTATAAAACAAATTGCTTACACAATGCTAGGGTATTGTGGCTGGTTGCTAGGGTGTTGCTAGGTGGCCCAAAGTTTCTTCAACATTTACTAAATATGACTTTTTTCCTTCTTCAGTATAAACCAAAAAGATTTTTCTCCCTATTTTATTTTTTGGATATGAAGAATAAATCTGACAGCTCATATGATTAAATAGCACATGTCATCATTTATGCGTGTATAAACTACACTATAAAAGTAACAGTAACACTTGTCTTAATACTCACAGACTGCAGCTATAGACCTCTGATCCACTTACACCATGTGCCAACGAGTTGCTTCTTCCGGGATTTCCATTCACAGAAAGCTGATGGGAAATGAAATGTGTCAGATAATCAGATTATGTAGGTGAAAATGTGGTTACGTATATCCGTGCATAACTGTCTATTGTGAAATGCAGGGATCTTTGCTGAATGCTCTTCCTCTGTGGAAATGATCTTATACATCTGCAAAGAATGATAATGTAACAGCTATCATGATGAGAATCAAACTCTAATGAGATCAAAAAACAAAAGAATAGTTTAACATTTCTTTAGGAGTCTACTGAAATTTTGGAAAAAATAAGCAGAAAAAAAATCCTGTTTTAATTATTATATGATTTTTGTTTAGCATCATAAACATTGGCTCCAAATTATTAGCGTTGGGCAAGTTACTTTAATAAAAGAAATTACATCATCAACTTTGTATTTAAATAACTCACTAAATAAACAGTATTACTTCCTATAAAAGCTGTCTTGACCACATGGCCTCTATTTTAATCTTCACTTGACATTTTCCAAATACATTTTTATATGAATTTCAACTCATTTTTAACATATTTTCATGCGAACACTTCTAAATTTAAATTCAATATTGTTTTATACAGATTTGTTGAAATTATATACAGTATAAAATGCATGTAACTGTAAATAAATTGCTTGAAAACACTTTTCAGGGGAAAAGTAGTTTAATAGCAATTTAGTAATCAATTACATCCAACATTGCAATATCTTGTTAGCTTTCTGTATTTACATTTTACAATCATGAATTTGGCAGACAATTTTATCCAAAAGTACAGTGAAGGTAAACATATCATCAGTTTGTGTGTTCACTTGACCTTGACCAGTGAACACTACATTATATCATGACTTTCTCATTTCTGTTTACAATCATTTATTCTTTCACTCTTCACTGTATAATTTTCTCACCCATTCGTGAGTTTACAGTCTTTTTAATTTTTCATATCACAATGACTTTTTGCTTTTGACCTTTTCACATTCATTCTTGCAAAAGATAATGAAATGGCAGATGTAATACTGAAACTCATCGATTTAAAAGTCAAAATAAGAGAACCTCGATGGCTCAAATGGAAAGGCCACCACATCACTTCTTAAAGCACAGTCTCCCATTCCAAACGCTTCTCTCTTCAGTAAAGTGAGACGCAACAAGCTCTTTTGTTAGAAACAGAAGACAGTGCACAGTTTCAACGCTAAGACGAGATGAGAGGCGCTGGGGAATAGAGGCATGAAACTGTATGAATAAATAAGAATGTCAAGCTCCCTGGCTGTAATCGTTTGACACAAAACCCACCAGCACCGCAGAGACAGACTGCAAACAATGGTTTCTGCTGAAACGGTATTACAGCGCTGTAAAATCCATCCACGGCAACACAAAGGAGATGGGCAGCGAACAGCAGAGTTCAGTGCTAGTCTGACACGAGCGTCGCGCCCCAACAATGAAGTGCTTAGAAGAACACAGTGAGATGTCGTGAGGTGTACTAAAGCGAGCGACGGCCCTAACCGCTTAAACGTCTCTGCTGTATGTGTAATAGATAGCTTTTGTGTGCTTCTCAGAACAAAACGTTGCCTTTGAACTCGAGTGGCTCCTTTCAAATCTTACAAAATTTCACAGCGAAGGACATGAAAGACGTACAAAGCACAGCACTGTTCTAAGATCTGCAAGAACAACATAACAATGAAAAGAAAGTCCACCAAGACTCATTTTGATAGTTATTAAATGTACGGAGTTGTTGCTAAGTAGTTGCATAATATACATAGACAAATTAAATAGATAGATAGACAGACAGACGGACAGATGAGAGTTGCTAAGTGGTTGCTATAGTGTTGCTAGGGTGTTGAGTTATTGTTTGGCAACAGGCATATAGATAGATTGATAGATAGACACAAATAGATAGATGAGATAGATAAGATAGAATTGATAAGTGGTTGCTAGGTTGTTGAGAGAGAGAGAGAGAGAGAGAGAGAGAGAGAGTGAGAGAGTGAGAGTGAGAGAGAGAGAGAGAGAGAGAGAGAGAGAGAGAGAGAGAGAGAGAGAGAGAGAGAGAGAGAGAGAGAGAGAGAGAGAGAGAGAGAGAGAGAGAGAGAGAGAGTTGGGTAGACAGACAGACAGACATATAATTAATCATCATTATAATTAAGCAACACAAAGAACAGTTCCATCCGTTCAGATGTTTTGTATGTGTATTTGTAGTAATCCTATAGGTGCAAACATTAGAGGCGACAGAGACACTGATGTCCTCATGGACCACGGGTCCATAGATCAGTCATGTCAAACAGAACAGGGGACACACAGACGCCTGTCTGTATGTGTGTGTCTGACTGGCGGCTGATAGACGGGCCAAAAGGAAAAACAGGGAAAAACCACCTATAAAGTAAAGCTGAAGGAGTGATGACCAAAAAACACCAAAAAAAGTGTCAAACAGTCATGAATATCTGTTGAGTCACAACAGTCACCTCTCCCCCCTTTAGAACTACATGAATCAGCTCTGACCTGAATCATAGTTGCGTTTAAAACCAGAAAACTTAAAGTGATTCAGAACAATTTATGCCATGGTGTATTGCAAATGATAACATTGAACAAAAGACATTTAAAAATATATTATATGTATTTAAGTAAAATTTATAGTAAAATTATATAAAATGATATATAGTAAAACTATATTATAAAATTATATAAAATAAAATTATATAACCATCCTAAATTACAGTTCGTATACTATAGATGTATGGAAAACATTTGTTTTTGGCAAAATCTTCAAACATTTACATACCTATATTACGGTAAAAGAAATTGTAGTTTGATTGCCTCGATGACATCATTCACAACGAAGAGATGATGCTGCACTTCATCAGTGTCTTCTCTCAATGGTGAATCTGTTTTAAGGGTTATGGTCAATGTAGTTCTTCTGAAAACAGAACATATTTTTTTAATAAAACTCAAATCACATTTGTCACTTTTAATACAGAATCTTCTATTCTTACCTCAGTATTCAGCAATCAAACTTTTCAATGATGGCTGAAATGTTCAATGTTAACAAACAAATTCCTTCTCTAATTTCCCATCACTCATATCACTCCACACACACTTTCTCTTCAAATAGCAAAATAAATTCAACTTAAATCAATATTTCATGTCCATTTAAAATAAGTTACATCAGGGTTCTCAATCACCCTATTTGTGTTTATTTTGCAATAATGATCGGCTGACTGTACATTATCCCTCACTTAACTTCAGAGCTCATGGAACATCTGTCGTGAAAGGTTTATACGTTATTGCTAAAAATCAATTTCTCAATGGAGAAAATAAACATGTTTTTACATCTGCTACGCTCTACATGACGCACGACACACATAAATAAAACCAATATGCTAATAATAATATAACACTTGGCAAAGTAACTGTAAAACCCTGAGCGTCTGACATCAGATCAATGTCAGCAGACTGATGTTTCTCATGCTGATAAGCTCACATAGTTGAGGGTCATTTCCAAACCAAAGTGCGAATAAAAGATGAGAATTATAATGAGTGGAACATCTCTGGAGACGCTGAAACGTCCGAGAATAAATGACGTCTGAAACAAGAAAAGATATTAGCAATGCAGTCTGTCTGTTTTCCTGAACAATCTGATAAAATCGTCCAAGATGTGACTCAAACCTCATTTGAAGACACAATAGAGACGGTTATGAATTGAGAGAGATTGAGTGAGACGGGATGTCCCCAGAAGCTCTTTGAAACTATTATCTCAGAGGTCATTTGTATTAGACTGGCATACATTTAAAATATTGGAGACAATACATCAATCACAGGAAAGAATACAAAAATGATTTGCATGAATTACAGTTTTTACCAAATTTCTCTCTCTGGTATATAGAAAAAGACTGAATATATATTATTGTATTTATTTAAAATTGTGACCCTGTCTGTAAAAATCCAGCTAAAGTCATCTTTGTTTTACTGTTTTCTACATAAAATCATTCTTTACATTATTTAAAGAGAACTCTGTGAAAATATACGCTTGATATCTTTAATACTGACTGAGTAAGATTGAAATCAATGTTTAGGAAGACAACTTTCTATATTTTTGGGGCAACATAATTAAATGTAGCGTCAATTAAATTAATAATTTTAGTATTTTAAATGACAAGTTTAGTAAAAACAATCATATAAGCTATCCTTTACAGCAATAAACACTTACATTACAATTACAATTCATCATTTTTATGGCAATCCGATTTTGAGATTTTAAACAAAATTTCACAGATTTTTCTGTCAGTAGACTGTCCTCATGATCCAGTTTTGTGTTAATTATGAATAATTTACAGATCAATTTTCTGAAACAAACTTTATTTGTTTCTGAAACACTGAGCAAGACATACACAGTGTCTCTCCAAAGGCACTTTTCTCATCAGTTAAGGATAGTTCACTCAAAAATAACAAAAGATATTTTGAGAAATATGTTGTACCAATGTGATTTGCATGTGTTCTGCATAAAAAAGTCATACAGGTTTAAGAATGACATGAGGGGTTAATAAATGATGACAAGATTGTGTGAACTATCCATCTAGTGTTTTTCAACGTTAAGGCCACTGGGGTATAATACTATATTTAATGAAATCTGTGTGAGCAAATAGCAACAAACATTTCTAGTTTTATCATCATAACAAAATTCTAAAGATGTTGAGCATTTTTTCCAGTGTGAACATTTTCTCATTTGCTTCTTAGATAAGGCCTGAACAGTTCATTTAAGCCACTGTCTTTTGAAAGTGATTGAAGAAAAGAAGCTAATAATCCCAGACGGAGCTCATTTTCCTGCATCAGAGGACCGTGCCGGTGTTTAGCTTCTGATTTTAACACCAAATCTCACTGGAAATCCTAATGACATTTTATTCATAGCTTTTTTCATCCCATAACGACTTTCCCAAACAACAGTAAGCCAAGCCAGATTTTCTCAGAGAGAATATTTAAGTAAATAAAGCACAAAATAAACAACTAATGTGAAAATCAACAGAGCTGTAAAATTAGGAAAAGCCAGGAAAATGTTTGCGCTACAATTTTCTATTGTAAATTAAAAAGGCAAACACACATAAATTAAAGCTGTGTAAGTATGTTTAGTCCATGTGTTTGGATAAATAAATAGTGGAGAGCAAAACTCTGTTGTGCCGTCTGTTCTAATACAAACGTCTTGATGTTCAGAGAGTGTCCAGAGATTGAGAAAATACCTCTTGACTCAGATACAGAATTCATCATATCTTTCATGTACTGTTATATCACTCTTTAAGGGCCTTGTCTCCTTCCCAGAGTTCCTCAGCGTTGGGTCATTGTGTTGAAGTGTCTGGAATGATGTCAATGCCGTGCCGCTCCAGCTGAGATCGCAGAAAAACATTCTCACTCTTTAACTCCTCCAACTGAAAACCAAAAACATAGAAAGTGTTTATTATTTCAATACAGTCTCAAAATCTAATTATGAGATTAAAAGCACCAAAGTAGTAAGCCATAAAAATGTCAAAAATAGCTGCATTGCTTATTTAGAGAAATTCAAAGTTCTATTTATAAATCTGAGATTAACAATTTTATTGATACAACGTTTTATTATTTTGCACAAAAAAAAATCACAGAATGATCTTTATGCTATATAGGATGGTTTTAGGCAAAAAAAGTAAATCACAAAACATTTTAGTGACAAGGTCACATTTAATGTAAAGGTCAATTTTTAAGATCTTAAGACTACAGATCTAGCAGAAATTGCTGTAATAGTACATCAAAAGTTTCAGATTAAGGAATAAAATTCAAGCTAAGGATAGATGGAAATGTTTAGGTATGTTTATGTATAAATGTGTATGTTTAGGTATAAATGTTTAGGTCTAAAGACCTGAAGCAAAGCGTTCAATGTCAGATGTAAAGATCTAAATGTGAAGAAACTACAATGCATTTTAACACATCAAAGATTTAAAAACACTGTCTCAACAACAACAAACCCTGCCTCATATTAAAAGTGGACCTCAGAGAAACCATAAAGGCAATAAAAGTGTTGAATGTGGCTCAATTTAAAGGTAAGAAGACATCAGAACAAAGATGACCAATCACAGCTCAGTGAAAGTGCAGTTAAGGCTCGGGGTGAACAGTACCTGCTGTCTAAGCAGTTCCTGGTCCATCTGCACTCTCTCAAAGCCTCTCAATCTCTCCTGCAGATGCTGGTTATGTTCCTGTAGCTCGCTGATGTAATCACACGCCTTTGACAAGATCCCACCTTTACTCTGAAGAAATAAAGTGAGGTGCTTTTACTCTTTTATTTCTGCATTTGGCACATGCTCAAAGTGACTTACAGTGCATTCAAGCTATGGTGTGTGTGTGTGTGTTGCAATGCTTTCTCTATACAGCTACAGAAACACACCCCATCACATAGTATTTCAGATGTCTCTCACCGCGCTGGTCTTGGTGCTCTCCTCGTTGCAGTCTGGGATGATTTTTGAAAGTGTCACAATCCAGTTGTTGATTTTGTCTCTTCGTCGTCTCTCTACTGGACGCGAGAAACGTGAAAGTGATTAGAACCAAAGCCAAAAGAAAAAACTGTTTTAACCTTCCAACAAACGTTAGGGTTATCAACCCTGTGCTGGCCTCTGCTGGCAGATGTATGTAAATGTCCTCTGGGATTTGGAGAACTGGATCACCTGCACATCCTTTATGTGTTTGCAGTACATCAGATTAAACTGTAACACGCTTTAAGGTCGTGTGAAAGATTTTACCATGTTTTAATCTATTCCACAGGTAAAAAACATAGACAGCATCCAGATAGACAGCATTCAGGTACCTTCATTATGTTGTGCTCTTCTCCTTTCGTCTCTAGGTGTGCGCATACTGTCCATTTTCCTACAGAAATAATAAAAGATGAATTTTAAATCACTGTTATTTATTGCATTTCTTTATCTCATCCCCACATGCACAAATATCTATAACCTTTTCTTTAATACCCCCAAAAATCTGATTATAAGTTATACTGAAAATAGACCTAAACTAACCAAGACCCAAATACAAAAAAACAAAAGTAACAAAAGTAAAATAATTATATACTGCAAAATGACCCAAACTAACCAAAACTCAAATATTTATATATAAAACAAAAGGAAAATAACAGTATACTGCATATTTAGCCAGACTATCCAAAACCCAAATATATATAAAACAAAAGTTCAAACTAACCAAAACTCAAGTATATAAACCATCTAAAGAAAAATAATAATATAATGCAAACTGACTTAAACTAACCAAAACCCAAATATAAAAAACATCACAAAAATAGCATACTAAATGTTTCTGGAATTATTTAATAATTAAATATTAAGATTTAATAGCAATAATAATCAAATAAAATGCTTAATTTTAAGTGCTTAAAACCTGTATATTTTTGAGTTTGTATGTCGTTTGGCGAATCATTTCGTTTCAGCAATTTTGTGCAGATCTAAATCTCTGTCATCAAATTGTTGTGTACTGTATATCAGAGTTTTATTAGTCATCAGGAAACCCGCTCTCATCAGTCATAAAAACCTCTTTCGGCCTCAGTATACAAAGATTTCTATGCAGAGCTAAAGAAAGTTAAAGCTTGTGTTGATGTGGATTGGCAGATATCTGTATGAAGTCTCTTTGCCCTTCTCTGCTGCTCTCTGGGGAATCTCAAGTCTGCTTGTGTTTATTACACTATAAATCGCAGTACGGCGAAGCAGCTGCCGTCTGCGAGAAGACTCAGCTTTGGTCTAATGACACAACTGTTCTCTGCGAGGAATCTTCCCTCAGGTTTGCTTTAATTAAGTCAAGACTTTACAGCGACGCGTCTGTCATGCCTCAGAGAGCAGAGTACACAACACTGGGGTAAAACCCCTCACAACACACCACAGAGGAGGTGAGAGACGCCTTATCAATGCTAATGCAAAACAACACAGGAAGTGTTTTTAACTTAAGCTAAATGTACACTACGGGACGCCTCACCCGCATTCTCTTTTTATTAACTGCAGTAAAATAAACAACAAACACAACTGACATCATGTCACACAGACAGGTCACATACTTATAAAAATACAAAACAGTTATAATAATAATAAAAAACAGATACAAGAGATTTTTAAATGATATACAAAAGCCATTCAACATTATTAGCATTATTACCCAGGATAGAAAAATGTTCATTTAAGACATGTTGATCTGTTGATCCCATAATATGGGGTAGGTTGTCACAGAGCAATGTACTTTTGATATGAAATTTTTATTGAAATTTAAAAATAATCAATTTTTTAAACTGTACATGCATATCATGCAAACCATGCGTGACACCTTTAAGTTAAATTTTAGATTAAATTTACCTTAATATTTACCTTTATAATTATTATATTGACCTTTTTTTACCTTTATTTACCTTTATACACATGACCATAATCTAAATGTACTGTATGCCAGTGGTTTTATTGTGTTCACCTGCCTTTCCAAAAAATGTACAAAAAAAATAAAAAATATACAGAATTTATAAAAATCATTTTATTATAAGTGTTTGAACAGGGTGATTAAAACAAACACACATTTGTGTAACTGGAAATGCATACAACTACTAAGACCTTTGTGACAACTAGCCCCGACATCTCTTTGACAAGATAGTACTGTACACATTATGTTACCCTTCTATTCCAAACACAAGCCGTTCTTTCTACATGGGCTTTGATCATAGACTGTAATAACCTGTGGGATTTAGGATTCATATTGTTGTGTAATTCAATCATTGTGCTGCAGATGCTACTTTCCTAGGCTGCAAAAGCTGTACATGTCATAAAGAACCAAAATAATCAAAACAAAAGAGGCAGAAAAACAACCCGACACACACGTGATTCTTCAGCAGGATATTTCTTCAAGCTACCGGGCGTATTTGAGGATGAAGGATGTTGCAACAGCACAAGCGCATGAGCATCATCCATTTACACAATACTTCTGCTTCTACAGTGAAAAATAACACCTTCAAAGAGAATACAACCAACCGCACTCTCACATCAGTTATCACTGATTCTGAGCACATGATCCTGCCACAAGCCCAAATCATGACAAACAGCAAATGGGATCCAAGGGTTGTCATAAATGCACACATGGAAATTAAAATAAAATAACTATTTTATGTTTTTTGAAGAGTCATCTCTTCTCCATTTGTTGGGTATTATTGCTTCTGGTTTGTGTATTTTAAAACACAGAAATTCTACAAAGTATGTTCCACATCTGCAGCGCAAGTATATTTCCACTTTTAAAATAGATAACTCATGCATAGACCTTTTTGACTCTATCAACAGGACTTTACCATAATGTAAATGGTTCAATATAATGGTAATAAATACTAGTATTTATAGTAAATACTAGTAAAAATAATAAGTATTTATAATAAAATTTTTCCTGCTACTTACACAGTATATCCATGAGTGCGTGGAGCTATAGTCGTCTGCGAGGCAGAATGATGAATATCTGAAGGAGTCATCATGACGTAAAATTGACCTAAACCAGGGAGAGAAGACTCATTTACATTCATGTGGTAGATGTTTTCCATTTTTCATTATGTGTATCATTCCCTAATCTAGGATCTTTCTGTTTCTGGTTGTGCAGGCCTACGGTGACTTTGGATAAAAGCGTCTGCTAAGTAAATAAATGTAAATGAATAAATGTGACTCTGTCTCAGGGTCTAAGAGGAAAACTCATGTACCTGTGGTTTGCATGTGTGAGGGGTCACCTGCAGTCTGCACGGACAGGGCTGTTCCCTCGCTCACAGAGGCTTCTGGGAAATATGCACATCGTGCATCCTCTCCAGCAGGGCTGCCTCCATTACAAAAGGGGTTTTGAATTACTGTCTGGGAGAAAACAGGTGTGTAATGGTTACAATCTGTTAGCGATACTGTCTGGTCCTTGATCATCGATCAGTATAATATTTATGTTCTGCTAGAATGTGTTGTCATCTTCTGCTGGCAGATGAATGTGAGTCAGGCAGTTAAACATTTTAGAGTTATAAGCGAAATGGGACGTTAAGTGAAAGTGGTGCTGATGTTGGGATTGAGTTGGTTGCCACGGTGTCAGCTGTGTTGATTCTGTACCTGTGTAACAGTCTGCTGGGCTCTGGTGAGGTTGGATGATGACACAACATTAACGGATGCTCCTTTATTTAGACCATCTGATACCTGAATCACTCGATAGGTCACCTGATGAGAAGAGAGACCCTCACTGCATTCTTTAAAGGTTGAAACAGGATTAAAGAAATGGTTTAACTGAAAATTTTTTCTTGTATGCTGTTATTTTTCTGATGTGTTAAAAGCAGCTGTGTTTTATTTCACAGTTATTTTTAGTGAATGTAAAACTTCAGACTGTTTCGTACACAAAGATAATGTTTGGCTTCAGAAGGATTATAGCTATAAAACACTATAGCTACTGTAAGAACCTGACATATAGTAAAAGAAAAAACAGCAGTGAATGTTCCCAGGAATATGTTTGTAGCACACATCATGTCCTGACTGAATTCTTCATTCATGCATTTAATAATCACACTGCAGTACGTAGATGATCTAATTTAAAGGTCCAGAACAGCACAGTTGTTCGCTAAAGAATAAGTATTTGTGAAAAAACCCTTTAACAGCACCCCTGCCCGATCACTTCGTCATGTGACTCGCCTGCTGACCGACATGTGACACAGGCCCAGTGCCAATCCTAGCCAGAGATTGGAATCACATGACTGTCGACAATGATGCTCCTAATGAGTGAATCTCATGAAAACATATCCAGGTTACATGCTGTATTCAAATCAAAACACAACGAAAGCATTTGTATTTTGCATTAAGGAAATAATTTGTAGGACTATTTAAAGCTGTTGCAAAGTGTAGTTATTTTCATGTTTTGTAACATTTTCTTATCATTCCCTTACCAGATTATCATTACTTGTAACTGGAGTTGTTATTTGTAATGTTCATTATTCTCGTGTCCATCAGATTCATATGACTGTATTTAATACTATAATTGTCACAGTATCACAGTAAAACAAAATACTGTATTTTTTAAGTCAGCATAAACTAAAGGTAGTAAAACAAATACTAAAAAAATTATGCAGACATGCCATTTACTAGAATGTTCACATTACAGTTATATTATTTCTTTTAAATAAATATACATTATAATTTTGGAGTAAAATATGACCTAGGCATGTTCTTGAGAGAACAAACAAAAGAAGAAACCTATTATTCAACATCCAGACAAATAAACCATGTCAGAGAATCTGTGGCATTATCTTTAATATGACGATGAGAAGAAAACCCACCTGTCCACCAGGGTTTTCCGCATGAAACTGATACTGAAAATTGCCATCCGCTGTGAACGCTGCAGTGGATTTATCCCCTCTATCAGCTAAAAGAATTAAGATCAATGAAATACTGCCACATACTACAACTAACATATAACTGGCTTTAGATTTATTATAGCATGCAACAAAAAGACTGTAAAAGAGGAAAATCACTTCTTAAAGACTTTCATCAACTATCAAGATATAAAGCAAACATCTTATGATTATAGAAAATAATACAAGAAGTAAAACTTCATAATACATCACATTATTATGTGGAATGAAATGTAATGACATGCCTTCAGATAGCTGTACAACCTTCTTCTCTTGTTTGCTGTGACTGTAGACACACAGATTTAAAAAAATAATTATTAACAAATAAGTTGTTTTTGTATTTATGAGGAAATTATTAATCAATTATTTTTCTGTTACACATAAATGTACAGTTAAGGATTATCCCCAAGAGATATTAACTGTAGGCCTACTACAAACACCTACTTTTTAAATAAACAACTTTACAGAAGGTTTTTTTATTTGTTCTGATAAATATAAAAATGCTCCTCTTCTAACGGATTATACACATGATCTTCTAATGGCGATTTAACATCTGCGTTAAGCAACAATGCATTCACAACTGCATTAAACTTCCACAATCTTGCACAGCATGTCATTTCCCAAATGTATTACAGATTTCACGTGACAACCTGTAATGCAAAAGCCATAAAACTTCAATGCATTACCTCAGTGAAGTGTGCAAGGTGTGCTCCAGCATGTCCATCAGTGTATTGAACTGAAGTTAAACACGACACGAGTGGATCTGTTGATCACGGGAACAAACACTCGGGTCATGTGAGGCTTCTTCTCTCTCTTTTCACGAGGCGCTGCGCAGACTGATCGGCCAGTGACATAAAAGTATCGCGAGAACAGACGACTGCGTATGGTTTCGAATCGCTCTCGCGATACTTTCATGCGCCAATTGGCCAATTGATTATTTACGACCAGACTCCTTACTTCTTTATAATTGTATACATTTTTACACAAAGGCAAGACCATGAGAGTTTCATACTTTCAAGATTTACCTACTGTTACAAAAAAAAGAATGCTCACTTTTTGGTGTTTATGTATCATTTTTATTTCATACTATTACTTTATGTTTAGTATTGGTGTGTTTATTGCTGTGTTTAAGCAGTTTCATAAAAAGTCAAAAAAGGAAACGTAAAGCTAGAGGTGTTACACCTGAGTGATAAATAAAATATAAATTTGGCATACATATTTACACTCAGCATTATACTGTGTTAATGTATTATATTATTTTTAAATAGAAACCAGTAATCGTGGTACATCTTGTGATGTTTGTGATGTCAGATTAAGACCCAAAGAGAAAATTGGTTATTGCAGCAGGATTCCAAGTGAATGCTGTTCACTGTATCTCGAGTTTTTCCATTGCATTTACACGTCTGTGATCAGCAGGTGTCCCCTGCATGTGTGTTTTGTGCACTGAATCTTTTGAGGTAAATGGTTTAATAGAACTGAAGCTTCAAAAAGATTCGTTTAGCTTATTATTCATTTAATGAGGTCGTTTAAGCAAATGAAATGTCTAACAACACTGCACATCGTCAAAAGAAAGATCGACATTAAAAAAACAGATAATAATAACACCTTTTAATATTACAAAAAACAAATGTAATCCACTGTATGTCAATAGGAAACCACTCGGATCTATTTGTCGCATGATACGTTACAAAATTCACACGACCTTTACCCTACATATCAAAGGAACGACTTTCAGCTTCGTTTAGTCAGAACGCTGTTGGCAGCGCACTCGCAACTGATTGGCTAAAACTTGGAACTTGATTGACAGCTAGCTGATCTGAAGAATTCTATTGGCTCAGAGAATGGGCGTACGCTCAACATCCCGCCCCAATCAGTGTCACACCGGTAAGGCTCCGGTTTGATTCGCGTTCTGAAGATCATTCGTTCCCGCGGTAGTCCACCAGACAGCTAAACGTACACGATGAGCGCTCGAGTTCTGGTCGGTGTTAAACGGGTCATTGACTATGCTGTCAAGGTACAGACAGATCTTTCAGTATACTCATGCAAATGTCTTAGTTTGTCTGAAAATACGAGGTAGTGGGACGGTCGAGGAGAGCTGATTTTAGCACAGTTGTGCTATTGAATGAGGTTAGATGTGAAGTGTGGTTTAGATCAAGGTCAGTCTTGACGGAGTATATTAACATGTGTTACTTCTCGTCCACGATTTCAACTGTAATCATTATTGAAGTTGTGTAAGTTTAGCTGTAGTTTCACTTTGAGGACAGCTGACCTCGTTGAAACTCACCTGACCAGCTGCACTTTAGTAAACGTGAATCATATGTGTATCTGAGACTTTATTTCTGGGTGTAAGATATGAACCTATACTTATATATTTAAAAAGTGAAATTTAACCTTAAACATTTATGTGAATATTTAAAGAAGTCCTCGAGTACGCTACCAAAGTTTGGACACACTTACTCGCTGTTGGGAAATAACTGTGGGAATTATGTTGTGACTGAAAACATTTATAAATAAATGAACACTATGTTATATTTGATCATCTTCAAAAGTAGTCACCCTTTAGTAGTGTATAATTTGTATAATCATACTCTTGACATTTTATTATATATACTGAATGTTTTTAAGTATGGATAGGTACGCTACTGTAAGATGTTTGGGAAACACAGACCTAGATGTTTCCAGATCCAAACACATGCATACACATTGATGTAACTCAGGGATTGACTGCTGTTATTGATTTGGCTGGTTATCAATACATTGCCCAATATCATCATGACAGTTTGTGGATTTCAAAGCCTTTTAAAACACACCAAGCGCTGGTTATTGACATAGTTTATAAGTGTTTGTTTGTTGTCATTTGGTTGTCAACAAACCTTAGCTGATTCAGCTGTCATGCATTACCCTTATACTTTTGCATAGGAATATTGATTAAAGTTGCTAGGGTACAGGCAGATTACTTCATGCAGGTGGGTTATAAAACTGCCTTCATGGTGTCCTGATCTGTCTGTGTCCTCCATGCTACCCTTGGCATACTATGCATACAGTTCATTTAAGGTTAAACATGTAGCTTCTGTCATTTAGAAATAGGCTCATGTGCCAGTTCTGCGCTGTGAAAATGACCATCTTGGTCCAGCTATGTTGGTCCATTTCTATGATTGTTTTCTACCCATTTTTTGCACTTAGATCCGAGTCAAACCTGACCACACTGGAGTGGTCACAGATGGCGTTAAGCATTCCATGAATCCTTTCTGTGAGATCGCAGTGGAAGAGGCAGTTAAACTTAAGGAGAAGAAGCTTGTCAAGGAGGTTGTGGCTGTCAGCTGTGGTCCTCAGCAAGTTCAGGTTAGAAAACTATGCCTTTATTCACTGATGCATGTCTGTATCTTTCTAGTCCCTAAGTTTGCAGTTCCCGAATTGGCCCCAGGTTCATACTATTGAATTGCAGCTTATCAGTCAGACTTTTACAGAAACCTATGTATTGCAGGAGACGATCCGGACGGCTTTGGCCATGGGGGCTGACCGTGGAATACATGTGGAAGTTTCTGGCAAAGACTATGAAACGCTCGGTCCACTGCAAGTCTCCAAGATTCTGGCTGCACTGGCTAAGAAAGAGGAAGCCAATCTGATTATACTGGGTAAACAGGTAACTGGAACTTCACACTGTGTTTCATCATTTCACTGTATTACAATTTATTTTGGTGTTATAATGGTAATGATGTTCTCATAGGCCATAGATGATGACTGCAATCAAACAGGGCAGATGACAGCAGCCCTGTTGGACTGGCCCCAGGTCAGTTATCTTGGTTTGTTATCATTAGTAAATATATTTAGTAGTGATTTTAAAAAGGCAAGTGTCACTCTTACTTTTGCTTATACTTGCACGATAGGCTTGTGCCATTGTTGTGTTTATGCATTTGTTTTACATCTAAAAATGTTTGCTTGTTGTGTTAAAACAACTGAGGACTTAATCTTAAATTATGTAACACATTGCATATTCTTGTTCAATCCCAGGGAACATGCATACCGATAAATGTAAAGATTAAATGAGCTCTGGATATAAACGTCTGCCAAATGAGTAAATGTAAATGTGATATAAAACGTTATTATAACATGACTAATGACCATCAGCATCAATGTGTTTTATATTATTAAATTATTTTTAAGGGAACATTCGCATCTGAGGTGACCATAGAAGGAGAGAAGCTGAAGGTGGTGAGAGAAATTGATGGTGGACTGGAGACCATTAAGATCAAAATGCCGGCTGTGGTAACGGCTGACCTTCGCCTCAACACGCCCAGATACGCCACACTGCCCAACATTATGGTACAGTGACATCACACTAATGTGTAGTGTCAGACTTATGTGTTTAACATACCCAGTTTCTGTTACTGTACATGCCAGATTTGTTTTGTTTTGTTAATGATTTATAAAGTTAGTATTGGCAGTGTGAACTGTTAATGTTCAATGGATAGCTGTCATCTTGTCCTTGTGCAGAAAGCTAAGAAAAAGAAGATCACTAACATGAAGCCCGGAGACCTGGGAGTGGATGTGAGCTCACGGTTGGAGGTGCTTAAGGTGGATGAACCACCACAGAGACTAGCGGGAATGAAAGTGGAGACTGTGGATGATCTGGTGGCCAAACTGAGAGAGTCAGGAAGAATATAGAGGAGGCAGATGCAGGAGGAGCAAACCACAAATAAAGGTAAGAAAAAGAGGAGTCTTGTGCGTAAAGCGTGATCTACTTGAATTGATATGGAAGCATACGGCAACATTTAATCTTCAAAACTTCCTCCAGTCCAAAAGAAAAACTTTTGTTGAAACTAAACATCTAAAACCACTTTGACTTTGACTGTATTAACATATTAGTGATAAGGGTTCATAAACATTTGGTCATGGTGGAGTAATAGAAAGAAAATGATAAATATTATTACTCCTAATTTAAAACTGCAATTACAGTTAAAGAGATCTCAGCTTGCATAACCTTCTGAAGAATCCTGCATTTAAGATAAAGTTTTAAATCATTGCTTATCTGAATCTGATTTAACATTTTTGTAGCAGTTAATTTCACAAAAATTTCATTTGTTTTGTGACTTTGCCAAAGTGCATTTTGCAGTTATGGATTGACTCATTGTAATAATATTATATATATATATATATATATATATATATATATATATATATATATATATATGTATATGTATATATATATATATATATATATATATATATATATATATATATATATATATATATATATATATAAAATCTTTTTTTCTTTAACATCTACAGGTCTTGTCACTGGTGATGGAACAAAATCCAACTGATCTCAGACCTTGAGGCCAGTAAAGTTGGTGTCGGCCCTATCATATATCCAGACAAGACCTATGTAGTTCACTATGTAGTATCTGCTTTCTTGGGTTTCTAACTGCTGTATGTTATTGTGGATGCTGAGAGACACTGCTCCTTTAACCGTCCATCCGCCCCAGCATGTGGTCACCCGTTGTACTGCATTTTATATTGTAGGATTTGGAGACAGATTATTCCTGTACTTTTGAATGCACTAGTAAGCCATTATGTTCATGTTTCATTGTGTAAATATCATTGGGTATGATCAATTAAAACATTGGTAAATTATTCAACCTAAAAGGACTTTAACTGTGCATTTCTATGTAAACTTTTATCACATACTGTGACTCTCATCGGGTTATGTTGTTAAGCATCATTTTTGACTGGACAGTGTCTCTCAGCATGGGAAGGATAAATCTGATGAAACCACAAGCGCTCTCGGATGAATTCTGATTGTACAGTATCATTCTATGACAATAAAAACATGTAGTGTTTTTCATATGCATATTTGTTTCTCGTTGTTTTGTTTTGTTAGCCAATCTTAAAGGTGCCGTAAGTGATTTTGGCTTTGCTGATGTATCTTTAAAGGTGGCTTTTGGTGGTAGTGCACAAAATAACGTAATTCACAAAAATGGCTGAAATTGCTTAGAATACCTGATACCAGAGATCACTAGGTCTTTCTAGCTTGCTTGCTTGTTTTTTTATATATTTTACAGAATTTCTTCAGCTACAAACAAGAGTAGTTCTACCATTATTAAATCTATTCAAAAGTATTCTGCTTATTTTCTACCAAAATTGGATAAGAAAATGCTTCAAACCATGGTAGTTGGACCCACGTGAGTGTGAACAATTGTCAACCGATTACATGAATTTTGGGACTGGATTACCTGTTTAAGTAATGAAAGACAGAGGTAAGTAAGGACATGTTATAAATACTATTGTCACAGGCAACATTAATTTGTCTTTTTTGGTTTTGCTACATTTTTCACGTTCTGATCTTATCTAACCTATCTGGAACATGATGTGTAAACATACAGACTTTCATCCAGACTGTTCTCATGTACCACGTGGTTTACCAGTAAACACAAGGAATGCTGGGAAAATAAGCATGCATGCTGGCTCTGTCCAATGAAGATATCAGGCATCTCTCATTTTGTTCCTCTTTTCAAGTGTCTATTTTAAAGTCTTTAAACATTCTTGATGTCAGCAACATAAGCTTTGCGACAAAATCCGGTGTTCCTGCAAATATTTACAAGAACAGACCAGGTGGGCTATTAGTGTGCACTGCTGTTTACTCCAGTAAACAAATAACATTAAAAAGTTAATGGAGGTTTGATTAGAAACAGACAATAAATGGCACTGAATTGACATTATTGTCCAAAAGACGCAAGCCTTCCACGCGGGGGCGCATGACTGGTCACAAAATAAGGCCAATCCTGTTCAGATTTCGTGATGTTTGTTGTCTTTTCCAAAATGGGATCATTTTGATCGGTTATCTGTTAATTATCTGGACTTGAAATACAAATAAAAAGCCGAAACCACGATCTCCATTTGTTAGATACTTGAGGTTTTTCCACTACGAAAACACAACCACGATTATTCGATCCTGATTAGAAAAGTAACGGTTACAACGTGACAACGCAGCAGCTGATTGGATGATAATTTACTTCTAAATTCAACATTCAATAACCTGAAACGAGCAGATAAGAGATAAAATAGTGCTTTAATATGGATAAAAGTGTAACATCCTTTTTAGTTGACCAAAAGTATATTTCAAATATTGCGTTTCCACGCAATAGAGAGAAAAGTAACACGAACATTTCTTGATATATTTCTTTGTATATTATACATACACAAGCATATACATAAATATTCGTGGAACAGTATACATAAACAGAAGTGTATGTGTTTGTTTCTGATTCGTGTGATGATTGAATGGGTTTTTTGCAGGTCGGTCACACCTGTGCAGCTGGAGGAGGAGTCTGGAAACATTTCTCAACAAACTGCGCTCCTTTTACATCTGTAAAGATGCGGTGGACTTACATGACTTTAACTGAATCATCATGTCAAGTAAAGCGGTGACTTACAGCTCTTGACGAAGTTTTACTCCAGCTTTTGTCGATATGCAGACGGTTTGTCATCTGATTGTTCTCTTCTTCATTACAGGTGAGGGGAAAAGTCTCAGAACTCAAGGTTTTTAGGATCATAAGATGCTGCTACTGTAATTGGGAAATTGTTTTTATTTTAAAATGATACCTTAAGCTAATGTGCATTCTTATAATAGCCATGGGACAATAAGAATTTAGCAATTTATAAAAGTTACATACTATATGTTTTTGATAATAAAAATGTTTCTTGAGTCTTGCAGTTCTGTTTTCTTATATTTTGCTTTTCTGAACTATTTAACATTGATAATTTTCAATATTGTGAAAGATCACATTAGGTGTAGTAGGCTGGTAACTGTGCAGTTAAAGGGTTAAATGTTGCAGGGCTTTGATCCATGACCTTGATTAAGACACTTGTTCTCTATTGTATACAGTTTGTTTAAATTTATGCCATTTTTGATTAATGGACATGAATGATGCCTCAGGCCATGCAGCTTGATAAGGAGAGGTTTAAAGTTAATTTTGATCAATGAGCAGTCATAACCTGGTTGATAAAACTGACATAAAATCCCATAGACTTTGAAGGCCCATATACAGAGATTTTCTTAGAGAAAATCTACTTTTAATAATTACTATAATTTTGTTTCTCCTGTCATAGGTTATGTGTGTGATCTGAGCATCTCCCCGACAGAGCCCGTGTCAGTTGACGCTCTGGTGGGCAGCGATGTGACGCTTGCTGTGTCTTATATTGGAGAATCTCAGCCTGTGGTCACATGGTTCATGAACGGTCTTCCTGTTGCTATATGGACCATTAGTGACAGCTCCTCTCCAGATGTTGCTTCAGATCACTCCAGCGTATTAAAAGTGGAACAGAACGGATCTCTTTCATTCCAAAATGTTTCACTTAGTTATAATGGGACATACACTGTGGAAATGACTAAAATTGGAAAGATGAGAGTCAGTGCTACATTTTACCTTTTTGTTTATGGTGAGTATGGAGAATTTCTGAACACTGGTGGAAAAATTAGTATCCTTTAAGAAATTGTATTATGTATTAATTTTGGTCCCACTTTAGATTGACTAATGATGTGTTTATCATTTCAAACAGTGACTTAATTCAGAACTCTTCGTCTGTTTTTCAACAGATATTATCAAGAATGTGTCTGTGCATTCTGATCCAGTTGATGCTATTGAAGGTGCACATGTTTTCACCTTCTATTACAGCACAATTCAAGGGGAGGCCAGAGATGTGCGGTGGCTCTTTAATGGAGTCCAGCTAGAAAATGGACCTCATTATTCCATCAACTGGAAAAACCTCACAATAAACCAGCCGAGAAGAAATGACACGGGACTTTATGGTGTTGTCCTTACAAACCCATTCAGCTCTGGGATGCATTACAGAAATATTACAGTGCTGTGTATGTATTACAATGAAAGACTGGGACACCTTAGGAACCACCCAAAACACCCTAGTAACCCCATAACAATGAGCTACAAAACATATTTGCAAATCAGTAGCAGTGTATTTTCACCTTGTGAAATTTCTTATTCTTACTTAACACACAATCGTAGTTCTTTCTTATTGTTTAAATCTTATTCAAAAGCTTCTACTTTTTGCTTAAATCAACCGTTTGTTCTTGTTACCTTGAACAGTATTCCATCAAAAGACTTTTGTTTTCACCCAACAATAACCTGATTCTTTCTTTTTCTTCTCCGGCTGTCCTTAGATGGACCAGATATGCCAGTTCTCAAGGTCAGTCCCACAAAAGCAGTCTTTGTTTCTGGAGATTCTCTGTTCCTCTCCTGTGAGGCTGAGGGTCTGCCTCCCCCATCTGTCACATGGATTTTCAGTGGTCGCTCCATTCCAGCATCTTCAGGAGGAACTGTTAATCTTACAGATGTTACAACAAGTCAAAGCGGCGTTTACACCTGCATGATGATCAACCCAAAGACTGACGCAAAGATGGAGAGAAACATCACTGTGCATATCTATGGTAAGATCATGCAGTCCTTAAGTCCTTCTTTTGTACATTTCATTTCCACTTTGATTTCTACTGGTTGACTTATGGTTTCATTGTAACAGAGATTCCCACCGGTGAGCCGTTGTGCTCGGTACAGGCAACGAGTGGACATCAAGGCCTGCAGTTCTCCTGTCTGTGGCCAGGGGGCGTTCCGGAAGCACACTTGTCTTTCCCTGGCCTGGATTTCAATAAGAGCGAAGAGGGACATTTTAGTGTAACTCCAAGTGACATCCAGAATTTAAATGGAAAGGAAATCATTTGTATGGCTGAACATCCTCTAATTCAAACACAATGCAGCGTGATTCCATGTAAGTTTCATTCCGCTGTATTATTAATTCTCTTTATTGCTATCTGTAGTTTCTTTGTCATTGATAATTACTATAAATAAACATTAGTTGATGCATTTTTGTATATTTTTTATGATGATACTTTATATTTAAATGTAGATGTACTTTATAAATCACTCTTGTTCTTATATTTCATGGACCTAGTGAGCTTCTTGTTGTATATTGCCTACATAGGTAGCATCATTTTTTTTAAGAGTTGCTGCCTATCTAAGCAATAGTGGTTAGCTTACCAGGTTTTCAAACAGTGCCTGAACGTCTTTAAACTGTTTTGTGCAGGTGGTCCTGTTGATTTTCTACCGGTAGTTTTCACCAACATCAGCCAAGATGAACAGACAACTGTCATGATCCACTGCAATACTGAAGCCATGCCTGAGGCCATCATTCACTGGCTCAAAGATGGACACAGACTGGAAAATGGGCTCAAATACCAGATCAGTATCAACACAACTCAACTCTTCATCAGTGATTTTAATGCCAGTTCAACAGACCTCGACACCTACATCTGCATAGCCATTAATCCTCTCGGCAACAAAACTGTGAACATCACATTACTTCGGTATGAACGGACCAGAAAAAGAAAAGAGACCCTTACAAAGTGATACAAATTGGGTTTTTTATGCGTTCACTCATATTCTTTATTTTTGTTTTTATACCATTTTTTATTTCAGGTCCTCAGATATTAGATTCCAGTATTTTCCTAAATGAAGATCGAACCGAAGTAACATTGAAATGGAAAGTGCCCCTACCTCTGTCATTACAGGTACATATTTCCAAATAATCAAAACTACTTGCATTTTAATGTTTATTTATTCACGACAGATGGATGATTTAAAAAGAAATTGGAATGAAAAGGTTGTTTGTGCATTTAAAGGCTTTGATGTCCAGATGAAAGGGCCGGACCCCGTTCGCTCTTCCCAATCAGAGTTTCACACCATCCAAATGATGCCCGGCTTTGCCAGGACCACAAACATTTCTGGACTCGATCCCAAATCTGCTTACATCTTCAGGATCATCCCTGAGGCAGGCAGAACCGCAGGAGAACAATCAGACCTGCACCGGATTCTACCAGGTTCTATTGCTTACACATCAGATAGTTTTCTGATTAATCATGTAGTTTAAAACTGTAAAGCTTTTATTAAACACAAAGTGCATATTCAGACAAAAATCAGGAACGTTCAGTGGTGCTGCACTCCATTAAAAATAAGAGTTTATTGGTGACATTTTACAATAAGATTTCATTTGTTAACATTAGTTAACTACATTACATAACATGAACATAAACAATCATTCTACAGCTTTTTTTTAAGCTTAGTTTATGTTCAACATTTACAAACTGAACTGTTTGCGTATTATATAACATTAAAGATCAATAAATAATAAAAAATAATCTACTTTTTTACTATTAAAAAATAAAAAAATGTAAAAATGTGTTATTCATTGCTAGTTCCTGTTATGCATTAACTAATGCTAACAAAATAAAACCGTGTTGTAAAGTGTTATCAGTTTATTAATGACACACAGTAAATAGCCATATGATAGCTTTGCGTGCATAAAAGTCAAAGTCAACTTTATTGTCAATTCTGCCACATGTTCAGAACATACAGAGAATTGAAATTGAGTAAAAGATCAAAATCTAAAAAAATCTTGTCTTTTCAATGACATGTAAGGGTAGTAAAATGACTTGTATCTGTTGCATGTGATGTACTGATGCTGTGTATGTGGATGATGTATCTGTAAGGTGTTGGTCTCAGTGGTGCAGCCATTGCTGGGATTTCTGCTGGGATTCCCTGCGGTATCATTCTGATTCTCATTGTGGTGGGTTTCATCTACTGTGGAAAACATGGTGAGTTTTGCTCCTCACAGCTGTTTTATTAGTATTTCTTTATGGTGATGATAGAGCGCCATATCAGCCATCAGACATATTGCTTTAATACAGCAACAATAACATGCAGAAGATATTCAATATTCAGTAAATAGTTTCATTGATTAATGTAAACATTCATTAAAAAACAACTACTTAATGTATTATATCTGCCACTCTTGAATCTGCATATTGGTAATATACAATAATTCTTTTCTATGTGAGATGGAAGTTCCAGATATCCTGTATCAAGAGCTGTGGAGAAGGTAAGAAGGAAAATGTATTATGTTTCTTAGCTTGCTAAAAAATCTTTCTAGAAGGTTCTTTCTCTTTTCTGCAGGTTATCTGTCAGTCTGCTGTTACTGACCCACATCATTTCCTGTCAGATAGTCAGAGAGCTCCTCCTGAGTACAGACTCCAGGTACATTTTCTCGACTCTTATTAAACTCAATATCTGATGTGGCTCTGTTGTGCTCACTGACCCTTTCTTGTGTTTTTTTCACATGTACAGCCTGAACGCTCAACTGTGTTGCCTTATGTGAACACCCATGTGAGAATGGCCACCACTGTGTGATTCTGTGACATCACCAGCATTTACTGACATCTGACAAAGTAACTTCACTGCACTGCAAAAAATGTATTTCTTACATAGTATTTTTGTCTTATCTAGTACAAATATTTAAATGTTTTACATATAGTCTTGACAAGCAAAATTACCTAAGAGTTTTGATTTCTGAACATAAGCAAAATTAAGTGTGTTTATGCTCAAAGTTTTTTTTAGTCCATTTATACATTTTTTTCTAAGCATGAACTAACTTTAATTTGAGAATTTTAATAAGTAAGAAATTTGTTAACAGTGGTGTTTTAAAACACTGGTTTTATACAGTGTTCTAGCTTTGACCCCATATGTTTCTCGCATCAAGAAATGTGTTTGTTTAAGCTAAAAATGAAAATTCGGCATAATCAAAAAATTACAATCAAATACATTTTAATGGCTAATGATGGTAAATCAAGCATAATATGGAGCAAGATTTTCAAGTTCAGAATACAGAAATTAAAAACAAGCAACAAACACAATTTATATTCTTTTATTGAAGCTGGTTGGAACACAGTGTTCAAAGTTTACCTATATTTAAAGATGTAAAGTCATGTATGAAAATTGATATTTGATCATATTCATCTTTGATAATTATGAAATTGTGTAATATGGGTCCATATGTCCATATTTTCATCAGTTATTATTCTCCTGTGGAGTTTGGACATCTTACCAAAATCTGCTGAGTTTGCTCAGATTTACCAAAATTCTCAATAAAGTGTCAATTGAAGTCATAATTTTCATCAGATTATTTCACCTAGATGAACAATTTGATCTGTGCTATACATTAAAACGTTGCAAAAACATGATGTTTATTGCAAAACTTTTTATGTATTTGGCACAGCAGAAGCCTTAAAGAAATAGTTCACCCACAAATAAAATTCAGTCATCATTTATTTACCCTCCTGTCATTTAAAACATGTATATGACTCTTTCCTATGTCTGTGGAACACAAAATAAGATGTCTTTGTGGTTTTATATTGATGAAATAAATGTAAGACACTATATGTCTTAGTGTTGTTTGGTTTACCAACTTTCAGTAGAAGAAAGAAAGTCATAGAGGTGAATAAACATTACAATCATTTTCATTTTGGGGTGAACTATCCCTTTAATAAAGTTTATTACATCAACATAATGCAGTTCCTTCAGACTACGAGTCGACTACATGCAATCATCATGTGGAATAATTGTAAATGCATTTGTTATGCATGAGCACAAATAAAGTTAGAACGCTCAAGTGACCAGTCATAGTGTGTCATCATGTACACACTGGATCCAAATGTGACCCCGCTCACCGCAGCTGAATGAAAGTGTGCGCTTCAGCATGTTGTATTGACAGCAGCAGTAATGCAAGCCTTTGCACATCCACAGTTCCAGAAGCACCAATACAACAACAAAAAGACTCTATGGTCTTATTTTATCCACCTCCCCTTCCAAACCCTCACCGTGGACCCGTCACGTGCTTCGGACGCCGACAAGCTGAAGTGCATTTGTTCTGTGGCTTGTTTTAATAGATTTTGCCACCATCAACAGAAAAGCGGAGAGGATAACTTTTTGGAATTTGGCCTAGCAGGTCCTCTTTGACGTTACGCTCTCTGCGGACTCTCACTTTCACTCTTTCCCTTTGGGAAGGTCTGCACTTAAGCAGCTTAATTTATCTTTAAGACCTCAGGTAAGAATTATTCTAACACCTTAGCTAAAAAGTCAATAAATAAATTAGGTTTGTAATGGCTTTCAGGATGAATGTGGTCGATGAAATTTAGACTATTGAAATTGATCACACCATGTAGACCAAAGTGTGTTATTCTTATTTTTTTATAAACTTGAAACTTTTATAAGTGCAAATGAGTGTTTTTCATTAGAAATAATGATATCAGCATAATACTTTGGGTGTAAAGTTCTGCCTTTAGTCTCAGAATATTTTTTATTATAAAACAGATTTGGTAGTTATTCTCCAGAATTATTCACTTTCCTGGTAGTCGTCATGATTGGGATTAATGTTTTTACAATATCAGGTGATTTTGTGGGGGTTTTTTGCTTTAGACATTTTTGTGGTCATTGCGTCAACAACACTTTGTATATTTGGGTGGCGGTTTTGCACTGCATGTTGTTCATTTCAGGGAACTACAAGATAAAAAGATTAGCAGCACCACATCACTGACATCTATGTGTTATTGCTAT
Source organism: Beaufortia kweichowensis (assembly GCA_019155185.1). Taxonomy (NCBI): domain Eukaryota; kingdom Metazoa; phylum Chordata; class Actinopteri; order Cypriniformes; family Gastromyzontidae; genus Beaufortia; species Beaufortia kweichowensis. The sequence goes on from CM032800.1 coordinate 11,412,908, forward strand.
TTTTGTGATTTTTTATTTTTGGCTCTGATGTGTGTACAAAGGTTGTGACATACAACCTGTGATGATAATTTGGTAATGTTGATTATTCATAACCTGCTACATCAAAATGTCCAGTGATGTTGCTCACATTTAAAATACAGACATTTCAGTCAATTGGTGACTTAATTAAGTTAACACTTAATTAACTTTAGAATTATAGAAATAGAACAACAAGGTTTAGAAAAGTTATTATGTCTAATGCCTAACTAATATGTTTGTTTATTGTGTGTAGTGTGTTTAGTTGCCACAGCTACAGTTTTCCTCAGAATGTACAGTTTCATGGGAGGGGGCTTGTTCTGTGCCATCATGGCCAATATACTGTTGGTGGTTTCCACGGCGACGGACTACTGGATGCAGTACAGACTATCGGGCAGCTTCGCTCATCAGGGCCTGTGGAGATACTGCATGTCCGGCAAATGCTACACGCAGACCGACAGTATCGGTGAGTGTCTGACATTGTGTTTGTTGTTGCTACAAAAATGTGAGGTTTTAGTGACGCAGTTTGTTAAGCACCAGTAGAACTCTAGTGTTGTCCGAAGAGGAAACTGAATCTTTGTGTAGTATGTTAACAATTTTCATTTCAAATACATAAATAATTATTTTTCAGTGTTTTTAAAAAAACACTTTTATAACTTTTTCAGTCATCTGTGATAATCAAATGGGCAATTAAATGCAAATGTCAACCTTCCATGAAAAAAATTTAGTTTTTATCAAAGGTTTTCATCATACTGTCATATGTCAATATTTGCTTGTTTGAATACTCATGTGAGGTCTCTGTCAAAGTTTTTAAAGCATTTGTTTATGTTTAAATCATGATTTTTCATAATCAGGTAAAGTGCTGTTTTCAGAATTGTCACATTTATAACAGTCCATATTCCTCATAAATGAACACATAAAAATGTAAATAAAATAACTATTTTATGTTCTTTGAAGAGTCATCTCTCCGTTTGTTGGGTATTATTGTATTATTGCTTCTGGTTTATGTAAAAAAATCCCACCTGCCTCTCAAAAGCATTTGTTCATGTATATTTCCATTTTGTAAAATAGAAAACTTTTGGACTCTTTTTGGACTCTGTAAACAGGGCTTCAGTAATAAACAGATGGTTCAATATACTGGTAATAAATACATTCTGTGAGAATTTATATTTCAAGTTTTGACTGAAAATATCCATAATGCTGGAATTGCCCAGATGATTTATAAAAAGGGAATGATGAGTCTGGCATGAAGAAAGTTGATTGGTTTGTATGGTGCTCTTCAATATTTCTGTATTTCTCTGTGATTCCAGCGTACTGGAACGCGACCCGAGCCTTCATGATCCTGTCTGCCATGTCGTGTTTTGCGGGAATCATCGCAGGAATTCTCTCCTTCGCTCACTTCTCCACATTTGATAGATTCAATCGTTCCTTTGCTGCAGGAATCATGTTTTTTGTTTCCAGTAAGTCTTTCATCTTTGAGTCCACAATTACTCTTTTTGTTCATTTATACTAAAATGTCCTATTTTAACAATAAACTACTCTTAATCTAAGCCGTGTCTGTGAAAGCAAACCTTAGTATCACTTATATCAATCTTAAAACTATTGTTAGGCGTAATCATTTTTTTATGTTTTACATACAGATTGTTATCAATATTTATTCATATTAAGATTATATCAAATCATATGTTAACAAATACAAGGATATACTGTACATATAAATCACAAAAGTTTGAACTGTACATTGTGTCAAATCTAAATGTGTGTCTCATTTATTTCTTTTTAAGCACTGTTTGTTCTTCTCGCTATGGCAATCTACACCGGAGTGACGGTGAACTTTCTCGGAAAGCGTTTTGGTGATTGGCGTTTCTCCTGGTCTTACATACTGGGCTGGGTTGCCTTGCTTATGACATTTTTCGCAGGTTGGTAAAAATCATAAACAGACATGGAATTACTAAAATAAACTTTAACGAGTCTAATCTTAAGAAACGCGTGGGGTTTTTCCAGGTATATTTTACATGTGTGCCTACAGGATGCATGAATGCAGAAGAATGGCCAGCCCTCGCTGAAGTGATTTAAAGCAAACGCTGATGTGTTTAAACTAAACATAAATTGTATATTATGGTGTCTAGTTATCAGACTGCCAATCTAATCCTGTTAAACTTGTAGTAAATGATTAAAGCCTCTGCAACTTTTCTCGCTTGTTCTAGCAGCATTTGTATCTATCTATCTATCTATCTATCTATCTATCTATCTATCTATCTATCTATATATATATATATATATATATATATATATGCATAAAACATCATTTAGTTTCGACTCTTAACTCTTGCAGGGTGAAATTTTAATATATATATATATATATATATATATATATATATATATATATATATATATATATATATATATCACAGGCACAAAATCCTAAATAAATGTTCAGATTATTCTCCTTCTGTTATTTTTTTTTTGTTTCGTCACTAAATTTGTTTTGTTTTTACAAACTTTCCCACATGAAACTATAGTACCTACTATAGTAAACTGTAAAACTCATAGATGGTTTAGTGTTTTTGAGCAACACTACAGTAGTTTCTTACAGTATTATTCATTTGCTATAGTTAACACTACAAAATACTATAAAATAATTACTATAATATACTATTGTTTGCTATTACAAATTAGTATAGTGTAGTATTTTTTTCATGTGGGACTTTATCAAATAAACACTGAAAGTGTAATAAACTTTCTCATGGATCTTATTATTGCTCAGAGTCTTTTTTTTAGCAAATGAGAAAACTTCCCAGAACACTATCTGTCTCTCAATCATTATGAGTTTGCACCCACATTCTCTCGTCACAGCACTGACAAGCTCAACTTTTAAAAGGGTAACGTTTTGACCTAGCAGATCTTTTTTGACATCATACTTGCAGATTCGTTCTCTCTGGGAAGATCTGAGCTTAAACAGATTTATTTATCTTAAGGACACCAGGTAAGACACCTTAGCCAAATAAATGTGATTTCTTATTTCTTACAAAACCAGGTAGGCTTTTATCATTTTTAATGTGTCAACTATAATTGTTTTTATATTGCATTGTATTGTCCATATTTTACTTTGTGAAATTGCAAGCACGATATTACAAGCACCACATTGAATAAAGTAAATGAAATTAGGACTAAAATGAAAATAAATTAAACATAGACAGCAATATTTACAGAAATCTAATTGACATAAGACTACTAAACTAAATTTAGTTTAGTAATTTTTGATTCTGTATTAATGAACCATTACATCAGAACTAACCAATCACAGTATAGTTTACAAATGTCCAGTGATGACATGTTGGATGCATTGAGAAAAGTAAACTTTCTATCAATATTAGTCAACAACTTAAATTTACAAAAAAAAGAAAAAAGGCAGACAGCACACTTAAAGACACTTGAAGATTTATTGTAACATTCCTTGTTTGTTAGATGCTTTAAATTAAAAGCATCTGCCAAAGTCTTTTTATTTCGTTGTCTAATATTACCAGACCGTTATCGTGACGGCTTCTGTGAGATTTTGTGCATAGTGAGCAAATGCTTCAGATGTGTCCAAAAACACTTTCAAATCTGTTCACCCAATTTGTGTAGTTATCTTTCACAGCTCCAGATTTTCTCAGGATGTTCAGCTTGAAGACAATGTTCTCTGCCATCATGGCCAACATTCTGTTGGTGGCCTCCATGGCGACGGACCACTGGGTCAAATATAACTTTGGTAATTTGGGACTATGGAAATGCATGAGCAACGACTGCGCATCAGTATTTGAAAAGGGTGAGTTTGTGTCTGTGGCCATGTAATGTACCGTAACTTCATGATATATACTCTTGGTGTATTTCTGTATTTCTCTGTAGATATACATTTCTGGAACGGCGTCCGAGCCTTAATGGTCCTGTCTGCCATATTGTGTTTTGCTGGGTTCCTTTCTCTCACACCCTGCATCAACCGTACCTGTGCTGCAGGAATCTTGTTTTTTGTTTCCAGTAAGTCTTTCCTCTTCAGGTCATTTATTGGACAACTTGTGTATGCAAACAAATACATATATTTGTCAAACGAAACACACAAGTTACTTCACATTTCATGTTACTATTGTTAGACATGCACATTTACACCAGAAACTGTTAACCAAAAGCTTCTTTTCACTAAAAATCTGTAATGCTTTCAGTCATTTGAAAGATAAAAATAAAATATTTTTAATCTACTTTTCACATATTAAGGACAATATCGAATGGAAATACACAAATGATTGATCTCTACATCTTCCATGGTGTGGAAAAATGTATTTTTCTTGCAGCATCCTGTGCTGCCATTGCTCTGGTAGTCTACGCCGCGCTGATTCCGCAGTATTTGAAGGGTTGCTGTCTCTCCTGGTCTTATATATTGGGCTGGGTTGGTTCATCTATGACATTTTCTGCAGGTCAGTAAAGATCAGAATCAAACACTGAATGTCATTTTTTACCATGACATTGGTCAGTCATAAAAGTTTTACCAGTCAAACAGCTGTTGATTTTATGAAACAAATGTGTTTTTTCTTTTTCGCAGGTATATTTAGCTGTGGTAACTGCAAAAGGGAGGAATGAATTGAAACAAACCTGAAGAGAATGTTTCGAGTTATCGGACTGCTAGTTTAATCCTGTTTCAGATGTAACAGTTAATCAGGCATCTGGTTCATCTGCATGTTTTTGTTGTTGTAGTAACATATCAATATCCACATTTCACACTGATACACACTCAAGAGTTCAGTTCCATAGTTAAAACTGAATGATGACACAAAATTTCATGTTTTTTTACTAATCTCTAGTGATTTTGTTTGTTTATTGTTTGATATAAAGTAACTAGTAAAAATTGCTCTCTCCTTTGTAAGCTGGTTTGTATAAAAGTAACTGCTACATGTAACTAATGCAATATTGTATTTGATCTCCATCTCATTTGTTTACTCTCTGATTGATGTCTTATATGTTTAATAAAGCTTTTTTTGTACCACAGCAGATTTGAGAACAAAAATACCAAAATAAACGTTTAGTTATTGATTCTTTAAAAAATGGAAGAATTTCAAGTTCTACAATGAAAATGAACAATAAGAAACTTTCACAGATCTAACCCATGCCATAATGCAGTTATTTTTTTCAATGTTGCCAAACATGTTCATTTTGATAGAATGTTGATCTCAGTTTGGGTGACTTCAGCTTTTCAATGTCCAACATGCAACACATTAAGGAATGACATCAAAGTGTTGAGATCGTACTGACAAGAACATACTTTTCTGTTCCTCTGTGTTGACCATTTAAAACTGTGACCCTTCTAAAAAGGAAGAAAGTATTCATATATTCTGTAATATACAATATCTTTGCATTTATTTTCTAACAAAAAGAACTTCAATGGAAATGTGACATTCTGTAATATTAGTCTGACCTATAGCAACAGTTACAGAGGTGGTGGCGCTAAAGAACAGATTTGCATATAAACTGGTGTGAATTGCAATTTACACCAGCAGTAATATAAATCAGACTTTTTATTTAATTTTAAGTTTTTTACTTTTATTTCATATTTGATTATGACTGTTGGAAATATTTTACATAGAAACACATTTGAATACAATAGCCACATACACAGGGTTTTAGAAATACTACATTTAGACATTTGGGCTAAATAAAATAATTTGGGTTTAATGAAACAATAAAAATAACAAAACACTTCCTCTAATTTATTATTTAAAAAAAAAAATTAAAAACATTGACCATCATTGCAGCTGTTTGACTTTTGTGTCGGTCTCTCTTCAAATTCGCACTGAATTCAGATAAATGGAAAAAGAAAGTGACCTCAGCCCGGAGTGCGTCATCACTATGGTAACCGCAGACGCCTCAACATCGCGTCACCTCATTGGTCTTTGTGTGTGCGTTCACGTTTCTGATTCGAGTCTGTGTTGTCTTCTCAAAAACACACAGAAATAAACACTTGCATCGACCTTGGACTGAATCATGAGATTATATTCTGTGGAATATTTCTGATTCATACAGGTGAGAAAATATAAGGCTATTTAGTGTCGAAAGATATTCAGACGTCACGTCACGTATTTTAACACGTGAAGAATAGTTAGTGAAGATAAGTCAAGCATACTTTTTTTACAAGAAAACTATTTTAAATGATTAAACACTAAATATACTGTTAAAAATGTACTGGACCGAATTCTGTGTCATCTTTGAGTGAATCATGTGCATAGTTAATGTGATATACTACACCTGTGTACACTTAATAGCTAGTACACTTGTGTGAACGTGAGGAGTACTGATTTCACACATCCTCTAAAATCACCACAATTTATGAAGAATATTTACCAATCAATGACAATTTACTTTGTTTGTCAAGCTTCAATAAGAGACAGAAAATACCATAAAAGTAAGTTTTGTAATGTTTTGTGACAGGAACCTGTTGAATTTTCCACACATAAAGATGTTTCTCAGTATTTCTCATGTGTTTGACCTGCAGACATGAGAGTGAAGATTATATCAACATGCCTCTCCAGGACAGAAAGTCTAGAGGTCCAACAAGATCAAATCAGAAACCTAAAGACAAGTAAGACGTCACTGTAATGAGATAATGATGTAATAATTTATTTTTTAAATTTTAAAAAGATGAAATATCTTTTTATTATTATACAATCTTCTCGTAGGGAACTTCTTGATCTCAAAAGACTGTTAGCATTAATCACAGCTCCTGTGTCCAGACAACAGGTAACGAGTGTTTCTCACAGTCTGCATGTCTAATAAAATCGAATGAAAGTATTCATTCCCGTATAAATGGTACACAACCATTTATGTTATGAATTTAGTTTTTCTAATAGTTAACATGACGACTTACACCATCAGGTTTCCTCTATTCATCAATCCAGAGGACAGAAGTTTCAGAGCTCCTCAAATGTTCACGACAGCCGGAAGACCTGCCCGATCACTGAAGCGTCTGAGCTGGATAACTTCAGGTGCACAGTATGACATGTACTCTGATAAACCCTGTTAGCTTGTCCTGTTGTGTTTTCTGACCAATGTTCCTTTTGTTAACAGCGTGACTTACAGAAATCAGAGATGTTTTAGTGACCAACCACATCATAAAGTTTTTCAGGAGATCTTCAGTGCCTTAGTCAATAACAGGCTTGGTTTCAGGTCTGTATTTGTAGGTAAGTATGATGATGAGTTTAGATCTAATTGTTATACTGTAAAAGTCTCTTTTGATTGCAGCGAGTGGATGGAAAATTCTTCATCAGATGGTGTTTTGAGAGTTTTGAACTGCTTGAGATTGTTGATCAGAGATCCGGTTTACCAGGTAGGACATAAAATCTCTGTGCGGTATATGTAAACAAATTATGTCATTTATAAAAATGTTAAACCATACCATGCAGCGATATACCAATAACAGCAAAGCTTTCAGGCCAAACGTGATAAATATTAAATATAAATACTGTAATATTTTAAAATATATTCTACTGTTATAATTTGTTATATAAAATATAAATATTATTATTAGTTTATATGGGTCATAATATAATTAAAATCTATTTTAAATGCCATTTATATTTTTTTTATATATTAGAAAGTCTTCTTTGAACTGCAGGGGGCTGGACATCTTGCTAAGGTAAAGATTTTCTAATTTCAAATTTTCTAATTTTTTAAGCTGTGTGTACACTTTGTGGCTTGTGGAAATGTATTTGTCTTTTATTGGATGTTTTTTAGTACATGGAGTCTGTCGCCACCATCTATCTAGAATGTAGAGAACAGACGCTGGACATTGAGCAGCTGGTTGCCATGACATGTAAGATAAATGTGGTTGCTAAATAAATAAAGTGTAAAAAAGAAAGATTGTCATCATATATACATTTATTAAACAACATAAATATAACATAATACACCCTAAAAACTGCATTGTATAAAAAATATTTAAGTAAATGTGACCCAGTCTGTGAAGTGACCCAGGCTAAAGTAATTTATTGTGATTTTTAGTTTTTCTACATAAAATCATTCTACATACTGTAAGGAATATTCTGTGAGAATTTAACATTGATATCTTTAATATTGTCTGATCAATATTATCATGTCAAAGATTGATATAATAGTGAAATTAATAGGTGAAATCAAACTTTGATGCTCGTTATCTCAGAATTCAATTTTTAGACTTTAGCCTGGTTTTCACAGACAGGGTCACATATATCATCAAATGTAAACACAGGGAATTATGGGAACATGTTCTATGTTTTACCGATCATTTTTTGGTGTTGACAATAATTTTTACTTATCCTAACAATATTTTACTGTAAAAGTTCATGTGTCATCTTGTTAAATACTAAAGAATATAATAATTCATAAAATGTAATAATTCGAATATCATCTATATAATTATTTTTCCATTTAAATCACAGACATTTTTTATAGCATGTCTTCTTTATTTTCTTACAGATATGTTTCAAAAATTCTCATCATTTGAGGAACAGAGACGGTGGATTATCAGTTGTGGGGCACATAAGGTACCTGCTTTATAGAAGAAAAAGAAAAAATTTAAAATGTGTTTATTATTGTGGTAATTGTTGGTAGTGTTTGCTAATGCAAGTATTATTTTGCATTAATCTTACTCTTACAGACCTTAGTGAAGCTGCTTTCTACACGGGACAGCGGTGTGGTGTTAGGAGCTCTGCTGGCCCTCACTACGCTAGCCGAAAGGTGTGTTTATATCACTCATATTAATCTACAGTAATTGTGTTAACTTATCTGGTCTAATCCATAATTCTTCTTATTTAGTCAAGAATGCAAAGAGAAGATCGGAGAGCTGTCTGTTGTGGAGCATCTTCTAGTTGTCTTACAAGAATATGACATGTTGTCTAAAAGGTAACCAAGGAGGACTTCTCAGAAATAAATCTAAAGTGGTGTTTGGCACAGGCTGATCCTGTTTTTGTGTGTTTTCTCTCAGGTTGAGCGCAGAGCTCCTGAGGATGTTGTGCGCGGTGCCGTGTGTAAGGGAACAGGTGCGCCAGTGTGACGGGGTGCCCGTGATCCTCAGCCACCTGCACGCCGACCACGTGAAGCTGCTGTGGAGCACCGTGTGGGTCCTCGTGCAGCTGTGTCAGGATCCAGACACCAGCGCTGAGATCCGGGCCTGGGGAGGCGTGCAGCAGCTGCTGAGAATCTTGCACGGGTGCGTCTCACGTCACATTATCACATTGATTTGGAGATTCATGATGCATACATCTAAAATCATGCAAACCTTTTCTCTTCAGAGAGCGAGTTTACGTGTCAGATCGTTCCACCATAGACGCGCTGTCAAGTGCCAACGCGGCTGGCAGGATACACAGACAGCACGTGTCGTCAGAAGTCAGTGCTCGGGAGACGGCAGAGAACGTCATGAATCTTCAAGCAGGTGGAATGTTAAACAAACTAAATTCCTAAATCAAATAAATGAAATTCCACATTGGGGGTGATAACTGAAAGCACTAATCCCTCATTCCCAGCATGCTGTGCAGCCATCACTGAGCTTGTACTGGATGACACAACAGCACATAATGTTGTGCAGGTAAATCTTACATTAATCTCAAATGAAATGGGTGCAAAAACATGTAGTAATAGTCTGGTCTAAATTAACACTGTCATTATATTTTAGGAGAATGGGGTGTACATAATCGGCAAACTGATTTTGCCACAAAGCATTAAAGGACCTCAGGCAAAATCTCTACAGGTTGGTGATCAAGTGCATTCAGATACAGGTTTTATAAGAAATTTGATTCACATATTAATCTTGGTGCTTATTTTGTTATGAAGTGTTATGCTTTTAGGGCTCTTCGGTTCCTTTTTAGTATGGAGCGCAATAGACATCATTTTAAGAGGTATCAGTATTTACAAAATTCACAACTCAAATTAGGTCAACAAGAAGCTTTGAAGGGAGTAAAGACGTAAAGTACAGCATTTTATTGTTTTTGGTTTGTTTATTCCAGACTATTTTCCCCAGAGCTATTTGAGATGTTTATTGATGTTGGACATTATGTTAGAGACATTTCTGCATATGAACCGTTGCAAGAAAAAGTCTCCCTTTTTTCGGTAAGATATGTGGTGGGGTGAGCAAAAACAGACACAATATGAGTTTAAGAAAATGTTTAAAGTGGCCATTGGGTGGCAGTCTCTCTCTCGCTCTCTCTCTGTCCCTCTCTCTCTCTCTCTCTCCTTTTTATAATTTAAACCTGTATGACTTTCTTTCTTCTGCAGAACAGAAAAGACAATATTTTGAAGAATGTTAATAACTAAACAACACTGACCTCTATTGACTTGCATTGTATAAAAAACAAAACCACTGAAGAGACATTCCTTAAAATATCTTCTTTTGGGTTACACAGAAAAAGAGTCATAAACAGGCTTTGAACCTCATGAGGATAAATAAATGATGACAAATTTTTATTATTATTGGGTGACCTTTAAGTGTGTGTAAACCGTCTTTACACGAAGACTATATTTATCTGTAGAAGGAAGACTTGGATGTTCTTGAAGAAAACATAGAGACTGTGAATCAGAATCGACCCCCGTTGAGAGTTATCAATGGTTATGCTGTTCTGGATCATCTGGGCAGTGGTGCCTTCGGCAGTGTTTATAAGGTGGTTGTTTTCTTATGTATTTATATGGCTCTCATCACACTAGGTGACACTGTAATTGCCTTATTTTTGTTCTCGTATAAAGGTTCGTAAGCAGAGTGGACAGAATTATCTCGCACTGAAGGAGGTGAACTTTCACAATCCCGCCTTTGGCAAAGACAAGCGCTCCAGAGACAGTAGCGTGGAGAAGATCGTCTCTGAGCTGACCATCATTAAAGAACAGGTTCATTTGTGCATTCTCAGATACAGAAAAACCCTGATGACTTAAACAAGGAAATAACAACTCGTAATTTTTTGCAGATGTCACACCCAAACATTGTAAAATACTTCAAAACATTTGTGGAAGGTAAGTATGCATCTGTGACTTCTTATTCGAACCACCTTTTGTCGTTTTATAACTAGCAGTATATTTTTGTTGTTCTCTCAGCTGATAAACTTTACATTGTGATGGAGCTCATCGTAGGAGCTCCGCTGGCTGAACATTTCAACTCTCTCAAAGAGAAACAGCAGACGTTTACTGAAGAAAGAGTGTGGAACATCTTCATACAGGTGAGCATCTGACCGGCAGAAGGGTCTGAATAAAACCAAATAAAGTAACATTATAATGAAACTTTTACAGATATGTCTGGCTTTGAGATACTTGCACAAGGAAAAACGCATCGTTCACCGTGACCTCACTCCTAATAATATCATGTTCGGAGAGAGAGATAAAGTCACCATCAGTAAGTCATGTGTCATTTTTTTCTAATTCTTTTATAATGCAAAAAAGTGCATAAATATTTATATTATTTATGCATTTAACAAATGTTTTATTCAAAGCAACTTATAATTGATTTAATGTTAATCTATCTATTTATCTGTATATACAAAAGTTTCCGGACCAATATTTTATCTTTTCACAGCTGATTTTGGTCTTGCAAAACAGAAACAGGAGAACAGTAAGCTAACGTCAGTCGTTGGAACAATACTGTACTGCTGGTTTGTGCTGAAATCATTCACTTTTTATTATGTAAAATTCTGAAAGTTTGCTGGGAAGCTAATGATGTATGTTATTGTTTGGTCAGTCCAGAGATTGTGAAGAATGAGCCGTATGGTGAGAAAGCAGATGTTTGGGCCACGGGTTGTGTTCTCTATCAGATGGTCACCCTCACACCTCCTTTCTATAGTGCAAACATGCTCTCGCTCGCTACTAAGGTAACAGATCTTTAGTTTTATGATCTGGAGTTTTTGCATTCTTAACTTGGCAATATTTTACGCAAATTTGAAGAATCTCTTATAATTTACTCATCTTTATGCCATCTCAGATGTAAATGACGTGATTTCTTTTTTAAAATAATTTTATATGTAAATATTGTCAATAATGTGGGTTTTGTCATGAAACAAGCAAGAACCACTGATGTTTTAAATATTGGTGTGCTGCCATATTTGAACTTCCTGTACTCAAAATAATAATTGTTTTTGCTCAAAAGAGGTATTCAGGAGACATTCATAAACCCACTGGGGTTATTAAGATTAAATCAATGATGGATGGATGTGCTTTTTGGAACTTTGGGATGATATGTAAAAAGATTTAATGATGGCATGTTAATATAAAAAATGGTTTTGCTCATCTGGGATGGCATGAGTTGAGTAAATTATGATAAAATTTTCAGATTTAGCTGAATTATTCATTTAAACATTTTTCTCTTAACCTATTCTTCATGTTTTTAGATTGTAGAAGCCGTCTATGATCCAGTAAAGAATGAAGCTTACTCTGATAGAGTTACACACATGATTCAATGGTATGAGCTCCCTAAAGAGTTTCAATCAATTTTTAATGCTGCTTTCTGAGTCCGTATGCAAAGTTTGTACTTATTTATCTAAAAAAGTCATAATTCAGATGTGATTTATAGGTTATGTAGGTAAAAATGTCCTTCTTGGCTCTCAACCAGGTGTTTGACTCCAAATGCAGACCTGCGTCCTGACATCATTGAGGTCAGTTCCAGAATTTCTGACATCATGATGAGGTTTGTGGACAGTCTCTGTGCATCCCATAATTCACTGGAGAGACGGGCGGAGCGAGACAGAAAGAGAGCTCAGAAGTACTTCCTGGAGAGTAACAGGACCAGGATGTGCAGCCCACAACAGGTTTGCTCAGAGAGTTATTTTTTTCATTGTGATGCAGGATGTGACATGATGCAGGATAAATATCCCATGCATGCTGTTTTTATTTCAGAGCGTAAGACTCAAAGTACAAGATGCTCAAGATGGACCACAGACACAGAGTTTCGAAAGTTCTGCATCTGGTTCAGCTGAAGAAGATCAAAGCCGAGGTTTCAGAGTTTTGCTTTAAGACGCAGATTACATCAGTAGCCTTTATCTTCTCTAGCACTGTGTCTAAGGGCTAAAACATACATGCAAATACATAACAACAAATGCTTCTTGCTACACAAACTGAAGGCTTGTTGCATTCCTAAGAAACCATAATTAATAATGCAATGCAAGTATGTAAATACTAACACTTCTTTCTTAATGATTAGAAATGCCCCAGTGCTGTGTAAAGTCTTCAGATGAACTAAACCTGGTCAGGTGAGTTTACATACATTGACATACAAGGGTTCATTTTACCCACTTAATTGAGTTGATTGTGAAAATTGGGCATTATATACCAGATACAAGGAACATGTATGAAAAAAATGAATGTTTGTTATCATGCAAAAGCATGATAAAGTAGTCATTCTGTGTTGTGCTCAGCAGTGGGGAGTTTCAGAAGGCAAAAACTCGACCAGGTAAATAATCTGCTGATAATGTGCACATATTCATACGCTTCGGCTGGTTTATATACAGTAGTATTTGTATTTCTTATGTTTAGAAAACAGTTCTGTAATACTGAATGTCAGTTTTGTTTTGTATTTACTTACAGCATCAGCAGGCATTTGTCTCTCCCAGAGAAAGGTTCGACAGATTGATGATCCAAACCATAGGCTTCTGGAACTTCTACATAAGATTGTGTTCATAACTCAGGTGAGATTGTTATGAGGGCAATTTCATGCAAATGTCAACCTTACCATGAAAAATATTTTTTTTATCCAATGTTTTCACCGTTCTGGGTAAATGTCAATATTTGGTGGTTACTCATGTGACGTTTCTCGAGAAGTTTTTAAAGCAGTTTTTAATGTTTAAATCATGATTTTTTAGTAGTCAGATAAAGTGCTGTTTTCAGAATTGTCACATCCATAACAGTCCATATTATAAATGTAAACTTTTATTTTCTACGTTATTTAATGTAAAAAAACTATTTTATGTTCTTTTGAAGAGTCATCTCTTCTCCATTAGTTGAGTATTATTGCTTCTGGTTTGTGTATTTTCTTACAAAGTATGTCATAAAAATCAGTGTTTTGACTCCATCAATGGGATTAAAATACATAGACAACTGTGTTTTTTATAATTTCAAGAGATTTTCCTGAATAAAACCTTCTTTGACTCTCATGCCTGCATTTTGTGTTTTTAGCTTCCACCTGCTCCCCAAAACAGCTTCAAGCAGCGAACAATTGAGCGCTTTAAGAAACCGCTGTTCTCTTATGGAAGTGATGCATACAATCTGAAGGTGGAGCTGAATAAGGTACGGATGTCTAAAGTCTTTAGGCATGAACACACATTACAGTCACAGTCTTTCAAATCTAGATTGATATACATTTCTCTATACATTGCATAGAGAATAACACAATGCATTTTAATGTATTTTAATACCATATGTCTTGTTTAATTATTTTATTTATTATTAATAATAGTTAGATGTAAAGTTGCTTTGCAACAATGGAAATTGTGAAAAGCGCTATATAAATAAAATTGAATAGATTAAACCACTACACCTGAAGTGTCAATCAGGAAATTTTAGCCTGTTCTTTAGCAGAACATTTTCATTGAGTAACGACTCCATCTAGTGGTTACTTAAGTGAGTTTTTCAAACACCTAAATAGGATATTAAATTAAAAATTCTGTCATAATTTATTTATCCTCATGTGATTTAAAACTTATATGACTCGTTCTGCTGTGGAACACAAAATAAGATATTTTAAGAAATGTGGTTTTGTGTTCATACAATGGACACAAATGTTTTCTTTTCTTGGGTCTACTATCCAACTATCCCTTTACCATAAAACCTTTATAGGTCCTTCAAGGAAGCCAGGAGCTGGTGGAGATGACATCAGCCAGCAGAGAATGGTGGTCTATGATCCAATCTCTCAGTTCAGAACCAACTGCTGCTGACAGTCGAGGTAGATGTTCCTCTTGGTTGGTGTTTAAAATATTAAAACCCTGCTGAGATTTATATCTGTTTTGTAGGGGAGTCAGGTTATTCAAGTCTTCAAGATGGACTCACGTATGAGGACATACAGGTGAGATTTGAATGATTGCCTATCATTTATTCATCCTCATGTCGTTCAAAACCTTTACTTTTTTTTTCTTCTTCTGTGAATGTATTTTGAGAAATGTCTTGGTGGTTTTGTGCAATGGAATTTAATAGGTGTCAGTGTTGTTTGTTAAACCAATGTTCTTCAAAATATATTTTTTGTGTATTTCTGTGGATAAAGAAAGTCAGGTTTGAAATAACATGATGGTAAATAAATGATTGGGTGAACTATCCCTTGATGAGAAACATCAGAAATCGCTCTTACTGTAAAAGCAGAGTAATGGCAAATTACGTAATCCATTTGTGTGTGTTTTTACATTTTCATACTACTTATACAGTTGAATATTTTCTAAAAATATTTGTTTTTGTGCGTTTTCTTTGTTGTTATTCTTCGTGAGATGAGTTTAATTTAAAAGATGTAGTCTGACTTTTCTCCTCTTTTTTTTCTTAGTTCTTTCTTGCTTTTCAGGTTATAATGTGGTGAATCCGGTTGGTTTGGTACATTGCTGGAAACTCAATATTGAATTACATTTTAAGAGATCCAAGTTTAATGAAAACACATACTTTACATTTGCAGATGACTCAGTCTGAAGTTTTGTGTTTCAGACCATCCTGGAGGAGGTGCTCGAGGAGAACGGCTATTACAACACAACCCTGAGCAGGTATTCTTCGGACACAAAAAATTTGGTTTGTGTTAAATTTCCACAGCATTCATTGGCTGTCTGTGTGAGTTACAGGGGCGGGCTGGATTCAGGAGCAGGATCGAGAGGTCACACCCCATGACCTGAAGCTCATCAGTGATTGACACCTGTCATGTTTGGAAATGAAACATCTTGCCAACAACCCTCCAGGTCAACCGCTACACGTTAAGACGACCTGAACATAATCACATTATGAGTCATAAGATGATTATAATTCAAACTACAGGCTGTGTCTGAGGAACACACGCTGTGCGTTGATCTTTGAAATATATTAACAAGTCAATGCTGTCGTGCAGCGGAGATAATGTGAAATAGATGATTCATATACCTCATTTTAATCTGTGCACTTTGACGTGGGATATTTTCTTATTTTTGTTTTTTTCTAGTTGATTTGACAAAACAAGGGTTAAATAGATCGATTGAAACTATAATTTTCATATTCAAAAGGCATAGTTCAGCTAAAAATAAAAATTGTCATTTTTTTTATTTATCCTCGTGTCATTTAAAATATGACTGTATATGATTCTCTGTCTTTACAGAACACAAAAGAAAATATTTTGAGAAATGTCCCTCTGGTTACAATAAAAGTCAGTGGGGGTCAATGTTTGGTTACCAACAGTCCTCAAAAAATATCTTTCTTTTGTGTTCTGCAGAAGAAAGTCATACAGGTTTGAGATGACATGAGGGTGAATACAGTAAAAATTTAAAGAATTAAAAATGTTCTTTTTGGGTTAACTATTGTTTTTAGAAGTGTCCACATAGATGGAGATAATCGATTTTAAAGCATTTGTCAAGTGTTGTAGATTTATATACTATGACAGTGTATAAGCTTTGCCTTTATAATAAGGCCAATTGTGGGGTACAAGACCTCATTTAAAATATATAATTATACATTTTTAGATGGAAATAAACATTATGGGAATTTAAAAACATGTATGTGAACTATAGGACATAAAAGAAATATTGCACTAGCGATAATCAAATGCAATAATATTTGTGACATTGACTATGGGTTGATAAATTGGTCAAATTTGCTTGCTTTTGTTTTTGTCACATTACAGTTTTGTATAATTGCACATATTTTTGTGTGTTATTCTAAAAGAAAAGCATTAAGCACTGTATACTTCCATGTACAGAATGCAAAATGACATTCTCTATATAGACTGCATATCTTGAAAAGACACAGTGAAGAGACATGACAAAAAATGGCAAGTAAATATTTATTGATTTACTTTATATTGATAAGATTTCAAATAAGATATACACAACTATACATACTGCACTGTTATTTAAGGAAACAAAAACATGGACTGCACAAGGGAATAGCACATAGTTTCCTATTGTTTAAAGGCTGAGAAATGTCCATATTGTCAAGCTGTTTCCATATGCATAGAGTCTAGAACCACAAGTTTATCCCCCCAAAAATGGGATTTTAATATTGTTTCCCTGCTCTGATATGAAAAATATGTTCCCGTGTCTATAGATATGGCAGAGAATAAGGCAATCCAAATACATCTGTACAAACATCCATAAATAAAATTCCATCGCTTTAAATTGTGAACGAAGTTGACGTCTTCAACTGTACACGTTTCCAACTGCGTATGGAAGACATATAACATCTCTCTTTACATGGTCTACTGTATATAAAAATGACAGCAATGAAGGTAAACTATTGTCCTCCTGCCATTTAAAGTGACACCGCTCATAAATTACTATCGGTATGCAGATGTTCGCTACCTGTGCGCTGTAATTATGGGTCGCCGAACGTACGTGCTTTCCGCTTTCGATCTGTTCCTTAACACCGCGTGCAAAAGCGTCGCACCTGTTATACAGGTTTAAATGATGCCAACATGCATCTAGACTGCTAGTCACCGCTAGCAACAGACATACATTCAGAAATAAATGACACATGAATATACATAACACATAATCAATCCTTATTTTAAAAGACATACCGTCTCTGACAAGATACGACATTTAGCTGCTCTTATACGAATAGCCATGCATCAGCAGCTATTGCACATCATCAATATTCCAAGCTCTGATTTAAAAGAGTAGAGTCTAGTGTTTACAACAAGTGCTTTTGCAAACAAAATGGCAAAGAATCGCCCGAACAAATAAAATATCTAATATCACCATCTGAATAGTGACATTTCAGTACAAAGCAACTGTACTCGCAAGAAATTGGACATAATGGTTTGCGTCTTAAACACGTCATTCCTAGACCTGTAAAAAAGCACGTTAAATACATTCAAGAGGAAAACTACAACCGAAGTTGGTCAGACTGAAAGTAGAGGAAGCACGTTTGGTTTAAGGTTGGATTTGAAAGGCCAGCAGCTCTTCTGAATGCATGTTATTGAGAGATCTCAGTTCAGGAAGCTTCAGGAGGAGCTTTGTGAAGATGGCGGCTTCGTTCGAGTGGTTCTTCATGATTAGGTTCCTCAAAGCTCTGATCAAGGTCTCCTGCAAGGCCTCCACGGCATTCACATTCTCGATGGCCGACCGATCTGCACAGGCAAACAGTGTTTGTGTTAAACGTTTGCGAGATGCATGCGCTTGATATCTGTTAAATATGTCAAGACTTTTTCACTGGATTTTTGAAGAGTGTCGTTTACCTGCAGACACAAGCACCACGGCCGTGAAGAGACTCATCTCCTCCTCATTTAGCTGCAGGGCCGTCAGCTTCTCGCTGAACTCAAACATGCAGGTGAGGAGCTCGCCGGTGCCCATGGAGCGCAGCAGATCAACATTGTACTTCCTACCGCTGAGGAAGGTCACAGTCCTTTCTTTCACGTCAAACAGAGACACGAATCGCACCATCAACACCTGCATGCAAGGAGAAGAAAAAGGTTAATAAAGAGATTGTCACTATATAAAATTTTACAGATGTTTGTATGTCAAGACGTGTGCAATTACCTCAAAGGTTCCCGCCTTGAGAAGGTTGACCTGGTCGTGTTGGGAGAGGTCCTGGAAACCTGGGATCCGCTTTGCGAATTCCACAACTTCTCTAACAGCAGGGATGAAACTCTTGGAGAACTCCTCCCAGATTTCATGACCGGGCTTGCAGGGGTCCACGAAGGGAGAAACGTTCATGGGACATACCTGAGAGAAGATATCGTCAAATTACACATTTGTATCTCCTTCGATAATATTTTAGAAGGCTGTGGCTTTGTTTAAAAACCTCGTAAGCTGCCTACGAAGGCAACATTTAGGTCATCGTATCATAGAAAGGTAGCATGATTATTTTCTAGAAGTCTGGAGCAGGGTAGCATCCATCTATGTGATTACATTCTTTGTCATTTGTTTGACTCTTTTACTTGTTTATGATACATTTGAGACATTATAGATTTGTGGGTCATATCTCTGCATGTGAACAGCATGAAGCACAGAATTGTGCAGTGTGTTCCAAATTGGTCACGTACACAGCGAGGCATCTCACTAGGTTTGGGAACGAAGCCAACAGCCCTCAGGGAGTTAGCGACGCAGCTAATATTTATAAACACAATATCTGCCTCAGTAAGCAAAAGGTCACTAACCAGATGCCTTCTGTATCCTCCTCTCTGAGGTTCATTTATGTTGTTCCCGTTGTACGCGTGGCACGGCAAGTTTTCTGACTGGCTTTGACTGCTGTGCTGGGTCGTGTGGTACCCGGTCGCATGTTCCCTGTAAGGCACAGAGGTAACTCGTAGGACTTTCTGACAGTCCGAGCGTCTCTGACTGTTGCCGTTGTTCCAGTGATTCCAACATTCCTGTGGCAGTTCCTCGTCCTTGCTGCTGGTGCTCAGCGTGTCCGAGCTGGCCGGAGAGACGGATCCGCCGCGCCCAAGTCCGTTGCTCGTCACGTCTTCCTCCCCGCTGTCTGACGAACAGGACGATGCTGAACTCATAGACGTATCCATTGGAACGACCGACCCGTCCCTGGAGAGTTCGGAGGCTGACCGTGGTGAATCCGGCGGTGATGGCGAGGAGGAGTTCGAGTCGCTCTGGCTGGTTTCTATGGCACACGGTACGGCCTGACCGCCGTGAAGCATGCGCTGCAGCTGACTGTTGTTCATTATGTTATTCATGGCCGTCTGCATCTCCAGAAGCATGCGCTGTTTCTCACGCTTGGGGATTCTTCCGAATCGTACAGCTGAAAGACATGTGCATTTTTAAATATGGCACTCTTAAAATAGTTCGAGCTCAACGGGACAGCTCAATGGTCATACTCACCATCTCGGGACATGCCGACAGACAAACACTTCTTGAAGCGACACTGCTGACAGCGATTTCGGTTTATTCGCACGATGGTGCAGCTTTCGGTTTTGAGGCATTTCTTATACTGAATGTTCTGCTGGATGCTTCTTCTGAAAAAGCCCTGTGAGACAAAAATCAATTCAATTATTACTTTGCAAACATCATACCTGCATGTTTTATTTATGTTTGCTGCTACTGTTACACACTATTAAATTCAATATTTACTCAACATTCTAAAAGATTGTACGAGACACTGTTTCCTACCTTGCAGCCCTCACAGGCATGAACGCCGTAGTGAAAGCCAGAAGCAACATCTCCACATACTTTGCACAGTAGCACCATTCCATTAAGCTCTGAAGAACAGCAAAGCGTTAGTCTATACATTAAAACATGACGAAACATGACCATACAGAAAAAACTAAATCTAGTTTGGCGTACTGTATATAAATAAGGAAGTTAACGTCATTGCACTAGCTCATAATAAAATATAAAAAATAAAATCTACTTTTTGCCAATAACCTTAAGAGGTGCAGTAGTATTTCTAAGAAAAACAACTTACTTGTAATACCACTCTTAGCAGCGAGCGCCGGCCCCGTCTTTTCAGAGGCATGGCCGCGCGGGTGGATGGGTTTGGAGAGCAGCCCAGCGAAGGGCATGTCTGTGGTACGGCTCTGATTTGTGTTCAGAGGTGGAGAGGATGATGGGGAGCGGCTGTTTGAGCTGTCAATCATGCATGGCTCTGGACTGGAGGCGGAGCTTGAGGAACAGACGTAGGCTATCACGCCTCCTAAGAATTAAAGAAAATAAACTTTACGTTTACATGTACAACCAGTTATGAAGAAAAATTACAGATTTCAATTTTGCATATGGAATGTCCCTTTTAAAAGCGTTTTTACTTATTCTTGATAAACTAACCGTTGTTTATTATTCACATACTACTTAATCACGTTACATAACTTGATTTCAATGAGTACTAGCATCATCTTCACAAGAAGGCATTGGGAATGACAAATAGGTATTCAAGTTGACCTCATAATGAGGTATTGCGCAATCTCTCTCTAACTCCCTCTCATGATGGCCATATACTGTCGAATCCTCAGAAATAAGGTGAAATGTAAAAAGTGTTTTGTGACTATATGACTAACAAAAATATATCATTCATCATCATAATGCATGGTAAATAAATACGGTCATTTAAAACCATCACTTTAATATAAAAGTAATAAGCTGTCAAGTCGAATAAAACTCACCAAATTTTTTTATTATTTTTAGATTAATTGTAAAAAAAGAAGTACGCAAGATGGTACAAACACGAATCTTCGTTTAAATGGTCAGAGGTTGTTACTTAACCAGATGTAACCCTGACTTTCTTAGTCCCACCCACACGTGGACCTCTCGTGTTTTTCTACCGAGAAAAATCTAGGTCACTAGATGTCTGCTGTCTTTCTCACGTGGTACTGCAGTGAACCTCGCGTCGGGCGAGCGTGCTAAATTATGCAACGACACGCCCCTGACCAATCGGAGAGCGGGTGAAGAAAAACGTCGCCCGTGTTCGTCTAATCAGAGAAGACGACCGCGATTCCTAGTACACAGAGGCACATGGCTAGGCTACGAGTGCCATGTGAGCTCGAGCTTCAGAACTCGGAGTACTCTGAACGTGACGTCACGGGCACTCCTAACCCACATACAGTCTGACCAATGGAAAACACATCAGCTCGTGCACCGGCTGCAAACGTGATTTAAATCGACAATATTTTAACAACAACAAATAGAATTCTTGCGTTATTTTTTAACGCTGTCAAACTGGTAATGTGTATTTCTAGTATTGTTAACATTTATAACATTAATATTGTCCATCTATTTGGGGTCTCAGAGATATAAGCGCACGGCTGATCTTTTCTGAATGATGAGCACAACAACTGTTTGCATTCGTATTTTTTAGTAATTGTCTACGATTTTCGCATAATGGCTACATGTAAACATTATTTTGCGCAAATACAGCATTGTGGTTGCCTGACATTTAAAGTAAACATGTATAATTCCAACCGATTTTACATACACTGCTTGCTTCACATAGCACGAGCATGTTTCTAGCATTAAAACACGTAATAATGAAAAGGAAATCACGGTTGGATTGTCTAAATAAAACTCCCCTTACCTTGTTTTGCTAGATCCATCTCAAGAGATTTTACTCTTCAGATGACTCTCGATAAATCTATATTTCAACCGGTACAAATAATTCCAGACTGACAGCTAAACGTACAACTTGCAGTTAATTCGAAGTCAAGCCGATTTAGTAGCTGCCTGTGAACTGGACACAATGTATCATTAGATCGCTGTATGTATCATTCTGACTTCCAGCAGCTGCGTTTGATCTTCCGCGTCACAATGGAACTCCCGCGCTAAGCACGAGCTCACTCAGAACTGAATGTTCTCTACTATAGCGCGGTCTCGTCAGCGGCTCCGCCTCCTCGTGTGCGCGCTTGACTCACTTTAACCCAGTGACACACTTTTCAGCCTCCCGGAGGCGGGACTTTAGCTCGCGTACCCGCCGCTGCAACGTGAGTCAAGCGAGTTTGGGAACATCGTGTTGTTCTGAAGTTTTGAACACTCGCCACTCCCTGTCAACATAGCAACAAACGCCACGGGCAGATAATGGGGGTGGGAATGTCGTACCACCCCCACCCAAATGAACTCCAGGAGATGATCGAGAGAAAACTTGTATGAAGTTTTAGTTTGCTATTAAGCTATTGGATTTGGTTGATTTAATAATAGGTCTTAGCTTTAGGCTACAATATTACGAAAATTAATTTTAAATGTAATGATGATTATACTTTTAATCAGATTTAACAGACTTGTATAACATGAGCACTAACTAGTGCTGTTAAAGCATGATTTTGAGCTATAGGATTATTAAGAAATCAAAAAGAAACACAGATTTCTTAAAAGTCTCTATTTTTTAGGCTTGTTTCTTTGCTTTGACTTTTTAATTTATCCTGTACAATAAATTCTGTACAATGTCTTGAAGAACACTGTAGGATTTCTGTGAATTAAAATACACAAACCATAAGCAGTACTACCCAACAAATGAAGAAGAGATGACTCTTTGAAGAACATATAATAGTTTACTTTTATCTGTCTATTTATGAGGAAAAAATGTTTTTCCCCTTTATTTTTAAATCCAAGTCATTTCAACGTACTATTTTACATTTTGGCCAGTGATTTGCTTTAAGTAACAAAAAAGGTTGAAATTGTTTAACTTTATCAGATGAGTTTATCTGATGAGTTAAAGTTGATTGTACTCAAATTAAAGGCAGCACACATTTTGTGTGTGCAATTTTTATACTTCAAGGAATCAGAAGCATTTTGGGCAGCACAACCCCCAAACAACAAATATATTAATGATGACAAAAAACAGAACCTGCTCACAGGTTTTTGACCTTGTGGTTCACAGTCTGATCGTTCAGTCATGTTTTGCTATTTGTTTTGGACCAGGTTGCATGAAAATGTTTATATACCTTCTCACTCTTTCCTGCTGAACCCTGCTGTTGATTCTATTACATAAATATATTAATGCTTAGCACATTTTACTTTACCTAAGTTTCATGGTTTAATGCTATAAACCTTGAGGTGACCTTACATTGAATACATGATCTCCTATATATATAGAAGTATTTTAAGTAGTTGTAGGAATATGGATGCCATGATGTGCAGTTCAGGTTGTCATGGGGTCCAGCTTGATGACGCATTTGCGGAGGAGTTCAAAGAGGTTTAGGTTTAAGCTTTCAGCAGGCAGTCAGGTTCTTCCACACCAGACTCTGTTTACATTATCTATATGTACCTGGCTTTGTGTACAGCTGCATTGTCATACCGGAATAGAAACCAGGCCCTTCCCAAAACAATTCTTTAAAATGTCAATGTATAGCGCAGCATCGTGATTAGTTTTCACAGAAATGACTAACAGCCAAACCCATATAGTATATACTCTATGACCCATATATACTGTACAGTACCAGTCAAAAGTGTAGATATGATTGACAGAAATGTTTCTCATGATCTTAAAAATCTTCTAATCTGAAGGTCTATATTTCTATGTTTGAAATGACTTTTGTAGACAAAAAATACAATTGTGCCAACATATTAATTTCTTTAATTAGAAAACTAATTAAAACGTATTTTTTTTATAAATTACTTGCAAAGAAATTTTTCAGTTCTGTTTAAAAAGTTTCTTAGGTTGAGACCTCAAGAAGCTGAATGATGAAATGTCAAGAGGATGATTTTACAAATACTAGACAAAGTGTGACTACTTTTAAAGATGATCAACACTAAATATAACATAGTGTTCATTTATTTTAGATGCTTTTAGTTACAACTTAATTCCCACAGTTACAATTGATTTTTTTCATGGTTTTGATGAGTTTACTTTCTAAAATGTGGAAGAAATCTAAACATTATGTCCAAACTTTTGACTGGTACTGTATGGAGAGAATAAAAGAGAGAAAGAATATAAAATATGAAAACAGGTATACTGTGTCTAAAGTTCATATTCACAAATACTATATTATTAACACTTTTCCAATTAAACATGTTTAGTAATTTTGATAGTTTTTTTTATTTAGGATGTGATTAATCACTTTCATTATGAGAAATAGCAAAACCACGATTTTCACTGGTGGTGACACAAAGTTCCCGTACAGAATGACCCACATACTAAAGGATCATAAATTCAGTTACATAACAGCGGTAGTAGATTTTATAAGCTATTTCCAAGACACCAAATGGCTTTAATAAGCCACAGAAACACTGTGTCCGTTTTAAAGGCGGATAAGAGGAACGTCTAAACACAGATGTAACATTTTCCTGTAGTCTGGAAACTGATTCAAAGAACTCCAGGACACGATGTGCTGTACAAATGAAAGGCGTGGTTAGATGTACAAGGTGAACTGCTAAAAATAGCCATATAGTTTAGTAGGTCTATTGCATTCAGTATGGCCACATAATGTTACATATTAACCCAATCTATATGTCAGATCTTCACAGTACCTGCTTTAATGTAAATGTCACAGATCTCTGCTACAGAACCTTACAGAGGTTGTAATCATGCTTAAATATATCCCTTTTTCATTTATAAATAGCCATGTTTTTCATTTGGCTTTAGACTGTGAATAGAGAGCAGATGAACATTTGTTTGATAAAGAGATTTTCGGGACAATCATACAGATCATTGTGACTGCTGATCCTCATTTGAGATGTTCTTAACAGAGCAGCTCACAATAACATTCAGACAATACTGACATCTAGTGGACAAACCAGGCAAGATCATTTTCACATTTTGAGCAAATAGTGAGCAGGTGATTTGTTTTTAGATGTTCATGACCCTGCCTGTGATGTTTGAACAGCTCGCCACGTGTAAATGTGATATCAAGAAAAAATAACAGAGAGCTCAAACAGAGTCTGGTGATCAAGCTGACCTCTACTCAGAGATTCATTCAGATAGTTTTTCTCTAATCACAATCAACATTATACATTATTAAAAATTTTAATATAACACAACTTCACTGTAAAATCAACTTGTTTTTAGTCATTTTAACTATTTTTACATTACTTCAACTTATCAAATTAAGTTAAAGAATTTCAATGTACAGTATTTTTATACCTTATAGCAACTCACCATTGGCCAAAATGTAAAATTGAAATAACTTAAATAAGAGTGATTGGATTGGGGCAAAGAACTTTTACAGTGTGTTTCAAGTTGAAGACTTATAGTTTGTAATGTGATTATATTTTGTTTAGATTTTCTGTTATTTGTAGGTACAGATGCTTTTCACAACATCTCAAATCCTGCTGGATTATATAAATCAGGTAAAATCAAATTAAAATTAAATTAACTGCAAGGAAGTCTAGAAATGAATCAGCTAACTTTTGTTTTTATTCAAAAAAAGAAAAAAGCTGCTAAAACATTTACAATTTATCTTTCATGTTCCATGGAAAAATAACACCATAAGCTATAAAGGATGTGAGGGTGAGTAAAATTAAGCCAGAATTTCCATTTTTGAAATATGCATTTATGCAACACGTTTATAAAGCTACTGGAATGCAGCTTTGAAATAATTCTAAATGTAAGTGTTTATGCCGCAGGGTGTGAAACTTAAAATCATTAGCCAAATTTTTGCCAAACCCATTCTTTCCATTTGTGGTGAGCAGTCACACTTGCACTTCTTGATAGCAGTGTGTGTGGCAATGGGTTTGGCTGTGCTTTTGAGGGCAGAGGTTTTGAAAATGTCTTTCGCAAGTTTTGTGAATAATGATAAAAACTGACTTGTGAGAAGTCATAAGTGATCCATCAGGCTTTCAGTCTGGGTTTGGTTAAATCAGGGATTATATAATATCTATTTAGCATATGAGAGGTGTTAACTGATATAACTTCTGATGTGTGTGCGGTGAAAGGTCATTCGATTTGATGTTAATGAACTTTGACCTCCTGACCGATATAAAATATCAAATGAAATGTTTCCTGTGTGGAATGGAATGTTTTCTTATCACTGTTGATTGGACACGGTGACATTGAGTAGCTTCTGATTCACCAGCTTATTACACAATTTGGGCAGTTACCGTTTATTCAAGTTATAAGACAATACAGTAAGTTTGCTACAGGTGAAAGGTGAATCCTCCTCAAAAGCCCATATTTGTGGTAAAATCCCTGTAATGCCTCAGGAGGATAATAGCTTTTTAAAAAGTATGGGCAATTCCATCATTGTGGATGTGACATTGTTAGTTGAAACTTAAATGATACATTTTCACAGAATGTATTTATTACCAATATATTGAATCATCTGTTTATATTTGACTAAAGTCCTGTTGATAGAGACCAGACATCAGAAAAATATCAGTCTATACACAAGTTTTAAAAATGGAAACATACATGTTATGAAAGAACACATGTTTATGAGAGGCAACATACTTTGTAGGATTTCTGTCTAATAAAATAACTACACAAACCAGAAGCAATAATACCCAACAAATGGAGAAAAGATGACTCTTTAAAGAACATAAAATAGTTATTTTCATTTGTTCAGTCTGTCCAATATATGGGTCTAGCTCTACTAGTTATGACTAGTCCTATTATCAACTAGGTCAATGCAGTGCTATTTGTTGACATGACCTTTTTTTGTGCGTGTGAAATATTTCTGTGACTGATGTTTAAACAGCGTGTGAAAACAGTCAGCATTTATTTGAAAGAGATAACGCGTCATTGAAACATGCAGTAAACATATGACATCACATAATGTAAATGATGTACACTGTACAATTCAGCCACAGTGTTTATTTATGTTTTTTTCATGAAGCAAGTGCACAACAGTTCATTCAGGCCAGAGGTGGCATGTAGCAATATGTACACATCGTTGTTTTTTGTCTTTTTTATTCACAAGCAAGCCTCTGTAGGGCCGTCTTGACGTTTAAGTTTAAAAAATACATACAAACAAAATCGGGCAGGGGACGGACGATGATGGATGTAACTTCTCATCCCGTTACATGCACATAATTTCACTGACTTTAACTAAAGGAGAAAACAAAAGAAATACACAATACGCTGATGAAGGGGAACGGTTTATAAGCTGTATTTGTTTCAGATACCATTTCAAAAGAAAGGATATAGATACATTTAGTTGTTAAAGACAATAATAATAATAATAATAATAACAACAATAATAATAATAATAAACAATAGTATTCCTCTTCTGCTAAGGTAATTCAAACATTCAGATAATTGGAAAATAAAGTCCCAATCTACTCTTTGTATAAAAAGAAGCTTTCAAGTCAACAAGGAACAAAGGAGAGTTTTCGTCACAGAGAGGTGTACAGGAAGGAAGAGGGGCCAGATGCATGTCGCACTTGGTGAATGTGCTTTTAGCAGATGGGGAGAGGTAGAGAGGCACGGTAGGGCTGGGCAAAGGGGTATAGTGTGTGTTTGTGTCGGGGGGATGATACTGTAAGAGAGACTTATGTGGCGTATCTCTTCGTCCACTGTTTGGCTATTCTGTCATGTTCCGTTCTGTTGGTCAAGTACTGTGTGGCGATGCTTCCGACCAGAGGATCAGCTGTGGAAATAAAACGCATGACTAAAAAATGTAATTTAAAAAAAAAATTAAGTATTACATTTTGGCATGTTACATATGATAAATTGTTCATTCTATCAAAATAAAAACGGTGAATTTGGCAGATGTTTCATCCAAATATGCATATACGCAGTATATTATATTATATTAAGTGACGCTTTACACTTAACATTAGTTAATGGTTTAAAAATGAAATGAAATAAAAGAATAAAATTTAATAATAAATAGTTACATTAATATATAGATGCTCAAAATAATTAAGTAAATAATAATAATTATTAATCTTAATAATGATATATAAAATAAAATGCCTAACCATAACCCATTCGCTAACATGAACACTTTGACTGCACTTATTAATCTTAGTGCACGCCAATTAATAAAAATAATAAAGAACTATATTGCTCATTTATTTGTTCATATTTTATTTTACTTTGTTTTATTTTTAAATTCAGATGCCAATTTTTTTATTCTCACATAGTTCAGAAGACTTAAAATATTGTGCAGAAATCTTTTACTGCATCCTTTCTGAAACGAAATGAAGCATGTGGGTGAACGGTGACAGAAGTGGCTTTTTGGGTGAAATATTTGCACAGTTCATAAGCTGGAACACTTCGAGTCTCACCTGGATTACAGTCTGTAAGTAGAGAGCAGATGGACAGCAGGACCTTTGAGATGGTGAGAGCAGGACTCCAGTTGTCCTTTAAGATGTCCAGACAGATCACCCCCTGACTGTTGATGTTACAGTGGTAGATCCTCGTTCGAAACGTGACCTAGTAAAAGAAAACAAACGTCATTAGAATGAGAGCACTTCCTTTATCTCCTGTAAATAAGACTTATTTCAGAATGTGCTGAATTTGCAAAAGTCAGTGTTCAGTAACGCTATTGCTATTTGTGCACATGTACAGCAGAAGTAATCCAATGCTTGTTTGGCATGTTAAAGAGAAGATTCAGATGCCTGGATTACAGATGTGCAGTATGCCGGAACTACAACATTTAAAATTTTATTTTGTTTGTACTGTCAGATGGTAATCAAACACAGCATGTTACATAAACAGATTATCAGCAGATACAATTCATTCCTAAACGTGCCTTATATATAAGACACTCTGAATACTACAGAAAGATCCATATGCATCTTTGAGAGCCCTGGGCTTTCAGGGCAAACCTTTAACGGACCTTGACATGCCCTGCCTGACATCCATGACAGTTTAATTACTAGCAGAATGACTTCCTTCATCCGCTCTACCCACAAACCTACATGAGCTGAAAGAACGAAGACACATGATAACGTGGCCTATCTGAAAACCAACATCTTATGGTACATGTGGTTTGAAGGTTGGATGAAAGGGACGGTTTAGGACAATGATAAAGACACATGGGAACTGGGGCGGCTTTGCTGTGCTAGTGGGGAGGAGAGAGAGAGAGAGAGAGAGAGAGAGAGAGAGTGTGTGAGAGGGAGTGTGAGAGAGTGTGAGAGAGAGAGAGAGAGAGAGAGAGAGAGAGAGAGAGAGAGAGTGAGTGAGTGAGAGAGAGAGAGAGAGTGAGTGAGTGAGAGAGAGAGAGAGAGAGAGAGAGAGAGAGAGAGAGAGAGAGAGAGAGAGAGAGAGAGAGAGAGTGAGAGAGAGAGAGAGAGAGAGAGAGAGAGAGAGAGAGAGAGTGTGTGTGTGAGAGAGAGAGAGAGAGAGAGTGGAGTGAGTGAGAGAGAGAGTGAGGAGGAGTGAGGTGAGAGGAGGAGGAGGAGAGAGAGAGAGAGAGAGAGAGAGAGAGATATTGTTTCTCTGTATCATCATAGTTGTGTTGTGGACCCAGCTAATCTCTTGAATATCATTTTTTTTTCAGATTCCCATAAAGCGTTATAAGCTCTTATTAAAAGACATTTAGCCATGTGTGTGTCACAGATATTTTATTGCTCTTACCTTGGGTGGTTTAAACGGATAGTCAGGTGTAAATGCAATGTCAAGGAAAAAGACCCCTCCCTCGTACACAGAGCCCGGCGGTCCTAAAATAGTTGACCTCCATTCATAGATGTTGTCTCCTTTGGGACCGGCACTGTTATTGAAACACATAGAAAAGACATATGAGAAGAGGAACAAGGCCTGGCCGGCCATTCCAGTAAAATAAATCATCATTAATTCATGAGTAAAGAGCCAAGAACGAACATTACAGGCCCAGTGGAGATCCTAACACACCTTAAGCTAAACCAACAGGATATTTTAACCGTTGATGTTTACTAATAATGACTAGTACACAACTGTTTACAATGACTAATTGTGTGTTGGTGACTGTATGCATGTGTGAAGCAAACACACTCATGTATTCAAGTAATTGCACATAAAATATTATTATAGAAATTAAACGGGCATAATAACTACTGAACAGATCAGCCATTTATTTAGCCATTTACACAAGTCATTTATGGGATGTAACAATACATTTAGCTCACGATTCGATACACTACACAACACTGGGTTCACGGTATGATTGTATCACAATATTTTAAACAAGATTTTAAGAAAATCAAGCTGTAATACAAATAACGGTTTTAGTTCCAAACTAACCATTTTTAATAAACAAAATTTGTTATATTCACAACTTATTACACAATTGACTAAGCCTTAAATTAGCATTCTGTATGAAAATAGGTCTGTCGCTGAAAAATAATTGAATTTTACCATAAAATTAATAAAGCTAAACTTCTTAAAACATAAAAGCACAAAATATGTAAAACACACCATAAAAAATAAATCGCCATAGCTCAAAGGTTAAATGCTTCATCATTTGTACTGCAAGTCACTTTGGATAGAAGCATCAGCTAAATGAAGAAATGTAAAATGTAATACATTTTGTAATGCGATATATCGTGCCATGATATATCACCATTACACCCATAGTCATTTACATACACGAGGCAAATCAGGTAAAACAGACCGTTTAAAGTCTAAATGTCAAAGAAATACATTACAAAACTGTTGTGAAATAGCACACTTCAATAACAATGAGAAAAAGCAAACGGTACAGATATGAAGAATGTTCTGTGTTAATAGAAACACGCGCTGCTGTTGTAAAGGTCAATGATGAGTGTCTCCTAATCATGAAGATGTGAAATCTCCTTCAGATTCATTCAAAAAGATGAACCAGACATGTTCTATAACATGATGAAGTGTATCAGATGAATCTAAGTGACACTTTGAGATAAATGTCAATTGCTCATTTTTCTTCATCGTGTTTCTGTTCCTCACGCTCGACTGCAAAGTCAGTCTTTAGTCTTATATCTGCTAAAATAATGTTGACAGCTGAGCACACGCCAAAGAAATCAGCACACTTCACAGAACTATCATTGAGTTTTAATCGTTTGTTTGCTGCCACATCTGACAGATTCTTCCATGATAAGTGTCATATTTAGACATCAGAAATGTGATCAGTGACACAAATACTGGAGGGGTGAAACAACAATTCCATCTGCACTAACTAGTTAACTACTGCAAAGACTAGAAAACAAACATACGAGTTGCCATTCATGTCTCACGCACAACCAGTATGAGAAATACTAACGTGTCAGTTCAGATTATTATCTGCATGTGTCAGTGCTTGTTTTAGTCAACACCAGTAATCATACACAAATGTGTCTTCGGTGTGGATCATTTCTACACTAACGACCTAATAAAGGATGGAGAAATGTCAAATAGAAATGCAGTGAAGCTAGTTTTACTGTAGACAGTTCTGGAAGATAGTCTGCATCTATTATAGCATGTAGGGCAAGACATAAATAATGTCACATCAATAATGATAACTATATAGGTGTATAACTGTATATCTGAGCCCTTTAAATTCAGAAGGATTTTGACTGGCTGTCAATGTTTTCTTTACAGTAAAGGCAAATGATTATGTGGTATAATAAAAATAATGAATTGATTAATTTCTTAAAGGAATAGTTCACCCAAAAATAAAACAAATTCTGTTATCATTTATTCACCCTCATTACTATCAAAACCTATTTTATGTGTTACACAAAGAGGATATAGTGAGGATAATGGTTCATATAATGGAAGTCAATGAGGATTCATATTGTTTGGTTATCAACATTCTTTAAAATAGAAAGTCATACAGGTTTGGAATGACATGAGGGTGAATAAATGATAAGATAAAATGATAATAATCTCTCACAGAGAAAGCAAAGATTTCTTCCGGCCTTGTGGGAAATGCCGTTACAATCCATAAAATCAAACGCATCAATGCCTGTTGAACCATTCAGAAACAATTGATGTTTACCATACAGCTGTGTGCAGATAAAGTTCATGGCATTAATTCAGCACCGGCATGGCTTGTGTGTCAACTGTCAATTACATCATCTGACCTGATTCTTTTTTACTCAGGCCCTGAACGATCAAGGCATCCCACAACTAATAGAAATAATATTAGTGCTCATGTCTAAAGTCCTGTTCTCAATCAAATTCTCTCAAAATCACATCAGACAATCAAGTGATATCAAGTGCGTCACCATGCCAACCGCATCTGTCATTACACATATTTTGCCAGGATGTCACATCTGGAAAACTTGATTGTATTTCACAGTTACTGATTTAAAACAACTTACACAGCAGTAAATACAGTTACCCATGAAACATCTCCTCATGAGTAACTTTACAAACCCTTTAAAGAGCTCTTTAAAGTCATGTACCAAAACTCTGTCATCGCTCTAGTGTTACTTCTATAAATTAGAGCTCCACAGAGGTTTGTGATCTGCCTTTGAAGAACCTCAAACGGACCAAAGCACAGTACAGCGCTTTGCTCATATGGGCACAAAAACAAAACGACAGAAAAACACACCAAAAAAAATGTATAATCACTGAAATCTCTTTGCAAAGATGATCATTGTGCTATTTGAAAAAGGAGATTATCTAGTCAACATGGAACAGAAAATGATTTAATGATGTCCGAAGGGAAATATGTCTGAATTCTTTCCATGTGGCTCTTAAAAGCTTTAAAAGACTGAACTGAAGTAGCATTCAAACGCACGCTGTGTATGTCAATTACTGCTTTATGGACAGACCTCTCTCTCCCTCTCTCTATCTTTATCTCTCTAGGTACACACGAGCCAGATGATCTCGTAAACACCCGCTCTGATCCAGCGTAACACACCATCAAACTCTGATGTACTTAGACAAATGTTAAAACTCCTGCAAAGACAATGACTTGGAGAAAGCAGTCCGTAAAGAAGCAATTACACACAAGTACATAAGTTACATTTTAATGGTTCTAAAATATATTTAAAAAGAATTTCTGACTTTCTTGATTTATAAACAACTCTTTGCAAAGAACGCATCACTAAAGCTAAAAACTTTCTGCCACCATCTAACAGTTTTTGCACATAAAAACTTTACAATTTAAAGTTAATTGTTTGCTACAACAAACAATTTGTCCTCTAGTTTTGTACTTTTTGTGCCGTACAAAGCCATCCAATTACTGCAAAAGAAAACATGATGCAACAAACAATGTACAATTATTAATATGTGCGCTGTAGGCAAAGTTGTCCCAAGTGCAAAAACTTTCTGGTGACAAAAAGTGTTTTAAATTTACTCAACTCATGTTGTTCCAAACCACAAAGACAAAAGACCAAACAGGTAACCTTGTCTATCTCCTGTGTAAGACAAAAGGTAAAGAATTTGAGAATATCTTGTCTCTCTTTCTCATACAATTAAAAGCGAGTCAGAATATTACTTAAAAATTCACCTTTTATTGTCCACGGAAGACAAAAAAATCACACTGGTTTGGATCAACATGAGGGTGCATAAACTGCAGTTTTATGTATGCCATAAACATCTCGATCTGCTTTTATATCAAGTACAGCACTTTCCAGTAACTGTGTATTCATTCAGTGAATGCAGCTCGGCAGCGTTTATCAGAAAGGGGAATTTAATGAAGCAATATTCTCTTCCTGTGGCCGTGAAATACCCCGATACCAATTACAGCTGCGGTGCGGAATGAATCACTCTTTATTCTCGCTGTTCCTCTAATGATAGTGTCCAATAGCTCATCTCCTGTACAAATGCCACCATTACACACCAGCAATTAACTCTCAAACAAGCGCCTGTAAGGGAAATATTTGCTCTGTTGGGTCTCAAGTAAGTATTTTGAGATGATAAACAGAAATGTCTGTGTCAGTTTAAGCTGTTTATTTTGTCTGGCTGTGGAATTTCCATTTCAACAAAATACCATGGTAAAAGCGTTTTAGCGTTCACTTGTTCATGTAATCTGATTTCCATGCCAATCTGTAAGAAATGCCAGGGGGTCACATATTAAATTTTGTAAATTAAGAATTTAAAAGTCATGCTACATTCTGAAATCAAATCTGCCTGAAGGCAACAGAACAGTTGATGTGAAATATCGCTTTAGGCCATCAATGAATAATACATCACAGATCATTATAATAATAAACAGGCTTTGCACAGCATGCACGAGTGATAAAATACAATCACAAAGAGCAAACGTTCTAAAACTTCAAATAAATAACAAGAAAACCCAGTTCAGCTTCATTTTCTTAAGATACAAAAAATTAAACCAGCTTTTAAGGAGAAGATATTAGATAACAGATACCCAAAGTCACCTGTCAAAATATCAAAGTGCATAACACAATATCACAATGGTCTGCAATAACTGAATGGTTTTAATACTTATATAAAAAGTTTTGTAGGTTATAGTCAAAGTTTTAGGTGGATGCAGAAGCACAGGAATATTATCAATGATTAGAAAGAATGTGAAATATATGTATATACTTCAAATTATTTGTGACCTGTCTGTGAAAACCCGCTAAAGTCCAAAATCGAATTCTGAGATAACAAGCAAAGTTTCATTTCACTTTAGTTTTAAAACTTTAGTCAATATTAAAGAAATCAAAGTTATATTTTCACAGAATGTTCATTATGTAGGATGATTTTATGTAGAAAACATGACTTTAGCTGGGTTTTCAACATTATTTAGCAAGTTATAGCATTTTTCTTCAATATCATGCAGTTTTATTTAAGGAGTATTTAAGTAGATGAGGTCAAATAACCGTTAAACACCTTGTTAAAGAAACATCTCTATCAAAGCTACACAACATGCGTTTGTCTCAAGCACAAGCTGTTTAGAGAACACTTACATGAACTAACTAACAGGATATTTCTGTGCAGCACAGAGGCAAATCTTGCCTTCCTGTTTGTTCACATGTTTTAACATGATCTGAAGAAGCAGCGCAGCAGGATATGCCAAACATTTTTTGCCTTGAGGACAAAGTATTGAATAAAGATCAAACAACACGTGGCATCCCTGTCCACCGTCTGCACTGGGCATGAAAACCAGACCGAGTGTCCAGGACACCTCATGCAAACAGTGTGCCTTTATCTTTGTCAACAAATAGTAAAAGAAGGTGGTTTAACTTTAATATTTGTTAAATAAATTTAAAAAATAATCATTATTTTTAAACAAACAAATTTTCAATGTAACTGCTGTGCTTGAGAACAGTTTACACAACAGCCTAAAAATAATAGCACACCCAAGGGTATTTGTGGGAAGTTCACATCAGGCTTTGTGTCTAAACACCAATTTCTATACAAAAACGATTTCTTTTTTTAATATATAATCTTATTTATCATTTTCCAAAAGCTTTAACTAACACAACTTTTTACCCCCATTATAACTTTAGCTGCCAAAGCATTACACACACACAAATATAAAAATAAATAAATTATATATAAATAAATAAGTAATAATAAAAGAATGACACAAGAAAATAAACTTTACAATATTGTACACACTTGCAAATGACAAAAACAGTCATTTGTTTATATATATAAGGTGTTACACAGTGTTACACAGAATTGCAGGAAATCTCCTGCCTAATTTCAATTCTATATATATATATATATATATATATATATATATATATATATATATATATATATATATATATATATATATATATATATATATATATATATATATATATATATGATATATATGATATGGAAGGCCTTCTAAAATAATTTCACAATATCAATTCTGTGTAACACCTTTGCACACACTCCTGGGTCTAAGATGGAGGCCTTCCAAAATAATGATCAAGACAATATCTCTGAGACTGCCATGCCCCTCCCCCTTCATGAATATGCATATCCTTCCTGCCACAACTAATGGTCAGGAGGTGAAAAATGACTCGTGCGGACTCCCTGAGGAGCGTAATGCTAATCGAGAGAGAGAGAGAGCGAGAGAGAGCGAGAGAGCGAGATCCGTACAGAGCAGTAACACAGCTAGAGATGAATGCAGAAGAACGAGGCAATCCAAAGTTTTAATTTGCATAATGTTACAGAAAATAATGATAAATTACTCGAGTGTTGTTTTGCATTATGATATTGTCTTCTTAAGCTTGAAAAGAACACAAAAGCATTATAAAATAGCTCCATGAGACTCGTGTCATATATTTCATGCGTTTTAAATGGTTTCAAACTTGTGAAACACTAAAAGTATAATGCTTTATTTTTTAAAAGTCTTTGCCTCAGTCTTCTGCACATTTGCACATCTGAACGTTCAAGACTTTGATCAAAAAATGTATAATTTTTTATTAATGTTTCTCACCAAGCCAGTTTGTATGCATTCACAACACCTAAAATATTTCCACATGATTTGTGTAATATATTTCATAATGCTTTTGCATCTTTTTAAAGCTTGACAAGAGACGGTAACAACACAGAAAGCCATCAGGGTTTAAACAACATGAGTAACTCGTGACACATGTTTCAATTCTGGCTGAACGAACGTGTTAGCATTTTGAAAGTGATTACTCCTGACTTTAAATTCTCATTGAATGAGTCACAATTAAAGGCATGGTAAAAAACACCAACACACACCTGTGACCTCACATCAGTCAAACGCTACAATAATACTGTTTGGCAAACATAAACAGCGTAACTCTTATCAAACAGTCCTTGTTAACAGCATGAATCTCATCTTGATGTTCAGCCGTGTGGACAGTGACACGTCTACCACGCATTTCTTCTGTGATGCGGCACACGTTCATACTTTAGTCCAGCACCTGACCGCCATTAA
Source organism: Beaufortia kweichowensis (assembly GCA_019155185.1). Classification (NCBI taxonomy): domain Eukaryota; kingdom Metazoa; phylum Chordata; class Actinopteri; order Cypriniformes; family Gastromyzontidae; genus Beaufortia; species Beaufortia kweichowensis. The sequence goes on from CM032800.1 coordinate 11,450,103, forward strand.
GTCACACAATCTGAATTTAGCCGACCAATGAGGCCCGCTTCTTCTCCTGCCTGGCGATGTCATTCACTACCCGATAAAACCACAGCTGGTTTCACAACAGCTCACCGCTCACAATACACAGGCGGAAAAGCGTTACAGTATTTATCGTCAGACCTCGGCATCAGTCACGAACGGCTTCTCTTGTTCTCTTTGTGAACGAAATCCTATTACTGACGCTTCAGCTCACAGGCACAAAAGCTCCCAGAGTACAAATATCCAAACACATACAGATTCCCTTTACAGCCCCATAAACTCTAGATCAATTTGGAGACACTTTTGATATAAAAAGGAAACAGCATCACTTGATTCTGGCTATAGCTATCAAGCAAATGCTTTCACAGTAGCAATGAGATAAAATGACAACAGCATCTGTTTCATCAAGTGTCTAAATACAGTAACAGGATATGAAAAAGAAAGATATAAAGCATGACGGCTAGTAATCGTTCACAGTCACCAAATCAATTTCTAAACAATCTGAGAGTGTTTGTACATATCTATAAATGTCAAAATGACATTGATTTCTTCTGGAGACATTCAACAATATTCACATGATAATCTAAACTGACTCGAGCAATACTGGAGCTTGCTAATGCACTTTAGACTTCCAAAAAGAAAAAGCCAGCATGTCTCAAATAATTTTTAGATCTTAATCTGACACAGATTCAGGCAATAAAAATGTGTTATTCTACATTTGGCGTTACGCTGGCGAGGATTGCTCTGATATTTTGTCTCTGAACGCAGGGCTCGTGGGTAATTATTCTCCTGATACAAACATGGGGGCAATCAATGACAATGTCACTTTCAGTTATGTGCTTTATTAAGGTTTGGCTCTTTCTCCACGGCCCCCGGGGAGCGCAGTCACTCAGCCACGCCGCGGCACATGCGACGGCTCTCTTCTCACTTAAAGCCTGACAGCCTCATCAACACACAATAACCATTATCCTCTCTCTGCCATTATCCCCCATCCAGCGCAGGCGGGCACAAAAGAAACTGCGCGTTTAGAAGCACCGTATGCTTACCTGCAGTTCGGCGGAGGGTCAAGTGTGATTTCTGCGAGTTCCTTCTGAATCCTGCAATGCAAGAAAACACATTTATTTGTTTTAGAGAGATTGTTTATCACACTAAAACCACATGCAAACTGCAACTGAATGCTTTATATATATACATAAATGCCTCATTAGTGCTATTTCTATGGGTTTCTATGTGCAAGTTGTCCACCATATTGCAATAGTCAATAAACACTTACAAAGCATGATGATGAGCATATGCAACCATAGCGATAATGTAGTATAAATATAAAAATGTGTAAACCCAAACATTACAATTGCTAAACTAATACAATACAACGAGACGAAGGCGTAGCTTACACAGCATTAAAAAGTTACTATAGTTTAAAAAACCCTGTAAGTTTGAGTTAATACATGTAAAACAGTACATGTAAAAAGGTTTTCCCAGTTATACAGGAAATAGAATTTCCACAGTTTTTACAACCAAAAGCAACAATGTTGGGCATCATGGAAACTTAAAATATGGACCTTTCCAAGATGGTGGATGCATTGAAGTGTTTTAATGCATTGATTGAGGTGTTATAAAAAAAAAACACAAAAGAAAATACTTTGGAAAATGTCTTAGTGGTTTTGTGTTCATGGAAATCAATGGGGTCAGTGTTTTGTTTGGTTATCAACATTCTTCAAAATATCTTCTTTTCTTCTGCAGAAGAAAGTCAGTCACACAGGTTTGGAATGACATCAGGGTAAGTAAATGATGAAAGAATTCTTATTTTTGGGTGAACTAGGCCTTAAATACAGTGACATCACTCACTATGGACCCTGACAGCTCATCTGAGGTAAAAGAAAAACATGTCATGACTCATTTAAAAATTTTAATATCGCCTTGCAGCACAGTTTCTTCCACCTCTGTTGACAGAGGTTTATTAATAATCCATTTCGTAAAACATAATTCATACTAAATGTGTTAAATTCCTGGTTAAATGCTCCAGCTAATCGTTTCATTTGAAAGCCCAAAACGTCTCTATAATGTTCTTTCAGAATGGGGAAGGAACACGTGTGATGTTGACAGCGTAAAGCTCTGCGCACCCGCAGGCGGCTTCAGCAGTGAAACACAAGCACAGACAAAACCTTCCACAGTTCAATCACAACCTTTAGATCTTCATATGCACTGAAAAGCAAAGGGATGCTGGAGTCACTGCAAGAAAAAGCAGCATGTCCCAGAGAAAGCTTTGCTCAGCCCATTGCATAATGCAGCGTGCTGCAGTCGGGCCTTCAGAGAATCTACAGCCTTTACTGAAATGCAGTGAAGCAAACTTTAGCGTGCTATGATCACCCGCTTCAATCACACATTCATGAAGCTAACAGAGAAAACATTCTTATATTCTTTAAATCGATTACAGAAATCCCTGTAATGTAATCGCATTCAATGCAATTTGCGTCGATATTAAGACTTTTACACATCTTTTGGATAATTTTTTTAAAACAAACCAGCGGTAAGCAACGAATTTTGTTTGCAAATTAATCAAATTTTGTACACAATATTTCATTATTTAAAAACATTCGTTGTTATTAATAAAAGTTCACTTGCAAGAAGGATAAACACAGACTATGTCGACCACAGTTTGTTTTGTGCCGTTAATTGTTGGCTGCCCAGAGCATGAAACCAATTCAACAAAATTAAAGAGGCATTTAGAAACCAAATAAAAGGTGCTTTAAAAGGTTCTTTAGTGTGATGCCATTTTATCAATGCCGTTCCCCAAAGAACCATTCAGTCAAAGGTTCTTAATAGCACCATTTTTTTACCTTTTTCATCGTCTAAAGAAGCTTTAGAAACATTTTGTGAAACAAAAACATACTTTGGATGTTAATGTTTAATAACGGAACCATTCGGTCAAAAGTGACTCTCCTATGACATTTGAAGCACCTTTATTTTTAAGAGACATTTTTGCTTTCGTCTCCCAGAAAAAAGAGTTCTGAAACTGCATATGCAAAACCAGAGGCCTGAAGCAGAAACAGTCGAACCACAGTGCATCACTTCTTTACTGAAAGCAGACTGAAAGAGCTTTACCTCTTGGCACTGGTGGAGAGTTTGGCAGCGGTTTTACTGGAGATCTTGGTCTCTTTCTTTTTTGGAGCCACCAGATCGCGCTCCTGAGGAGGTGCCGTCTCTCGCTGCTCGATGTCTGAACTCCCTCCGCTTGTGCTGGGACTATCATCTGGTCTCTGCACCTCACTAGACATCTTGGCCCTGGAAAAACAACAGGGTTCACAGGATAACATTAGCAGACTGTCGGGTGAAGTCATGGTGGAATGAAGTCAGTGATTGTCTGAAATGCAGCTGCACTGTGTTCAGATGTGACAAACGAACAGATAGGGAATTCAATCTCGAATGGAGGACAGAAGAATTAGGATTAGATACTTTCAGATTGCTGAATGAATAAGAGCACTTGTACCCTAAAATAATACTTTGCTTTTAATCCTAAACACTGACTGAAATAGTATCTCTTCTACAAATACTAATAATAAATCTGAGTTGCATTGGACTAAATGCAAAACAAGGCACCAATAATTCTGACACAACAATCCTTGCATGTTTGTATTTGAGTGATTTACACAGAAAAGTTTTAGTAAAATGGATTGCAAACCATGCTTCCCATTCACTATGGCATTCGCGCTGAGACGTCACCCGTCTGCATGAAATGAAATGATTCTCTAGTTTGTTCTCACAGGCATTTGATCACAGTCAGATCACGATTTAGATGTTTATCTAATCTCTAAGGGCTACACTGCTCTTTTCAAGCCATCGTGAGGAATTTTCTCTGATCTTATCTGAAGATGAGGTGGCAGAGAAACCTCGCTCATCACAGGCTTTAAAAGCCACATGAGCCCAACTAGTAAATACCTACAGAAGCCGCACACGCAGGTTAGCTTTAAACAGAGATAAAAGACGCATGATGTGGTGAGAAAACCAATGCACGAGGAAGAGCTCACTTCAAACTACTGAGCAGGGTATACACATTTGCACTTGGGTCAACCTTTACAGAATAGAGACGGAAACGATCATAAGATTCACACAAGGGAACGTATTAACACTTAACACAGACGGCCAGATTTCACGGGTCAATTCGTTTTGTAATAACGTGAGACGTTGTTAAATTTTAGATCACATGCAAACGGGGTAGTAAACAGCTCGGACGCTATAATAAATCACATCAATGTGTGAGTTTCAGATTATTTATCGTGACCTTTAGTCCATGCTTTAATATTTTAGGGGTAATTTGTCCTAATACTTCAAAATCTGAGTTTATAACTGAGGTTAGAAGGAACACATGAACTTTTTCACCAGCGTGCCCTACAAAGACTTTCTTTCAGATACAATTTTCAGTCAAATATGAAATTTGCATTTTTTTCGGTTTAAAGTACAAATTAAGTCCTTTAGTGTGTACTGTAAAGTTCTGTGTGTTCTGAAAAAATAATCCCTAGGGCTTTCCTCCATTTTAAGTACACAAGAAAAACACTTTATATATTGGAGTAAATATCTGAATTCTAATGTACATATTTGCTCTAAAAGGCACCACCATAGTGTAATAAGAGTTCAAATGTTATATTGTGCAGAAAAGTTTCCCTTAGGGGTTTGTGTTTTACGTCAGAATACAAAGTGAAGGATTTCTGTACTTTACAAGTGGATTTGCTGGAATTGTGTACTCCTTTCAACATTTGGTATATACACATACATGCATTCCCTGGAAATCAAACCCACAACCTTTGAACCGCTAATGCAATGCAATTTGCATTTATGCATTTGGCAGGCACTTTTATCCAAAATGACTTGTATCCAGTGCATTCAGGCTATACATATTTATCAGTATTTGTGTTCCCTGGGTATCAAACCCATAACCTTTTGTGCCGATAACACAATGCTCTACCAATTAAGCTTCATGAAAGCTATATTTGTATCCAAAAGTACATATTTAATTTTCAGAAATACATATAACCCTAATGTTTATACATTACATGCAGATAAATACATTTAACAGATCACAAAAGGATGCCATCACAATGTCAAAGGTTTGTCTAGTTTTAGTGCATTGTGGCACCTTTGTGACTATACATCTACACTACATTTTAAATATGCAAAAATGTTTCTTTGCAAAATACTGAGAGGTTTTTACCATTTAAATACATTGTGGTACATTTGTAAGCACCACAAAAGGATACCACGATATTTTAAGTATGCATAACATGCACAAGTATGCAAATATTTAGTAAAGTACACATGTAATTTAAACGACGCACCCAAACGCATACCACTATAGATTTGTATTATTTTAGGAATGCATACATGTGGTATATATTTACTTTACAAAACAGAATATCACAAAAGGTGGCACAACAATGTCAAGGGTTCGCCCCGTTTTAGAGCAATGTAGCACCTCTGTGAGTATATATTTTACTCGAAAGTACCTTTAAAACAATCCAGAATGCTGAAAGCAGCCTGTATAAAGGGAGTGTTTAACATTAAAGCGCATCATTCATTCACGCATGTGGATGGAGGCTGTCAGGCTCCCGCTGCTGATGCGCGTCTGTTTATGCGGGAGGCCGCGAACGCTCCGCGATCCCGCACAAAATATGCGGATAAAACGCACCCGTCGACGCGTCCCTAACGCGCGTCAACGGCGATTCCCTTTAACGCCCGGAGAAGACGTGCGGCAAAACCGCGCAACGATCCGCCCGCGATCACCCGCGCCCAGCACAAAGGGACGCGTCTCGTCCCGCACATCCCCGCACGCGCAAGGCGAAAACAAGCACTTTCACGGGACATTCGGCGACTTTTCACGCGCGATCGACGGACACGCGGATATATTTACCTGCCGAGCGGAGTCCCGATGCTTTTGTCCTGGATGATACCGTGTATCGGAGTCGGGCCGTCCGCTCGTCCTCGCCTCCGCGCTATTTAACCGAATGTAGCAGAAAAAAACGCGATTACAGAAACCCAAGCAGCCGGACCGCCTCTACGCGCGCCCCCGCTCTGGCCGTGAGCGCGCGGCTCGTTCGCGGTAGGGCCCGGGTGTGAACGTGAGATGGTTTGGTTGTAGCCTACCTGCTGCGGGTGTTGAGTATTTGTCAGATCACATCACTGCGAAACAAAAATTAATTGACCAATTTAACTGAACTAATAAACTAAAAAGTAAAATCTAATGAATATATTTAATTAATAAAATACAATAATTTCAAAAAGGTGAAAGTGACAATTTTGTCAACCCTGCTGAAAGATACAGAAATCATCACAGACATTGTAATGGATTTAATTAGAACTGTATTGGTTTTAATGGAAACTGTAAAGGCAGGCTGCATAAAAGGTGAGGCTGGTGAATTGTTAAAACAAAAGTATATAATAATATATATGTATTATATTATATAACAAAAATCATGCTAATTAAGTTCTTTAGTTCTTAGAAATAGTTTAAGTTTTAGGTTTTCTAACTGAATAATTCTTCACTTGAATTCGTTCTTTAATGTATAGAGTATATCTGGTGTATGTGTGTGTGGTCCTGGTAAACCCTCCAGTTTGGGAACCAAATGATCCAAAGATACCAGTACATTTTGACTCTGTGAGGACATTTTTGGTCCCCATGAGGAAAACAGCTTATAAACCACGATAATTCTAAAAATGGAGTGTGTTTCAATAATAATTTATTTTAGTGTACGAATTACGAACAAATAGACCAATGAAAATAAATATGTATCCGTTTAACAGTGTGAAAGCAATAGTAAAAACATGTAAAACTGATAGTCCATGATATCCCAGCAGGATCTGTGGATGTATTGTGTGTGTGCTTCAATGAAAACAAGATCATCTGACCTTCTGTACAAAGGGGTTCACAGACTCAATGTCACAAATTTGCTTACATTTGAATATATAGTGACCCACAAATTTCAGCTTTATTTTCCTTCATAACATTTATTCATTTAAAATTGTTTAAAATTCTTAAAGCTAACGTTCTGAAAACGCCTCAGATTGTCCCAACTGTATATGTTATAAATGCTAGTCTATGGCCATTAAATCTGTCACAGCTCCTAAATTTAGCAGTCATATCCCATTACTCTCAGTAGGTTACAGCAGAAAAATCTAATATTGCTATTTCCTAACTCAGTTTCAAAAGCATTGAACTGTTTTTTGAGACAGTTGCATAATACTAAGCAGCTTGTAAAATCACTGTATTTATAGACTTTATTTCATCTATCCAGCCACTCAAGGCCTGTTGAATGATAAAACCAGGTCTTGCTCTGTTGCTCTGTTGCTTTGTGCTGTTCAGGGACGTTGGTCAGATCGGCATGATAATGTGGCAGGCAGGCGACGGTGGGCGGCCGTGTGTCTGTGAGAATGGCAAAGACTTCAGTCTGACAATTTCCTCTCTCACACCCGTCAGGGCTGAAGGTCAGGACTACGCTCTGAGCCGAGTGCCTTTGTGATGGTAATGGAGGGTGTAAACGCCAGCCACAGCGACTCCCCTCTGTGCTCCAGTCGTTTGCCACAACCCGCTGTAAATATATACCCCAAAAATGCTTCAAATCTGTACAAACATATTTGGACAATGTGATGCAAATGTCATCCTTACTTTGAAATAATAACACTGATGTCAGTATTTGCTGGTTTAAATAATCATGTGAGGTCTCTCTCAAGCATTTGTTTATGTTTGTGATGAAAATGAAAATAAAACAACAATTTCATGTTCTTTGAAGAGTCATCTCTTCTTCATTTGTTGGGTATTATTGCATTTTAAATCCTACACAGTATGTTCTTCTCAAAAACAATTGTTTATTTTTGTCACATCCATATTTTTTATATAAAAATATAAACAGATGCTTCAATATATTGGTAATAAATACATTAGTATTTCAAGTTTTGACTTGAAATGTCACGTCCATAACGCTGAAATTGACCAGCTTTAGATTTACCCCGAAATGTGTACAAATGTTGCATACACCTGCTGTGTGATGGCAGACAGGTCACGAGGTAGAGATTCTGCTATACATTTTAGTGGATGAGTAAATAATGACATCATTTTTTATTTTATTTACTTAATTGTATTTATTTCATTACTTATTTAATTTATAACAAGTGACAGTGGATGAGGTTTAAAGTACTGTTTACTTTCTGTAGATACCTGAAGAACAGTCAGATGTTTTTACAGCACTTTTCTTTATTAAACACGACTGTTAGGAAGCGCTGGGCAGTCGGGTGAGAACAGGACACGCTGGTCTCCTGCAGTCTGAGTTAGTTGTGAGTTTTATGGACAGTTTCTCCCCTGATGGCTGTGAAACATCAGATTCTCTCTGCATGTGGCAGACGGGCAGCTCTGTTTGCATCTTGCAAATCCCTGCTACCTCACACACAATTGAATTTCTGCTTCTGTAAAATTCATTAGAGCAGATATGAAAATGACAAACAAAGCAGGGAGCAATTAGTGGATAACATCTTTTATTCCTGCTAAACAAAGCTATGGTTTGTTTTAACAATGGTTACATCATGTCTGACCACTAGATGGCGCTCTAAGACTACATTTCCTGTCCTGTATACTCACTGATGTTTATTTATATAGCAGGTTTAGACAGGTGAATTGAGTCACTGCACACTCAAAGGTTTTGCCCTCAGTTCAGCGTGTAATTTCCACTTCTGCCACTGCCATGACAAAACTGACAGCGTAATGTCACATCTGCTTACTGAGGTGAAGACGACCTGAAGATTATCTGCACTGCAAACCAACAGCAGCATGAAGAATTGAAGAGATAACTTTCACTTATATGTGAATCTGAATTGGCCACGCCCTACAGGATGTTGAATGACAGGATGAGAAAATCAGAAATGAATGTCAAATGCTTGTCAAATTCAAATTTTGATATGTAAAAAACATATAATTAATAATAATGTATAATTACACTTGATTATTGATTGGACATTTTTCTTTATAGGTTCAGTTCTGTCAAAGAAATTAAGGTAACCACCAAACCTTGTTCTTAGCTTATAAAATCTTTTGAAAATTTCATTGGGTCTGTACTTTCTCTGGTACAGTTCTGCATCCTGATTGCTATCTCAATTTAAATTCAATACGAAGGAATATAAAATGTTAGGTTTCTGTACATTGTTTCTACATTGTGTCTATGAATGAATCTTTATTGTGCTATATACAGTACAGATGGGGTGTCCTCAGTTCACAACTGGGGTATTGAGGTGTCAGGTAATTAGGATGGCTTGAGAAAGCCAACCTACTGATCTGCTACTTAAGCTTATTTTTTTTTTTAAATTATTATTCTTCTTAGTCAAAATTTCTGAACGCTACTCCTCCTAGAGCTTTCAAGCTAGAACCACCAAACTCAGTCCAGCTCTTCAGACTGATCTCACTTAGATTATCTCTTTTCTAACTGATCCGATTTATAGTTTTCATAAAATTAAAGATTAAAAATCTAAAAATCCCATAGATTTACAATGGCGGAATGTTTAAATGAGCCACCACTCTTCAAACTCCAACTGTCAAATCTCCCAGACTAAATGAAGCTTCCCTTCTATGTACTATTTCTAATCCATTCAAACTTCCATTCTATCTAATATTTCTAATATTTCTAAACATCTATCTAATCTATTTAAAGATTAGATTAAGCTTTTACAACTGCTTAAAATTTACAGGCTAGGCTTTCTCAAGCCAACCTAAAGTTTGTCTTGACAAACTTTTCTATCTAGTTCTTCTTATTATAAGATCATTTTGGTCCCCATATACTGTAGTATAGGTCAAACCAACACATGCACAAACACACACCCTTTTACAGATGGAATATAGCAGGAAATATTCTTTAGCCGGCGTAACACACTACAGCGACAACAAACACATCAGCATGAACTTGCTTCGGCATCCAGAGGATAAAAGCAGCTTTGACAGTAAATATGGGTCTTTGAAAAGAGAAATGAAAGATTTCTGCGTAAAAGTCATCTCTAGGGAGGACTACAGCTGTCACAATGCCACTGTTGCTTGACTTTGTGAGATAAAAACTCTTTTTTGCCAATCAACTTAAACATATTTTTTTTCAAATAACACAGCAGATAATAACCTGACAGGTGTCACAGAGACAGGTGACCTGGGAAATCACACCTGTCTCTGTGACACATGACTCCGTTAACAGCAAAAAAAAATATATGACCACAAGACACTGTTATTTATCAGAAATGCACGCTGCTGTCTGCCTGTCAGTCGTGAAGGCTGGGGTTTGGTGACAGGTAATTGTCATTGCAATAAACACATGTTTACAGAGTTAGTATGAAAACATAAAATGTGTGATAAGATGCATGATATCAGACCATTAGAGTTGCTTCAACTGTAGAAGTTTCATTCTTTACAATTTGCAAAAGCCTGGTTCTGAGCTTCTTCACTTTTGTTAACAAAATAGCTTTGTGTCATGATTGTTTCAGTAAAGCCTCTGGAGTGAAACCATTATTTTATCCAAGCGAACGTTTTGTTTGCTTTGAAATTGGTTGAAGTGTTATATGTGTGGTTGGCGTGACGAAGCATCTCATTTCTACCTGCTGCTCTGGAGAGTGTGAAATAGAGGAATCTTTCCTGTCGAATCTTTTGTATTTTGATGAATGGCTCATTGCTGACAGTTCTTGTTTTTAATATGAAGTCTGAATATATAATATTATATTATATATAGTTTCCAGTGTAAAAGTATAGCATAACAACTTTATTATCTATTAAAATATTTATACTTTTGTATTTAAATATATTCTTACATTGCTTATCATCTCATTTTATCTTGAACGTATTTTTTCTTTTTTTACCTAACGCAATAACATTTAATCATTTTTAATTGTGAATTAAGTGTCTGAACACTCTTGTAGTTTCATCTAAAAATAGACTTTAACAGCTGCAATATAAATCTTACCCAGTAGAGGACAGTAGCGGTATTGAAGCCAATGGTCATAATTTGACTAAAGTGAATTAAAACTGAACAACTTTCAATGTGATTATTTGTTTTTGTTTATTTTATTAGATGGCAGTACAAAACATGGCACAATCCATCAGTTTGTAATTAAATTTTTACACAACCAAAGTGCCACTTATGTATTAAGTTTGGAAAAACAATGCAATGTAATTAAAATGCCTTCTTTATTGTACTCTTTAAACAGTAAAGTTGCTATTCAGGTACAACAGAAGAACATTCGCCTGTTTGTATTGCTATATTTTATGGTGCCAGATTGTTTGTTAGTGGCAGCTGATTGGCACCTGTTATTTTCTGGTCTACCATGGGAACAGCTCACAAATACACCATCAGCAGGTCTGTGGTCAAGTGAAAAATAGGATGGAAAAAAATCTCATTTTGCTCGAAATGGAGGCATTCCAAAAACACAGTGGTATGCTGATAAAGGCAGGACAGATTTACATCCTCAAATTTTTGTTTCAGGGTCAGACGAAGGGCCTGCTGACATTTTAGTATGAAATTTATCAACGTAGAGCAAAAACTTGTTCCTGGCCATGGATTTGAAATGCTTACAAAAATGCAACAGCATGGTAGTCAAGTAGACACTGTAAATAGTTATTTACAAAATCATGACTGCGGTCATTGCAGATGGCGTGACCGAAGTAAAACACATGCAATATGGTAAAAATATGCCAAATATGGCCAAAACAGGTCTAGGTTTGTCAATGGTTCTGTTTCAAAACCTAGTAAGTTTGTCAATGTCAGACCCATCTTTATGGTCAAACAAACCTGTTCACAACAGGGTTATGTTTATATAGGCCTTAATGTAAGTTGCTGTATTGATTAGATGACTCAGGTATGTAACATCCTTAACATCTTATAGCAAATGTAAAGCACTTAGATTTACTTTTCATGTAATACGAAGGCAGACATTTGTCTATGTAGTTTGGCTTAGTCTGTGTTGCAATTAAAACAATTAAAGAATTCTCAATAAAAGTGTTTAAAGTTCTCACGTTTTTAATTTATTTAACTTGGGGAATACTATGTATTTTACTTTAATAATTAATAAATTAATAATTAATCTTTTTAATGGTCATTGTTCTGACATACAATGTGGTATTAGTCTCTAATCCAACGCAAAGTCTTAATTTAATTAATTTATTTAAAAAATATTTTTATAATTATTAGTATAATCATCATCATCGGTTATTATGATATTATTAAAATAATAATGATAAATTACATCTACGCATTTTTTAGTATTATTATTATTAAACATTGAAGTACTTCTACATGCTAGGTTTTTCTATATTCTCTTACACGTTTTTTATTTTATTTTGCGGAGCGTAAACGCCATAATCACGAGCTGACATCAGGCACGTAACTGCGTCACGGAATGGCAAGATTAGCGTCGTGTGGAAGTCCGACCTTCAGTCAGGTATTGCGATTTATTTACTTTCTGCTAAATGGTTTTACTGTATCAGTGTGTAAATGTGACTGTAAACAGGCGTGGTTCTTTTAAAAGTTACTTGTTTTGTGTTGTTATCGCTTTGTTTCCTGCACTTTTTTTTATTTATGTGTGTGTTTGTGAAATCGCTAGTAGGCTGACAGCAGTCCAGTAAACAGAGTAAACGGAGTAAACGGAGTGACATTTACATTTCTCGACCTATTTTAATGGTTAAATAAGCAACGAAAAAATCTGCAGTTACTTATAATCTTGATCTGTAATAAAAAGTTAGTTGTATTTGTAAAAACTCAGGCATGTCAAGCATTGATTTACCTTATTTGTCTTATTTAATAACTGTGGAGATGTCATATTAATGTAATATTACGTTGTACATAAAGTTTTTAGTTGACATTTTCTGCATGCCTGTGTTAAGCTGCTTTAGTTAAGACGCCTTTCTGTAAATGTGTCTGAGAATGTGTAAATGAGACTGAAGTGGCTTAAAGGTGGCTTACATTACATATTTTACTTCATTTTATGTGCCATTATATTAACAAAATGCAAACATTTAATTTTTATTTTGAATGTGCAAATGTGTGGTTAATAATTTTAATGAATAGTTCATCCCAAAATTAAAAATCATTCATTAATCCTCTACTGACCCTCATGCCATATTAAAACCGTGACACCTGCTGTTTCCATGACAACTCATGATGTCACAATTTTCCTAAGCTTAACTACAGTATTGGATGTTTTTATATCAAAACTGGAAAATAACTATCCTGGCTATCCTGATCCACCAGATGGACCAGCAGCAAATCAGCAATAACAAGCATAAATCAGCACGCTGATCTAACCAAATAAAAATAAAACAACACTTTATTAAATTAGAACAATTTACTTCACATACAATCTTCTTCGTTCGGCATGTACAGAGGGCATCTTTCTACATCAACAGAGAGGATGGGGGTTTGTTTTCAAAGACAAACAGATAACACATTTAGGAGATAAAGTAGATGATAACTTTGACAATGGTGCTCTTTACTCCAGCTAAATGGCCGGGGGAGTGCAATAGAACTTCAAACGCACATTTATCTGGCTCAGACAGGGTCTCACGGCACTAAATAATTAATGCTGGTGTCTGTATGAGTTTGTCAGCGCGTTGTGGAGAGGTTTGCGAAGCGTTGGCCCACTCTGTACTTCTGGTTAGAATCTGTCACATAAAGTCTCCCGCATTGCAATGTTTGTTTTAATTACTGATGAGAAATGTGTGGAATTTTTCAGGAGCCATTAGGAATATGCCTTGTAGCTGTAAATGACTAATAAATGTGCCACAAAATGTGCTTTTAGTGTAAAATCTTATTTTGGTTCTTATAATGGATAAGTCTGGCTTTCAGGGTAAATGTTGTTTTTGTAAATGGTGTTGCCCTTTAATTTGTCTGGACATTTTATTAAAGCTAATATTTGTACTGTAACATAACATTTTTATATCTAAACTTTGACAAACATACTGCAGCGCAGGACATAAATCAAGATTTCAAGCTTTTATCTCCTAATGTGTTAAATAACTAGCTGTCTGTTAATGCAATGCAATTTAGTATCATTAGTCTGTGGTAACATTTAAATTATATTGTGTAAATGAGAAGATGGGTTGTCATGTTTTCTAATTATAAAGTTGCAAATGATTTGCATTTTAGTCTAAGAGACTTTGCCCTTGTAATAAATTCAGGGCATGTTTACAGCACATTTCTTATCAAGCAAACCAGAAAACATGTTGCTTTCAATTTTCAAAATGTTTTTGCCAGTTTCTTCAAACTGTTGTGGTAGTTTCACCCCAAATTCAACTCTTGACTCCTTTGAGAATCAGTAGATATATTGACTTTCTACAATTTAGATGTCGGTGCCAAGTTTAGATGTCAGCGGTTTAAGATGAATTAGGATAGACTTTTACACCCAGAGGAGTTTGGATCGAGTCCTATGAGATTCAGGCCTGCAGAGTCAGCTAATCCCATCCTGACGCGACTCTCCCCAAATCTAGATATCCGGGGGACAAGCTGAGAAATTTCACATAGATTCTTCAGTTGTTTGGTTTGATTTATGTTTTGAAAACTCTAAAGTTATGCAACTTTATTGCAGTGAATATATCTCCTCCCATAAAATCATTCTTATCTCTTTCTTGTTTTTCTTAAAGATAAATTATGGGATCATCAAAAGGTTTTCTTAAGGCTACCAGCCATAAATTCTTTTGGGTTCTGATAGAAACCTTTTTGTTAGGAGTGCAAGACAAGCACACAGACGGCATCGACGGGCCTTATCGTGCCTATCATCTTCAACAGAGAGCTGCTGGCGCTTGACCTTGAGATGGTCTGGAACTGATAGATGGGTCGGACAGATTGGAGATTCTTGTCTGTAGTGCTCTTTATTTCCTGGGGCGACAGGAGTGTTGGTCGTACCTCACCCTCAGGTCATGCAGATGTTTGCAACAGGCTGGGATTTGCGTGGCAGTTTCACTGCAATCAGCTTTAAGGATGAGAAAGTTATTTCTGTCCCTAAAGCTTCCGATTGGTGTTTGCAGATAGCGGTGGGTGACGGGAGGTCTCATTGATTATCTGTCCTGTCTGAGAGAGATTCTCTTCCTCTGGATGATAGCGGAGACTAAAGCTAATTGACCTCAAAGCGCACATGCTCTTAAAGGAAGGACAGTTTAGAGAAAGCTTTGAGCTCCACATTGTGCGAGTGCATAATGCAAGAATAATTGATTTGTACTTTAACTGCATTTCTGAATAAAAACATTAAGTGCACATAAACCTGCTTATTTATTTCTAGAGATATCAATTGCATGATGCTTTAAATCAATTGAAGGTATATTTCCCCGTTGTTTAAATGTCTTCTTGTTTTGCAACATGCTTTTATCCCAAGCTATTGAAAAGGACATGAGGTTATGTGGCTTGCTCAAGGGTATTGGTGGTCTTTCACAGTATCCAAACCTTGTGCAGTCTTGTGGTTTTTACTACTACTTACAGTAAACCACACAAGTTATATGGTTTAGGACTGAGTTTTAGTTATGAGGAAGAAAGGTAAATCGCAGATATGAGCTTGTTGATATCTGTATTGTTTCTTCTAAACAGCAATAAGTCTAAATGGAAACTTTTTGCATTTCAGATCTTCCTCTGGGTGGCTTTATTTAAGTTGGATCACTATAAAAGGATTTGCTGAGAATACAGCCAAAAAAGAAGTAATAGCTTTTTCCCAGACTCCCTTTGCAAAAGAATGAACATCTGTGATTAGTTGATCCATTTCTAAAATATTTTCCCTCTGGAATATATTTCTCACAACTCCTGAAATTGACCTATTGTCCGCTTTAACTTTTGCCACCTACAAAGTTTTCACTTTGTAGTCATCACAGTGTCCACCTGAATCGCATCATGGTCTTAGATAGCTTTAATACCTTGCTTGTTTCTCTAAGATGGTAATGGACAGCAAATGGAGACTTTGTCTTCTGACAATAAATCTTCTCTAGAGTTTTAGGAGAGATATCAATGTCTTGTATGTTTAAAAGTTCTGAACTCCTACTGTATGTTAACGTTTGTTATTTTTTTTATAAGCAACATCCAAAACAAAGTTAATACTTAAACGAAAGATGCCCCATAACTTCATTAAGACTGTATGAGAGAGCAATAGAGTTTCCTCCGGTCATCCCTGAGGCTGCGTTTTCCTCCCGATCCATTTACACAGACTGGTGTTTACCGAAGCAATTTAGACTAAGTGCTTTTGTTCGTGGCCACAGCTGCCCTGTAACCTCCTGAGAGAATGAGGATAATGCAATCGTGGACTCCTTGCCAAACTATAGACGTGAAATGAGTTATACTCTGTCGGTAAGCCGCGTCCAAACTAAGCTCTTACAGCGAAAGCCCAGAGATGACCGGCGTCTCCTTCTTCCCGCCCCTGTAGTGCAGAAGACGGTGGAGATAATTACATATTGATAGCAAAGCCATAATTAATGATGATGAGCTCAGCGGCAGTGCTGTTTGTGCCGGATATCACAAACACTGCTTGTGATGATAGTAAAAGCCTCATGTTGAGATGAATGCCCATTTGTTAGGATTGAAAACCATGAAAAACACTGGGGGAACCATACCATTTTGGTGTATTTATACAATGCAAGATTTTTACATTTAATGACAGAATTAGAATTTAAAAAATTATTTAGAAAAATAGAGATTAATTTATTAAAAGTCTGTTAGGAAATTCATAAAACTCTTTCACAATATCTGGGAAATTCATTCTTTGCATAATAAGATGCTGAAAACAACTCTCTTAAAGAGATAGTTTAATCAAAAATGAAAATTATTTCATCATTTATTTACCTTCATGTCATTCCAAACCTGCATGTTAGCTTCTTTCTTCACCAGAACACAAAAGTTAATATTAAAAGTTAAAAATCATTTGAATCCCATTGACTTCCAATGTGTAAATACAAAACCACAATTCTCAAAATATCTTTTTGTTTGTTACACAGAATAAAGTGTCATATACAGGTTTTGAACAACATGATGGTGAATTTTTATTTTTTGGTGAACTATCCCTTTAATGTTTCTTTCGTTAGATTTGACAATAATGCTTTGATTGCTTGAAAAAGGTTGTCAATATACAATTTGATTCAGTTAGACGTACTGAAAAGCCATTCTGAATGTTCAGTACTTTCAAAGATTCCTTGAGATGAAGTCAGTCTATTACAGATGACAAAAATCAATTAATTAACTATTGACAAGATGTCTAAGACAGAAGAAATTTGTTTTTGCCTTTTCTTTACTTTTCTGCTATGTGCAAGTGTGTGTATAGATGCCATGATTTGATAGGTCTCATCTGGTGTGTATCCTGCTGTGTGTGTGCGTGTTTGTGGGCCCCGTAGGGGACGGAGCTTTGTGAGAGTGATGGTCCGTGTCTACAGGACTGCATTGAGGACAGTGTCACCGTGACTGATGGTTGGAGCTGTGAGATGGGGCTGTGTTGAAGCTAGTGGAGCGTGTAATGAACGCTAACTCACTCTCTGCTGTTTCCTCTTTCCTCGCATCCTCGTATGGTTCTCCTGGGCCAGGTACACACTGTGAATGCAGCACAAATGTGTGGGCATTTTTTTAATGAGCTTTGTCAGTTTGGCTGATGTGAAAGTATGTAACATCAACTTTACTTCGCTGGTTTTTATTATTTTAATGTTTTTTAACTTTGGTGTTATATAATGTGAAGCTAATTTGCACCGGTGCCAGACATATCATAAGTTTGGTTTGCATCCAAGAAAGGAAAATAACAAAATGAGATAAAGTTCCTTTAATTTGTATTTAATGAACTGGATTTTTCAAAAGATAAAGACAGACTTGAGCACATGGTTGTCTAATATTTCAACCTTTTGTTGAATTTCCAACAAGCATAAAATTGCTTGTCGTGTTATTTGGTCATTGCGTCCACCCCAGTCCTCTTTTAAACACATGCTCTTATTCTGATGTCCTGTTATGATTGTTTGTCCTTTAACACTAAATTAAGTGATCCAGCTGCCAATCTGAATGCTGAATACTTTATTATTCTTGACATGTCTCCTACTAGATTCACTCATTTGATGTGTACTGCATGCAAAAATGCCAAGAACGTGATCATAACAGCAAACTCTTGTCTGATTGTCTGGCTTTAAGCACTTCTGGGAGTCAAACACATTCAGTTTTCTTCAAAGCACTTAGTTAAGAGCAAACTTGATATTTACCAGCAAAACAGCACATTCCACTTTGCTTTATGACTGTGATTAAATTGGTACTTAATACTTCTGGGCGGACAGAAATTGTGGTCACACAAGTCTGTATATATTTCGGCTCGGCCTTTTATTGTGGTATTGTCAATTTTACATTTATTCACTCTTAAAAATCACACAAAAACAAGAACAAACAAAATATCTTAGTCTTTTTTGCTTGAATGTGCTTGATTTCATCGGCCTCTTTCGTTTTCTCTTTCTGTCCTCTCTCTAGTGTGACCGATGAAGTGGTGGTCTCATCATGGGACGTCATTGCAGGTGGATATCAGCAATAATGTCGGTTGGCCTTCATTCCCAGATGGCGGCCATATGTTGGAACACACTTATACTTCTGTGATTGATATCTTCCCTCGGTAAATGTGCTCACACACCAGTTCCACATTTGCATATCGAGTCGGTACCTTTGTGCGCTCGGAACCTGCGTGCACACTCGTTTTGTTTATGGGTTGCTACTTCTCACGAGCGTCCTTGCTGCACTGACAAGTTTGCGTGATAAATAGTTGTGGACGGTCATTACAGCGGCGTGCGTTATATTGTCTGAGTGTTTTAAATACTGCTTGTGTCAAGTCAAAAAGTTTCTCCATTCATCTGCAGACTGTGTGCAGAACTGAAAGAAACTGTGTATAGAAGCAGATACTGCGTTATGAGCAACAAAATATATGACGTGGTGTGCAGCAGAAAAAATAAGTGTTTTACGCAGATTTGGGGAGTAACTAAAACTTACAAGCTCAAGTGCTAGAAGATGGTGAGGTCAATGCCAAGGGTTTGATTACCAGGGGTTGTAAGTTCAGTACTGGTCCAAAAGTGAT
The DNA here is from genome assembly GCA_019155185.1 of Beaufortia kweichowensis. Classification (NCBI taxonomy): domain Eukaryota; kingdom Metazoa; phylum Chordata; class Actinopteri; order Cypriniformes; family Gastromyzontidae; genus Beaufortia; species Beaufortia kweichowensis. The sequence goes on from CM032800.1 coordinate 11,469,177, forward strand.
GTCTGCAGGTAATTTTTGCACAGTATTTGCTCTCCTGACACTGACATCAGTCCTGATTTGATTAAACCTTCAAAAAATGAGAAGATTATTGCAGTGCAAATATCTAAACATTCTTAAATCAGGATACAGTTTCTTGGTAAGCAAAGTGAACCAAGATATTAAGTCTTGTCATTTCAATTTTTAACATTTAATTTTTTTTTTTAGAAAGAAGCAAAAATATCTGCCAGTGGGATAAGAAAATAAAAGTACTAAAGAAAGAGGTCAAACTTAACGTAAGGTTTATTTTTCATTATTTGTGCTTGTTTTAAGCATAAACTCACTTTAATAATTAATATTAGTTAATATCTTCATTTTGCTTTGCGTGAAAATGGATCACAATTCATTTATTCTAATTCTAAGGCAAAAATTAAGGCAAAAAATTTTGGACATTGTTGCCGTGCACGGGCAGATTATTAAATTTATTATTGTTAGTTAGTTTAAATCATGCCTCATAATGAACATTTGCTGTAAGCTTTCTATATGTAAGCTTTATATAAATCAAAGTGGCGCAAGGGTTAATTTGGACAATTGTGGGTTGTAAGCTTTTCCCAGGAGACTCATGCTGTCTTTTTGTGTGGTCTGTGGTCATTGCCTAAAGCCCTAACTATGTTTTACTCATTGTGTGTCTTAACCAGGTACAACAAGATCAGAATCTAACTTTTTGGGCTTTGACCATGCCAACCACAAGTCAGTTTGTAAGTCGCTTGGTTTTTTAATTGCATTGCACCGGATAGCTGTTTATTAAATACTATTCTTGCTGTTGTTTGAGCATTATGTTTTCAAGATAGGTTGTTATGAAATGAAGTTTAATAGTTTTAAAAGTGTTTATTGATAGCTTTATATACTATTACTGCATACAGTCAAAACACATTTTTGTGTCTGTATGGATCACATTGAAGTGGCGGCATCCAAGTTTAGTTTTTGTCTGTCACACGTTAACTCTGGAGAATCTTATCAGCGGTAGCTCGGGGAGACGTTATCACCACGAAAATCTCAAAGAAATCTTTAGACAAATGTGTCTTCTTTCCCCCTCTGAAGTCCTCTGTGAGATTAATGCGATCCCTCCAGGAGGGTTGCAAGCACCGACATGACTGAGTAATTGCTTCTGTTGCGGCCCGCCGCCTGGAGTACACTCATAAAATCGTATAAATATTACATGTGCTGTATTATCTTTGATTGTCATATTTAATGTGTAGAATATGAGATTTCCTGCTTTTATCTTTGAGAGAATATGGCTGAAGGATTATCTGAGTTAGTGTTTAACTCTGAATGCTTGTGTTGTAATTTATTTTTACGTTTTTCTTTAAAACTATATGTGTCAGATATAGAAATTATGTTTATTAAGTTTGATATAATTATTTACATTTCATTGCAGTTGACTTAATTGTGATATTGTGATAAATAAAAACTAACTAATATTATTTCCATTTTTTTTTTATTACAGACTTTAATCTATTATTTTAGGACATATTATAAGGACATAAAAATGTCCTTCATACCAAAATGTACATCTTAATAACCTCTCTCGTACCGTTAGCTAAACTTGTAGAGTGTTAACAATGTTCCTCCATAGACTCGTGGCCTGGCACAGATTCAGATCCTTCATTTAATTGGACGGTTTGAGTTTCTCTTCCTCTTGCCACAAGGCTTTTAAACGATCCCAAGCGTGGCATCGGTGTCCCTACAGCTCAGTGCTGCGAGAGACCGAGCGTCCATCAGCCACGCTTACAGGGCAAGAAACCTTTAACTCACCAGCTTCATTGTTCTGGGAAGGTCAGATGCATCCGAGTGGAATGAGATGACAGGACAGAGAGATATCGCACAATAGAGTAGACGCCCAGGTCACAGCTCCATGGTTTTACTGAACCTTTAACACTCAGAGAGATGACTCGGTCCTGATGTAGTACTTACAGCAACGACGCTCACTTTAAAGGTCACCCCGTTGGGCTTTCAGTGAAATGATCCATTTAAACATCAAATCAGCTTCATAAATGTTAAAACAGTCTTGCATTTATTTTCACCCTTTCATGCTGGCATGCATCTGCTCGCCTTTATGGTTTTCATGGGTTATGTTGCATCTTTTTTGCCTGCTGTTGCGTTTTGTTAGATGCTCTTAAAGATTTCAGAGAACGAAACTTTTTCTGGATGCCCGTCATCTGTCGTCATGGCGACCGCTTGCAAAATGCATCCATCAGCAAAGTGCACTGGAATGGTTTCTGTTGATTTTTTGCTGTAGAAAATGTTTCCTAAGTAAAGCTTTTGGTTGCAAAAAGTGAAAATAACAAACTCAAGGAGACTAGGCAGTTGAGAAGCTGTTTCTCCAAATTCACTGGCAGAGTTCCCTCCAGGATTTGTTGGTTTTGCAGTCACAAAAACAAATGTGAACATGCACAATCCCCTGAATGTGCCTCAAAACACAATCAAACCTGCTATTTTATTGTTCTTAAACACCATTTTAGATCAAGTTGTGTTGCCTTATTTCCATCTTATGTAATATAGTGTAATTTTCTAAATTAATATTTGTGTCTCAAAATCTAATTATGTGAGATTAAGAGCATCATAATCGCCATAAAATTACAAAAAGAGGTAAATGATGGATTATTATATTTTGAGTTACTATACTCAAATTGTGTTTTATTACACTGAAATGCATTTGAAATTGAAATTACATTTTATTATTTTGCACAAGTTGGCTTTTTAAAATTGATCTTACTCAGTCAAAGATAACAAGGTTATATGTTCACAGAATGTTATGTAGAAAACAGTAAGTCACAGTTTGTATTGCTTTGCCACCATTTTTTTTGCTTATCAATTATATATTGTGTGATTAAGAAATGTTTTTTTTGTGTAGGTCATTTGAAACAATCAGGCTCTACACAAAACTGATAATCAACAAAGATGGCAAAATCACATCTATCCGGAGGGTTCTGCTATTGAGATAAATGTGAATGTTTTTTTCCCCAGGTTTTATAAACCTCCTTGGCTGGCTCAGCACCCGCTTGGAGGTATTTCACTTGTTTGTTGTCTTCTTCGCTCACGGGCACAGATGTTTTAGAGACAATGACGGATATCTGTCCAGTTTCTAAAGATCTGGCATCACATTGTTTTGGTGGTGCACAGCAGTAATGTTGAGGATGTGCTTTCATCATCAGTCAAAGCTAAATCAGGTTAAATATCTCCTTCCTTCCTCTCAGCTTGCCCACGCAGAATCTTGCTTGATTATTTGTGGGGTTTACAGAAGCAGGCGAAGTGGAGGTCTCAGGGTGAGTCTGCAGCGAAATCCTGGCCTTAATTAGAAAGGGATGATGTGAGCGAGTGAAGACGTGGCGGTTTGGAAGGCAAAGATTTGCACTGGGATCAAAGGGGTAGATGAGAGATGACAAATATCAGAAAGCTGAAGACTGCTGGAATTCAGTCGAGCCCCAGGAGAAGCGTCTTAATGTTTGGCCTGCTTTTCTCTCAGAGATGTTTGGCAAAGAGGAAAAACTTGAAAATACAAAACATGTGGAGTTTTCTTGCATAACGTTTTGCTTAAGGGAATAGTTCACCAAGTAATAAAAATACTGTCATTATTCACTCTTCTTTGTGTTGTTCACGGTTACCAACTGTGTGCTGTATTGTTTTCAGTGGAACACAAGAGTCATTTGGAAATTGTTGCCATGCAGTGACTGTCCAGCTCCAAAAAGTTTGAAAGAATAAACACCATAAATTATCATCTATGTATTCTGAAAGTTAATTTCAGTTTTATGTGAGAAGCATTTAACATTAAATCCATTTCTGATTTTGCTATGAATATAACAAATGTTACAGGATTGCTAATGTACATCATTTGCAGTAGTACAATGTTTAACAATAATGCAATGATATTCTATATTTCCTCTTTTCTATGATTTTATTTTTTCCTTCTGTCTTTACTGTCTGTGTAAAACTCATTTTTAGTAAAGCTGTGTTATGGCTTTCTAAGGCTTACAGGACAATATACAGGTTAAGTTGCACTGATTGTTTTATTTTTACGTTCTTTTTCAGTGATTGGTCTTTTTAAAGCCTGACAGTCCATGGTCTCTATGAGTTACAGAACGATTCTTAAAACATTTCCACATTTGTGTTCCACAGAAAAATATCTGCACAAATCTTTGGAACAAACAGGATGGTGAGTGAATCATGACAGACTTTTTCAGTGAACATCTTTTTAAAAGATCTGACTAGCAAAGATTCTTATTTCTTCAGTTTTGGTTTATTCTTTTGCGCACTTTATGTACCTTTATGTGTGGTACTATAGCCTAATAATCAGTTGATAATCCTCTTCGGTGTATTTACGCCATCAAATCTGCATATTTATTTGCTCATTTCTTCACAGTGTTAACACTGTGTTGTTGACAACTCAGACTAAGAGTATCTATGCTGAATACTCAATGTTTGCCCAAAAAACAGGAAATGGAGACCCAAGGCCTTTCCTGAATTCAAGCATGCACGCTCCCCTCGGCTTTGGGAAAGATCCCAGATCCTTCACGGCAGGACTGCTGACGATTCACACATTTCAACCCCGGGTGAGTTTTATGAGAGAATTCATTGTGTTTCTCAAGAGCTGGGGGACCCGGGCGTCAAAAGAAGATAGACCTCTGAGAATCTGCCAGAAATGTGACGGGCGATGGTGAACCTTTGTTTAAGATGTGTTTACTTAGACAAATGACATTTTGGATGGGATTAAGAGTAAGGAATTGAGTTTTGGGCTGGTTTGTTTGTTTAGTTTGGGGGGTTTGTGATATGACTCATTAACTGAATACCGTTTTGTAATTAGCTTTCCCGTCGTGTTCGCACGGATGTGACTGAAAACATAAGCGGACGCTGGAGGTGGGGCGAGTTTTAAAGGATCTTGAGGATATTGCATTCACCCCAGATTTTGGGGGGTTGTAAAGAGAGTTATTGAAATAGTTTTTCATTGGGGGACTTGTCATGTGATGACATTGGGCCCCGCTGTATGTTATAGACTGTTGGGGAAGAGAGACTAAATTTAGCCAACATCTTAAACAAATCCATATGAAGGAAAGACATCTGGACTGTGGCTGTGATGAAAGATTTCTGATTCTAGTTTCAAATCCAGCGTGAATTTCCTTGATGTTTTTGTCCTTGCTTGTTTTTGCAAATATACAGTAACACATTGACAGCTGTTAAATGTCAAGATGTTATTTTAAAATGCCAAAACAATATTTGACAAGTTTAAATGAACTGATGTCGTTTAAAATTTGGTAATTCTTTAAACTTTAAAGTCAAGCGATAATATAAGACTGAAGAAGACTGTTTTTTTTTGGATAGTAGCCAAAATTCTGTATCAACAATGCAACTTTCATAATGTAAAATGACTAAAAGTCTTCGTTCCACCGATAGAGCAACTGTGATATATTACGTTCGTATGGGTGAGACAATCAGAATCAAGGACTGAAATGAACCGTTTTATAAACATTCAATTTGTATAGTTAACGCAAGCGAAAACAAGATGCTGTGGCTGTCTACATACACGAACGCGACCAGTTTCACACTTCTATTGTGTGTTTAATTCAATATAATCTTAAACAGGACTTGAAACTTTCACGCTCAACACATGAAAGATTTTATGTTGAAGATTTAATGCTCACCATAATTGCTGTAAGTGAACAAACTTATAAGGGAAATCTGTGAAGTAAAGCCAACAGTTTGTTGAGTTGAGCCAACCATCTCACCGACTCAATAGGTTTTTGTTCAGCGTTGTGTGTTGAGTCAGTGAACTGCACTTTATCTAAGAGAAAAGTGTAATTTCTAGGACAGATTTATGGATTGCACTGCACTGTTTTTTCAGTATCCGGCCACAGCTGGTAATATGACGTCCTCGGGTTGTCTTCAACAAAAGTTCCTCTGATTTCATCTTTCACATGCTGCTCTCTAAACAACAGACCACATCAGAGTTTTGTGGCTGATGAAAACACTGCCAGAAAACGACTAAAACACAACCGTAAAATGTTTACGAGTTTGTAAATTGTTTTTGAGTGTCGACTCAATCAGAACTGTGCTCAACATTTGGTGTTTGTAATGGGACTGGAAATTTCAAATGAAGAGTATTGAATCTGTTGCTCTCTCATAATAAAAAGGCAGAGATTGTATAATCAGCATGTGGTGTCTGTTAAAGAACAAATAACACGTTTTGTAGCTGTGATGCAGCTTGGGAATTGATCTGTAGGTTATGGATCATTCTTATTTATTTGTTTCTTGTCTGTTAATGTTTAATTTTCTCTCTCTACATTAGATGTATATCAGGACTTTACAGAAGTCTTATGTTAAGTGCATACAGGTAGAACAAAGATAATGAAATAATAATTTTGGATTATGGATTTGAAAAGGGCAACCTGTCATCTAAGCAATTTCAATGTTATGTGTGTGACATTTGCAGTCAAAATTCTCACAGAACGTATTCATTACCAATATACTGAACCATCTGTTTATATTTTACTAAAGTCCTGTTGATAGAGTCCAGACATCAGAAAATATCAGTCTATGCAAAAGTTATCTATTGTAAAAAATGGACAAAAAAAGAACACGTTTTTTAAGAGCAACATACCTAAAATACACAACACACACAAACCAGAAGCAATAATACCCAACAAATGAAGAAGAGATGACTCTTCAAACAACATAACAATAGTTATTTTATTTTAATTTTCATGTGTTCATTTATGAGGAATATAGACTGTTATGAATGTGACAATTCTGAAAACAGCACTTTACCTGATTATGAAAAATCATGATTTAAACATAAACAAAAGCTTTAAAAACATTAAGAGAGACTTGACATGAGTTTATAAACCATCAAATATTGACATTTATCAATATGATGAAAGCTTTTGCAAAAACGTAATATTTTCATGGTATGGTTGACATTTGCATGAAATTGCTCATCTAGTCTCCTAACCTGACCATCTGATAAAAACCAAATCCATGATTTTTTTTAATATCCATTCTTTTCCTTGTTGTCTTTACGCTTTTAACTTCAACTTGTTATTTGTCTGTGCGTCTCTTCTTGTTTGTCTCGCATACAAATATTCTTATAGAGCTTTTCTTGTGAATAATTCTGCTCTCTTCTCCTCTCCAGCACATCATCCAGGTTTCTCAGCATCGCTTAACTATGACTTAAGAACGGCTTCAATTGTGCTAGAAGAGGAGGGGTGTTAAATAATACAGGGATGCAGATGTGTAAGGTTTCCATTTTCTACATCTTCAGTCATTGAAATAGACTTGATGGGTCTTGCTGGGTTAAGAGGGTAGCTCTCACATAGTAATTTCCAGACACTCTAGTCGCCGATATTTCCTGCCTTTCGCTTCACAACGGATCTGTCAATGGTACTGCAAAAAACTAAATTTTAAATGTTTTAGTCCAATGCACATTTTTTCACACAGTACATCCAATTTTCTATGCTGTTTCCTTTTTTCTTTGTATATTTTCTACCAAGTGTAAACATTTTGTCATTATTTATCCATGTTGTTCTAAACTTGATTTATTACCTTTTCTCTGTGAGATCAGATTTTGGGCAAAATGTCTGAACTGCTGTTTTCCATATGAGGTAAGTTGGACAGTTTAATTTTTTTTTGAAGTATCATAAAATAGTTAATACCACTTGTGCCATAGCTTTGTGCTCGCGTTTACATTTGTGTTTAAGAAAATGTCACTTTTAGATTAAATTAAGGCCAAAAGCCATTGATTCTTGCATATCATATGACTGTTAGCATTACAGCATCTTGATAAAATGTGAGATTTGAAAGTTACGAACAAGACAAAGATCATATATGAATAAAGACTTAAAAAGTCTTATGTTCAATACCACAGAGTACAACATTGGTATATAGTGCAGAAGTTGTCTAAATTAATTTAATAGTGCTTTTAGACATTCTCTGCAACATTTCTATTTGTATGTCAGGAAAAATAATATTAGTTTTAAAATGCAGGATAGTATGTAATTTTTTTTTGCATGAACTGTTTCTTTAAAAACAAACATATGTAATGCTAGTCACTCAGTGTTAAATGAAATACACCTCGGGAAACTCTTGTGTTTTGTGCTTTAAATCATATAAACGTCTCATGTCTTTCTCACTTCTCTCCTGTGTTCTTTCTGATTTTATTGTAGGCTAACAATGAAGAAAGGATTTATTTCTCTGGCAGCGTGTGACTGTTTCCTGACAATGGCATCAGTCAGATTAAAGCTGGTATGTGTGTGTGTATGTGTCATCATTCAAAGCTGTTGTATTCAGCAGTCTGACTGGTAATTACAGCCGCTCATCTGTGTCTGCCTAATAAACATCACGCTGAAATTCCTCAAGGACGCTTCCCTCCCTCATCCCACCCAACACGATGACCATTTCTCAGCTGTCATTTGAGCAGCGTCCCGTGAACGCTCAACGTTCTGTCCCGTCTTCTGTTCTGTGTGTTTGGATGATGGGACAATACTGTGTGAGAGAAAGATGAAAGGTTTCAGTTACCAACATGATTCAATTAACATTTCTTTTAGCATAGTTTTATTTTAGATTAAGAATATATATCCTGACTTTATACATTTAACAACACTGAACAAAAATGGGTAACACAACAATACAATAAGGTTGTATTTGTTAACATAGTTAAGTGTATTAAACAACATAAACTAACAGTGAACAATATATCTACAGTATTTATTCATTTTAGTTATATTTAAAATAAATAACGCAGCATTTTGGACAACCCAGCATAGGTTAAAATAACCCAAGAGTTGAGTTTCTCTTTTTGACCCAACCATGGGTTAAAAACAGTGCATGGACAAACAAACAGCTGTATTGGTATTAATGAAAATTAATAAAGATGAATAAATACTCTAAAATTATATTGCTGGTTGTTAGTTTATGTTAGCTAAAAACTAATGTTTGGCTACTATTTGGTTTATATTTTTTTAAATTTATTTAATTTAATTTATTTTTGTGTTTTCGGTTTGATGAGCATCAAAATCAGCGTGGTGTAACAACACTGTGTCCATCATTGTCGTGAGTTTGGGGCAGGACTGTCTCTTTCCAATTGCAGATGTGAAAGATATTCAAGGAAAATTGGTTGAATTGGTTCTTTTTGCATTTTGATTCAATTACACACTTTAGTTTTCAATTCTTCTCAGTCAGTGAATCAGATTACACTGTTCACTTGCATAAAACACACATTTCTTTCACCATAGCGCTGCAGATTGCCCTGAGCCAATGCACCTTTGAGAATTAGCATGTTTTCAAGATTTCACTGGACTGATTATTAAATGAAATTGGGTTAACGCATTACTCATAACTACTACGAGAAGAGAAAGATTCTTCACTTGGATTGTTAATGAAATCCGTCTTACAAACTGGTGATCTATGAACACCTGGTAAAACCCTAAATCTCATACACTGACAATATAAATGTAGCCAGTGTCAAAGTATTTTACTGCAATATTCCATCTGCATCGACAAAAGAATGCAGAGAACCGTCTGTCATGAAGTTCATTTGGTTCTCGTTTCTTCCCCAACCATTGCAAGACGTAATTTAGTTTCGCGCAGAGAAAAAGCTAAAGAGTAGTTTCGTCTTTATGAAAGTCATTCTTCTGTAGCTGTGACAGTAGCTGGGGAGGATCAGATAATCAATCTTCGGTTCAGTGACTTCCTGCCGATTTATTAGGCTTGCCGTGTCAAAGGTTGACGACGTGCACATTCTTTCCTGCCGTTAACGGCCGTATGACAGCTGTTAGAAAACTGTAAATAACCTTGAGCTTTTGAGCCTCATAGAGTTCAGCTGAATTTACAGACGTGAGGATATCCTGTGGAAGATCTTCGATGCTGGAACTGTATCAAGAATTTAGAGATGGTCCGTGAAAAAAATCATGAGGCTTGTTGGCGTAACTACAGGTCAGACTGAAATGATTTTGTGGGTTGGTGATTTATCAGATGTGTTGGGTTGTCCCAGTGGTTTTGCTGATGATATTGAATATGATGGATATTGTATATATGTGTTATTGGACTAGTTAAGACAGATGTAGCATTTTTTTTATATATTAAAATGTTTTTGAAAATTATATGTGAAATACAGTTCTCAAAATCATCTCAACTGTGTATATCTACAGGGTTCTGCTAATCCGTCTCACAGAGATATCTTCCTTCTCTTTCTCTCGCTCCCAGAAAATGTGATTACAGACAATGTTTTAGCCCCCGTAGGAGTTTCATACCGCCGTGTTATCCTATCCGCACGGGCATTATCAGCGAGACGAACTCGGCAAACACCGTCCCAGTCGATATCTGCATCCCAAAGCCACTTTTGTCATTTTAATGCTCTCTCTGCTGACGCAGCAGCCCGGCCCGTTTGCGGTATATGGGTTGTATGTTTTCACCGAGCTCAGACTCAAACTCGCGTATATCAAATCCATATTGACCCGGCGTGCTGAAGGCTTAAGAAGCTCTGGCAGAAATCGATGTCCTCCACCGCCGAGAATCGGCTTCATCTCTGCTTTCCGATCCATCACAGCGTGGCTCTGCTGATTCATGTTTACAAAAACTCCGAACCCCCAATTAACACCCCATTGGCTAAACTCGAGGAACAAGACAGCTGCGACTTATAAATATGGAAAGAAAGCAGTAAGAGTCTGATGGACTTCGGAGTCCATCGAGATGATTCAATTTGTTGAGTTAATTTCCAGTTTGTTTTGCGTTACTGTCCACACTGATGATGAACACAGAGAGATGCTGAATATTGATCTGCGTCAGTGCTTGTTGGTTTTAAAGTTAACTGGACTGCTGTTTATTGTTTGCTGAATAATGCAGCAATTGCATTTTTCAGTGTTGTACTGTGCGGCTGTGTGCCAAAACCTATTTCAGGGCACACTTGCAAAGGTAACTGGCATAAGTGGCCTGATTTTAAGATATCTCATCATGCTTTGCAACAACCTTGATGAAAAAACATGCTACACATAACTTGTTGGATCAACATGATTCAATCACATACATTTTTTCTTAACATGAAATTAACATATAGCTTTTACTTTACTTAATACTTAAAAAATAAATTGAATTTCAATTGGTTTTTAGTTAAAATCTTTTGCACAATGAAAACCTGTCAAAACATCACGGAAACTCTTTTAAATACCAACACACCTGGATACAAATACGCATAAAATAACACTTTATTTTGACATTTTCTTTCGTTATCCATTTACATGCAAAGCATGCTGAGAACTCAAAATAAGTTTTGCTTTAATGCAACACTAATCAGAAATGTAATCCCACCTCAAATGGATCAAGTTAATTCAACGTGATGAATTAAGTTTTGAAAAGATCATGTTGTATTAACTTCTCCATTAAGTAAACTTGGCAAAGGCGTAAAATTTTGTTAAGTTTACCTGGTTGATTCTCAGACATCCCAGCCTGACCAGTAAACAAGTTCCTAATAGTATTCCACTGAAATAATGAAAACAGAGCGCCTCGACCAAGCTGTTTGAGCTCTTTTTGCAGGTGGAGTCCGTGTGTTCTGGCTGTTATGATCTGTTGTGCTTTATAGGAAATAAAATGTGACAGTTAGTCTACATTGGGATGGTGTGACCAGCAGTAAAAGGTCTGGCCTGGTAACCTGAATGCTTGTTGGATTGAATAAAATAGCTGAACTGTGACCACCTCAGCCCAGATTAACCACAGAAACTGCACAGGTAAATGTACTTTAACTAAAACAATCATACATATTTACTTTGCTTTTGGTTTGCACGTCACTAGTGATTTTTAGTACACAGAGCTTGTTTACATTGGAGTGTGTTGTAACTGAAGGTTCTTGTTTTCTTTTCTCAGTTGACATCTGGAGCGGCCCATGACTGAACACACTGGATGTGAGATGATGTCAGGCCCACATCAGAATTTAATTATCAGCTGTTCAGCCTGGGAAGCGGTTCTGTAGGAGTTGGCCACATTCATCTTTTTCCTTTTGTTTTGAGATTTCACCATGAAAGGAAATGGTTTTCTTTGGGATGCTGTTCACAATATTAAAGTTTCATTACATTTTAATTAAATATCAAGATATGGGAATGTTTTTAAAAAATAAACAAATAATGCTATTGGTCAAATTGATCTTTAATTTTGTTTATTTTTTTGGCTATTGAATCCCAGATGAAATACAAGTGTATGTGTGCAACTGTTTTACAAGGTGGCTAAATTGTATGAATTCGTATGATGTCATTTGTATATTTAGCTACAATCTGCTTTTGCTCCATTGATGTCATGTATATGGATAGGGCTTATTGGTTTTTTTCTTATTATCATGTTTTTGTATGAATCACATTGTACAGTTTCATATAAATTAGCCACCCCGTACAGGTGCACAAACATTTAAATGTAATAAAAACATTAAAACAACTAGATTTTTACCACAAAAAAAATTCAGTAATCTTAGTGATGCCTGTTATTCTGTTTTTTTGAATGTGAATTGATTTGATGCGTCACAGTTTGTTAAATGTCACTTTTTATCTGCAGTTTTGAAATGTTGAGAGATTCTAGATTTCATACTTGGCCTATAGCGTTGAAAGCGAAATGCTTCTTTGAACTCAGTAATATGAAATGCCTCTCTGAGCCCAGATAAATAACTACCTTTTCTCATATCTACAGCTATTTACACGCGGAGAAATCTTAATAAAAAGAAGGTATGAGAGGGCGATAGCATGATGGAGGTTGCTGGAGCATGTTGAATCTCTCTTCTGGATCTTCGAGTGAGGTCGGGAGGAGGTGCGTGCTGAAATGTGATGCATATCACTGTACACTGACATCACTGAAAATCTGCTTTTAATAAAAGGGTTTGTGGGAATACTTGGACTTGATTACAAGGGTCAGCACAAGCATGTAGTCATGGAGTTATCACAAGATTATCAGTGTTTACAAAAAAGGCTGTGATTTTACCTCAGGGTATAGTGTTTTTGGTCATGATGTGAAGCGTTACACTTGGTGCAGTAATGTAAAATGAGAGGTCTTGTGTAGCCAGATGTTTAACGTCTAGTCCATGTTACAGCTTTTAAACATGAAGATCAAGACGGATCCATTACACCTTTGGTTTGATGTGTGTAATTATGAAATTACAGACCCTCCCTTAAAAACTCTGAACCACAGATGTTAACTGGAGACGTATTTGATTCCAGGTGTAAACTGTAATCTGTCTCAGCTGTCTGCTTGTGATCTGATGTCGGCTCTCACGTGACAGCTTGTGACTAGATTTTGTTGACATGACTTTGTGACTACATATACTGTAGGTTATCACATGCAGGTGTGTTTAGTATGTGACTAAAGTTAAAAAACATTCAGTTTAATTCTAATTTATTTTTATAAATGGTTAGTTCCAGTCCTTAATTCTCATTCTGGCCTTGAAAAGTTGCATTATTCATATTTTTATGCTTTAATATTTGTATTGTTTTATGAAAAGATTCTTGATGCTAGTGCTAACATATAGTGTATTTGTTTGCAGTTTTTGCAATGTTGCAAAGCAGCTTTGACCTCCTAAAAATTCTGGGTTATATTTAACTTATGGTTGGGTCACAAAGAGACAAAACCAGCAGTTACTCGGTTATAAAATAACTTTTGCCCAAAATGCTGACATTTTCCACGTTATTTAAACCAACGATTTAGTTTGTTTGTTCGACCAAACCATGCGTTGCAACATAATACAGCATTTTTTAAAATAGAAATCTGTAAAAATGATAAAATCTGTAAGAGATCTATAAAGATATGAATGTAATCAGACTGTTATATTCATACTGCTATTAGCCAAGTATGTGAATCTTAATATATGATCCACATTGTAAATGTAAAAACATGCATATCAATACACGCTGAATGTCAAAACATGAAAAAAAGCAGTGTATTTTGTGTACTTAACAAGTTTTAGCATCAGTCTGATCCATTACTATCACCTTTAAAATAGACATTCTTGTTGTTTCTCTTGCTTCTTGTTGTTCACTATTATCTCCAGTGGTGTTGATGGTTTGAGGTTGGCTGGTATCCTTATATTGTTTTATTATTGACTTATTGATTTCGCTCACCTTTGTGTCTGTGCAGCCATTATAGCCCAGAGTCACCAACAACAACCATTTAAATGCATATGCTTGTTTTTCGCTTAGGAGGGAATATATTGTTTTATAGACTGATGTCGTGTATGGAATGACAAACAGGTAGATGTGTTATTGCTGCAGAATTACTTCGCCAAGGGCCATTTCTGCTGATGGCATCATGATGTTATTTAATTTGTATATGAAATTGGCTTTTATTGTTTCTGCATGTTTACACCTCAATGTGCAAACAACCATCAGAAACCAGATAAGATCAGCAGGCAAGCTTAGGCTGGTTCAGCGGTTCTCTGCTCGTGCATTATGGTATGCGACCCAAGCTCTTTATAGAAAACTTAAATGTTAATTCTCTAACAAGTTTCGTGCAACCGGCTAGAGCTTTGGAAACGCACGCAACCTCCCACAACCCGTCTGTTAATCAGATAGTGGCGTAACTAATGAAAATTGTCATGAAAGTGACAGAAAGATTAATGAAGTTTCCCGCGTGGCACTCGCATGCGGTTTACGGGGGGCTCCTCTGGGCACAGCTGCTGTTAAATGCTATTCATGGTGACAAATAATGCTCTATCTCAGCAGTGACACCTCTGAGTCAAGGTTAAAAAACACATTTGGCAGTTGAGCCGGATGAAGGAGGCTCTGCGGCTGCAGATACGGAATAAATTTATTTACTCGGAACGGGCTAGAGGCGGGACGAGAGCCACGGGAACGATTGGGAATTCGGGATTAATTGAAAACATCTGTGCGACGATGCAAATATCAGCCGTCTCCTGCTGCAGGCGCGTGTTGTGTGCAGGCCGTTGAGTCCATGAGTTTTGTTTTTCTCTCTCTTGAACTCTGTAAGTGGAGGAAAGTGCGATACAATGGGGGTTTCTCTGCGTACCTGTTTGTGTGACTGTTTGAAAGTAAAGCCTCTGATTTGTAGGCAGTACGTGCGGGGGTGGCTTCAGGACGGTCAAATTCTTCTGAAGGTCAGGAAGAACTAAGTGAACCTATCATAAGATGTGAGATGCAGCAGGAGACAGGAGGTTAATTTTGTGTTCTCCTAAAAACACAAACATTCACACTGATATGTTTTTATTGGATACTTTTTGGAGGACCTTTTTATAAATTTTTTTATGAAGTAGCATTGCATTTCTAACAATGCATTTTGCATTTTGAGAGAGAGAGAGGAAGCTCATACCTAAGGTTAGCAACATCCTAGAAAGTACAATAATAATCTTGTTTATTTATTAATCATTTTTGCCATTGAGCATTTTTCCAGAGAGAAAGAGAGAGACAGAGAAAGAAAGAGGGAGGGGAGTTGGGGGAGGTAAAGAAGCAGAGAGAGATAAGGAGAGTGAGAGAGAGACAGAGAGAGAGAGAGAGAGAGAGAGAGAGAGAGAGAGAGAGAGAGAGAGAGAGAGAGAGAGAGAGAGAGAGAGAGAGAGAGAGGGCGCTGTGTCTGAGAAACACTTAGACAGAACAAATGAGCAGCCGCGGCTCGTCTCGCTCTGGAGATGCTGATATCGGCACAGCAGCGAGAGCTCTTACAACACAGAGTCACATTACAGCGGGAGAGAAAACACCACGCTCAGAGACACAGCTGAGAGAGACGGTCAAACAGACAGAGAGAGAGAGAGATCTATACATTAGGAGCACAAATAGATTTAAAGAGAGCTTCCAAAAGAAAGCAAGAAGATTAGAGACGTGTGGAGAAGTGTTTTGCCAGCCCGCGTGGTCTCGGTTCTGTACACACACAGACCCATGAAATGGATTCACTCTTAACAGCAGTGGTTTGCAGGGACGCCACAGATCTGGACGTCTGATGATCATGGAGAGCATGTTTATTGGTGAGTAAAAGATTAAATGCTCATTTCATTCTCAGCCCCAAAGTTTCCTTTCCAAAACTGTGTAGTCTCACACTTGTGTCTTGAGTTTGAAAGTCTGTGGTTGAACTCACAGCAGGTTTACTTCCAGAAACATCAGGAGATGATCGTACAGACACCTGATGTGTTGCAGCCGGCTACAGTAAAGAGAAATGTGGCTTGCGGGGAAAGTGTGTAAAATCATGAGCTACGCCTGAAAGGGATTAGAAGGTTCAAGAAATGTGTTTTTCTGTCTCAGCGTGTTATCTGAGAACGAAGCTTCCCGCTGAACGGCTGATTTCTTTCCAGACGGGAGAGAAACGGGACATTAAATAGATCTGTTGTCGTGATGTGAAGCTGGTCTAGGTATTTTGTCTGATGCGTTACCTGCAGACTGTCAAAAGATTGAAATCATTATGTGTCTGTTACAGTTTTTAGATGCGTCAGAGTAGAAAATCACATAAACTTTTATCCACATTGGTCACATTTTATATGCTTGTAAAGAAGTTATTTAAGTGGCAGAAAACTTTTTGGTTTAAAATAGAGACAGCGATGTCACTGTTTGATGTCTTACAGTGTCTTGTAAACCAAGTGACGTCATGTCATCACATGTAAAAATGTATCCCCCTTTAACCATTCAGGATTTGGTTATCCTGGAGTTGACAAATAGCGTATTTTTGTTTTGATATTCTGCACATCTGCGCAGTGTGAGGCAATGTGTGAGGTCTCTGGTTTCTTATTACTCATTGTAGATTACACTTACTGTTGGCTCATTGACAAAATGTGCTTTCTCATCTGTAAGTCGCTTTGGATAAATGAATAAATGTGCAGCTTTGACATCCAGTGAGACATCATACAGTAGATGCACTTCGGACATGAGTATTCAAAGCCTACAAATTTAGTCTTCTTTTTGGCAACATGCACATGAGGAAAAGTTTGAAAACATTAATCTGTTTGGTTTTCAGTGCCGTTTGTGTAAGTCAAACTATTTGTATATCTTTGTTGGCAAGATTTTGTGAACTACCCTGTTACGCTGTAAACATTTACCATGTTCATACAGTAAACCTCAAAGGGCAGGAATCATTATTTATTTATGGTTTGAGCGTTGTATCTGCATTGGTTCTGGTCTGAAAGTGCTCAGCTGTCTGATTGCAGTAGTGGAAGTCTCGGGTTCGACCCCTGTGGTGTAGATCTTGTTTTCATGACGGTGGAAGCTGCAGTGTGGTAAACCCCAAATCTTTTATTTATTTGATTTGTAACCTCAGACGGCTAGTGTTTTTCTGACCACTGCTGGTTGTATTTACTGCAAATACTAGAGAGATTTTTTTATGATATAGAAGAAAACGAACATTTGCTGTATATTGCTTTTAGTTTTTATGTTCTTCAGAATAATTGTGGTGATAAATCGTATAGAAAAGCAGGATAGGGAATCAGTACTGGCTCTTAAAGGAATGTGTATTCTCTTGAAAATTGTTGTAAGAGTCTAAATTTTGTGGAGTTTAGAGTCATTTGTGGAGTCACTAGTCATTTAGCATCTACTTTAACTATTTTATATTTTAAGAATTTATTTTTCGATCCAAGTGATTTGTTTAAAAGTAGAACATGAAAGTCTTTGTGATGTTTGTCTTTGAGTGTAGACATGTGTTTTTGACAAGGTTATAAAGAGACAATCTGAGAAAGCAGACTGAATCAAGTCTGGGAGATTCAGATGGACGGGCAAACACAGCGGATGTCCATTAATTATTTATGTGCCATCTTTGTCCAGCAGACATCATTTTTCTCTGTCAGCACAGCTCCGAGCAGCGAGAGATGTTTTAAGATGATGGGCACATCTGAACTGAGTGATGGAGATGATGCTACAGGCAGTATTCCTGCTGTCGCACACACCGCTTTCTTTACTGTGAGACTAGAGCGAGCAGCCATGTGTTTATTGAGTGAGAAGTACAGCTGGTGGATGAGAGAGGTCAAAGTTCATTCTTGGGTACAGGACTGGTTCTGATGTAACTCTTCCTGACCACTACATAAATGAAAAGACCTGCCTGGAGGAACCATTCAAGGTTTTTCACCTGCCACACCGCCGGAACCGTCAGGAGGACTTTGAAGCATCTTCTTTTTTTTTTTTTTTTTTTACAAAGGATGCTTCTTTGAGGAACTTCAGGACTAAAGATAAGATTGTTAATGGTTCCACTGGTAACCCTATTGCACCTTTAGTTTTTACAGTGTACACTTTACAAAACTTATGGGATCCTTTAGGCACTTTATACTCCGTTCTGAAGTTTCATAGAGAACTGTTCCTTTTGAAAAGGTGCCTTGAGGTCCTCTTGATGGTTCCACCGGTATGGCAAGTGAAGAACCTCAAATGTCTTCACACAAGGATCTTTTTGTTTTTACAGTAAAGAATAACTCACAGGTCACAATGCACTGTAAAAATTAAAAGATCCAGAACTATTTGGGGTTCTTCACCCTGCCATACCGGTGAAACCATCAGGAGGTTCCCTGAGGAACTTCAGAACTGAATTCAAGTTTTTGCAAGAACTGCCAAGACTGTTAATGATTCCTCAGAAAACCACCCTTTGAAACAAAAAGGTGCCTTAAGGTCCTCCTTATTGTGAAGAACCCCAAATGGTTCCTCCAGCATCTTTTCATTTTTACAGTGTGTGTGTTTCACAACCAAAAAGTGTCAATACTAAAATTTTGAAAAACATGTCCAATATATTCCTTCTCAGAAGCGTCAGAGATTGTTTTAGCACTGGGGAGAAATATCTGTTTTCTATAGATGAGAGAGGGGTAAAATATACCTCACCAGAAGCAGCACAATGACCGTCTGCAGGGAGAATGATTGGACATGTTCCACATTACTGTTTTTTGGGACCTAAAACTCAACCGTTTAAAGAAAACCTCATGCAGCAGGCTCGGTGTCAAAACACCTCGTAACAATCAAAATGTTCCCATCAACTTAATAAGTCCTGTTTTCTTAAACCCAAACCTCATGTTCCCAACGCTGATGTTTTGGCTTTTTGGTTCATTTTTTAGAAGAGATTTGTTTCAATGTTGTGTAATGGTGTACACACAATAATCAAACATCGTAAAGCTTTTTAAAGTCTGAGGAGATAAAACACAGATGCTTTTTTTCTGAGGACGGCCCTCGGTTAACACGAGAGTGCTTCGTTGCAGTTTTCGCTGACACTTGGTTTGCGGTTTTGCTTGCATATTTAATTCTGTTTTGTTGTTCAGCGCCTGGACCTGTGACAACATTCTCTAAGGATGATGTCATTTGACATGTCGACATGTTGTGGATGTGAAGGCCTGAAGTTGACATGCTTTGTGGCGGGAGAGCAAAGACGTGCTTCCACATGCATAAAGGCAGTTTTTATTTCTCCTCTCGAAGGACCTGAATGACTAGTAGATGCCTTAATGACTTAATGCCGTTGTGGTTAATAATCCATTTCAAGCTGGTGTACAGAGACGAAAACTGTCCTGTAGGAAAGAATAATCACAAGGAGATCTTTAATATCTCAAAGTTTGGACAGAAATACATTGTAGAAAAAAAATCATGTATCTCCTACCAGGTGTAAAAAAGAGGCCAAAATCTCTCTTTCTGTTTGGCTTTAAGGAGAACAATTTAAAAAAGAGCTTATTACACAAATATAAATTTGTTTATATTTCTTTAACTCAGAAAGAGCTCCATCTCGGAGCAGTCCAATTTTCCTGCAGGATTTCATTTCTCGGCATTGCTTTTCTTCTCTGGTTTTTGTTTCTGTTTGGATATAAAAAGCTGTAGCAGGTCTGGTTAATGAAGGTGCTTTCAGATGTCTTCCAAACAAACAATCACACTGCAATAAAACCAGCCATTTATATTTCTCCTCTATCTCTGTCCTGCCTAGTGCACAAGTATTTATAGTGCCGGGAGTGTTTGGCGAAAAGAGAGTTGCATGGGAGATAGTCTGGAGAAACAGGGTTTTAGTAATGTCATGTCATTTCATAACTGGTAGCATACAGATCCTCATGAAATCTTTTCTGCCACAGGGTTGAAAAATCATTTCAAATGATTGTTTTAACTTGAAATGAACTCATGACTTACTTGCATACCTTCATTTCAACATGTCAATGTTGTTTCTGGATCAACGCTGATGATTGTATGACAGATCTGGTTTGTTTCACTGGTCAAGTCTGTTTTCAATATATTGAATTCAATTCTGATTGACAGCATTTCGACTGAATTTTTCCATTGATGGGGCAAAGATGAACAAAATATTTTCTGTCATGTTGTGTCTAACACATCATTTATCTAACACAGACTTCTATTGATCAGATTGTTCCAGTACTAGCAAGATGTTGATCCAAGAATACATCACATCTATACCTGAAGCCACATTAGTCTTTTTTTACTAATCGCTCAATGAGTTTTTTGTTGTAGTTTGCTTACAGAAATGTATTAGGACAATTGTGTTGAAACTTTAGATGCAACTGCTCAATACTGAATTTATAGCATTGCACTAATGTGTTTTTTCTGTAAAGCAGCTTTAAATCAATGTGCGTTGGGGAAAACCTTCTAGAAAGTGATTTGATTTGAATAATTGATTGTTCCCATGAAACAGATTACCTACATAGATATAATGGTATCACTCAAAGGTCTCTTTCTTCTTATGTAATATAACTTTCATCAGTATTTTACGTGGTAAAAGTAGGCGTAAGCAGGTTAATATACAATTAGGTGCTCAAAAAATCCCATTACGGGTGATTCTAGACCTGCTCACCCTGTCATCTCAGACGCAGATGAAACCTGGTAATTGTTTTCACATCCTCCGGGGTAATTTTGAGACAAACTGTTCAGTGTTTACATTAGATGGCAGATGCTTTTATCCAAAGCAGTTTGGATTGTACAGTTGGGGTGTACATGTGTTCACTTTCATTTAAACCTGTGACACGGGTGATTTACCAGTATGAACAAAAACATTCATTTTAATATGGTGAAATGAGTCTGAACATATTCGGAAATGTAATAAAATACCAAAGGTTTTCATTATACTGATAGCTCAGTTGTCATTATTTGGTGGTTAAAATACTCATGTGAGGTCTCTCAAAGTTTTTAAAGCATTTGTTTATGTTTAAATCATGATAGGCAGCTAAAGTGCTGTTTTCAGAATTGTCACATTCATAACAGTCTATATTCCTCATAAATAAACACATGAAAATAAAAATACAATAACTATTTTATGTTCTTTAAAGACCCATCTCTTCTTCATTTGTTGGGTTTTATTGCTTCTGGTTTGTGTATTTTAATTCACAGAAATCCTCTTTTTTTGTCACATTGTATATTTCCATTTTTTTACAATAGATAACAGACTGATATCTTTGTTTTGTTTGATATGTTTGGACTCTATCAACAGGGAAAATATAAACCAATGGTTCAGTATATTGATACTAAATACATACATGTCTTTGTTGTTCTGCAGGTAACCCATGCCAGAGTGGTCTGGTGCCGGCGCTGGTTCGAGCTTCTTTACCCGCTGTGACACCTTCTCTAGGCATGAAACAGTTCCTGTCTTTTCCTCTGGACAGCGGCTCCACGCTTGGTCTGGTTCCCAGCTTTAGCTCGGTGAGTCTTACATACACTGCGGCTGAAGGTGCTAATGAGTTTCTCCATGTTGTCCTGCTGGTAGTTACACACATGTCCGATGTAGATTTAAGAGCGTGCCATTTGAGATAATTGTCATATGGCTGGTTGTTCTGGGACTTTTCAGAGTGAGATGATGTGGACGACAGGCTGGTTATATAAAAGCAGCTGTTGCCATAGCTGGATTAGGTTATGAACTCTGTGAAACAGCTGTTTACATGAACTCCACACATCATGAGTAAATTGGTAGCGGGTGAACTGGAGTCTTTGAGTTTTGGGGTGAGAAGTGTAGTTTTAGCGTGCCTAACCCAATATAAACACAAAGGAGTTAGAAAGGAGATCTCTTGGATATTTGAGGCTAAGATTAAGTCTGTCTGTCTCTCTTTTCTGTCTAGATCGAATGATCTGAGCTGAGCTTTTTATTATGCTTTTACTCACCAATTGCCTCATTTCTTTTTGTTTTTAGAGAATTGTAGGAGAAACATTACTTAAGATTGTGCAACATTGGAGAAATGTATTTTTGTATTTTGCTGGTTTAAACACTCATCTGCATTCACTGCTTGTGCTGTCAGCAGATGGGAAGCTCTTGGATGATTTCTGCATGTGTTGTGTAGGTCTGTAAAAGCACAGACAGGCTGTGTTGTGTTACGACGCTGTGATGCTGGAATGACAACAGAACTGGCTGGACGGTTTCAGTGGTGCTGCGTGTGGAGCGAAGCATCACAGAAGAGTTTAGTCATACACACAGACAGATGTGATGGCAGTATGAAGAGAGACAGTGAAGGTTGCCAGATTGACATTGGCTCTGGATGTCTAATCTGTATTTAACAGACTTTCCCTTCAATAATGAGTTACGCATTGGGAATCCTCTGGAGCCAGATATCTGATACTAGATTAACTCCCAGTAATCTCTCTCTCTCTCTCTCTCTCTCTCTCTCTCTCTCTCTCTCTCTCTCTCTCTCTCTCTCACTCACTCTCTCTCTCTCTCTCTCTCTCTCTCTCTCTCTCTCACTCACTCTCTCTCTCTCTCTCACTCTCCTCCTCCTCCTCCTCACTCACTCACTCACTCACTCACTCACTCTCTCTCTGGTTTCATCAGATTTGTGAATGCATTGTTGCATGAGTCTCATTCTTTGCCTGCTGCACATGGCAATGGTGCAACAGCATTGTGTTTACAGCCATCGCTGAATCGGAAGTGTTACAGCAAATATACATTTTAGGGAGAGCCACAAAATAACATGTACTGTGTTGTTCTCATTGACTGCAGGCAATAACAAACGTGCACCCTGTTCAAATGTTTAGGGTCACTTGACTGAAATGTTTTTATAAACCTTTAGAACTGAAGGCATATGTCGGAATGTTTGATGTAAGTATGTTAGACAAAAATTTCATGCTATAATTCCCTTCGTTTACATTTGTGTTATTCCATAGGTTTTATAAGTTTGCTATTATAAAATGTGAACTTATTAATGATAAATGTGACTGAGGGTGTGCTGTTCAATTCGCAAATGAATTGATTGACTGGGACAGTTTTAGACTAAATTAAACACAAGAATAATGGTTTTTAATCAGCTCAGATGACTCACTCACTAAACTTAATATTAGGATTGGTTATTGGTTTTTGTTTCAAATGTCACAAACCCTATCCAGTGGGAAACACTAGTGCTTACTTGTCTCATGGGTAGTGGCTGCAGTATTTAAACAAGAGTTTTATATGTCAGAATCAGTTTTAGCTCTTCCAGATGGAGTTTTTGCTTTGTGCGTGTGTGTGTGTGCGTGCATGCGTGCGTGCGTGCGTGTGTGTGTGTGTGTGTGTGCGTGTGTTTGCTCCGTGAGGTCAGATGTATAGCTGGGTCTCAGAGGCATGTTAAGCATTTGCTGCTAAATGCAAAAGAATCTTATAGATTTTGACAGCAGGGATTTTCCAACCCTGATCTATGTTCACAAGGATTTCACAGTGCTGGAATGATCTGGGTGTTTTTTTACAAGTTCTGCACATCTGAAACTCTGCATGAGAACAAAACGGTTTGCATTAACATTATATTTACATCTATGTATTTGGCAAACGCTTTTATTCAAAGGTGCATTCAGTGAATTCAAGCTATATATTTTTAATCAGTCTGTGTGTTCCCTGAGGTTTAAACTCGTTACATTTTCATTGAACTTCAGTAACTATGTTACATTTAATTGAACATTGAAAGATAAGATGCATACTTGTAATCATTCCCAGTCCCCTCGACAATAGCCCACTGTCAAATCTCATTGATCAGAATAGCTGTCTATTAAAAATCCGATATGTCCTGAGGGCGGGACATAAATATTTTCTTTACACTGAAAAGTTGTGCCGTTGTGCTTGTTGTAGATATTTATGACTCTCTGGGTCGTGCTTATGATAAAATAATGCTACTGAATTTTGTCTGTGCAAGGTCCGTTCCAGCCACACTAAGATCTGATGATATGAGAATTATAAAATACCAAAGAAGAGTTACTGAAGGATGCAGAATAACCAAATGATGTAGATCCGGTGGAGAAGAGTTAAATGATGGTTATATTGTGCAGAACAAGAACAGCTGAGTGCTGAGAGGTCATATCAGATAGAGGTCATATCATAAATTATTATTATCCATCACACTGGCACTCTGGGTTGTTCACTTTTCTGCTTTTTTTATTAGTCACTTTGTTAATTCCTTGCAAAATTGTATAGTTCAGATCTACTCTCCTGCTACGAAAGGTTTGTCACAGAAGAACCATTTGTGGTTCCCTAGAGAACCTTTCAGTTATGCAATTTATTTCTTAGTTTTTATAGTCTTAAGAAAATTTTTCCTCTTCAAAGATCCTTTTGTGAATCAGAAAAGTTCTACGGATGTTAAAGGTTCTTCTTGTGGCCTTAAGAAGCACCTTTATTTTTAGAAGTGTTAATGACCCAGACCTGACACAGAAGTTTGAAAAGAAAACCGAAAGAGAAAAAAGATTGTGAACTCATAAGTGACTTCCATAACTGTTTTATTTATTAATTCACATAAATATTAAATTAGATTTTACATTTCAGGTCTCTTTCTCATACAAAACTGACTTTAAGACATAGAATAAAGATGATTCTTGGCATCTCCAGACCTTGAGACTGACCAGGATATTCTTCATAAATTCACCTTTTGTGTACCACAGAAGAATGTAATACAGATATTTCAAATAACATAAAGATGAGAAATGATAACAGAATTGAGATTTTTGGTTGTACTATTCCTTTAAAGTCTCTGGGTGAAGAACAGCAAACTCAGGGTGTGTCTGAAAAAAGAGACGTGTGAATAAATGAGGTAGAACGTTTTTCAGTTAAAGCTTTTCTTCCAGCCCTGAAAACACAATTTATTTCTGAAGCCCACATTTGTCTCTGAGAAACAATACAAACTCTATTTCCCCTCTAGAGAAGTCAGCATCGTAAGCTATCGATTTCGCCCTGAGCTGTCCCGTGGAAAATTGCTCTGGAGTGGCACTCGGGCATTGGACCCGTTTACCGAATGAACGCGTTACGTTATGTGAGACGAATAGGGCGTTCGCGAGATCTGGGTTGGGTGCGCGTCTTTCAACGTCTTCTGCTTTTGTTCAGGGTTGCGGTGCAGTAAACAGACTCGTCCAGCTGTGGCGGTTTCACGTTCCCACCCTGTGCTCAATGTGTTCTGGTGATCTGCCAGCAGCCCGTCCCTGTTGAAATTCACTAATAATACCCTGGAGCACATGCAGGAATGTACGGAGATGTTCTGTTTGAGTTTTTCTGTGCAGCTGTGTGTCATGTGCACCGCAATTAAAACAATTTGTGCTGTTGAGATGCAGAAAGATAGAGATGGCCTGGAGTGGTGTTAGATTGCTAAATTGAAATGTCTTTTATATTCTCTTCTATTTCTTGAGCTGTGTTTTCCGTGTATGTGGCATGTTCTTCTGGGTTTGAGTCACTTATTGTGTTATTGTTTTAGAATGAATTATATGACACCCAGGTAATGACTAAGGCGTCTTTATAGTTGACGGTTTAGTGCTTAAAGTTACTGCTGTGATGTTTTATATCTTAGAAACCTCTAGATGAACTGACAACATTACACATCTGAGATGATCACAGCGTCTCTGTTTTGACGTGGACTCATGCATTTTGCGTGAATCATTGAGAATCAAATCAGCATGTTTTGCAGAGTTCAATGTGTTCCTCGGTCAACAGGAATGTTGTTTTAGGACCATCAAGGATGTTGACCAAGAAACATGTGGAAATCAGGTTTGTTATTGTGACAATCGATTTAAATCACGTATCATGTTGCACTTCCTTAAACAGTATCCAAACAAACTTTTCATTCACTTTTGCCACCTGATGTTAATTTTGTACCACATTTTGGCCTCAACCCATAAAGATGTTATTATATTGAATACGAGGCACACAGTGTTGGCACACCGCTTTCCTGGTGAAGTCATGACATCTGTGTTGTAACGCAAGAGTTTTGCACCTGCAGCGCTGCACAATGAAATACAAGCCGCCCCTCCGGAGAACCTTCCTTTAGTCTTCAAACGCAAGAGACTTGTTGTGATTTATGAGGTTAATGTGAGTTTGGAGAGCACGGGACTGTTTGCAGCGATCGCCTGAAGCAATGCTTGTCTTTGCAGAAGGGTTAATGTGTTCACCCCCATCACAAGCCCTTATCTGTTTTACATGCAGAGCTACACAATATACAACCCAGAACTCACTTTCCTTCAGGGTCAAATTATGCTTTTGGAAATGTTTTTGTTTTGTGGTGTGTAATAGATTCATGGATGGATAGATAGAGATAGAGATAGATATGTAGACACAGAAATATAGATATAGGTATGGGTATAGATATAGTCATAGATATAGACATATAGATATATAGATATACACAGATCCATAGATATGTATGGGGATTAGATGGAGATATAAAGATAGAGTGGATTGGTAAATGGGTAGTGTGATGTGTTGTGCTGTGTGATGTATTGTGTTGGATTTGTGTTCTGATATGTTGTGTTGATTTTTGTCATGTATTGTGTTAGTTTGTGTATTGTGGTACATTGGGTTGTGTGTTGTGATATTGGTTTGTGTGCTGTGGTGCTTTGCGTATTGTTGTGTTGTGTTGGTTTGTGTGTTGTGATGTTTTATTTTGTGCTCAGTGGCTCGTGGTTGTGTTCACATGTCAGTGTTTTTCCAGCATGATCAGTCTTGTTTAGTAGCCATTAGCAGATAAGTGGACAAGTTTGTGATGTCATGGATCATTGTGGAATTTGCTTTTCGTTTCTGTAAGTAACACTTAAACAATCATTCACTGTGAATGTGGAATTTCAAGGGAATTCTGCAATAGTGGCAAGACAGAACTAGTTAATAGTGCTGTGAAATATATGAATGTTCACAAAATGCAGCCGGAGTGCTGCTGTCATTAAATCAGACAAAATACTCAAACTTTTTTAACATTTTCTTGTGATTTTTATGCTGACAGTATCATTTGTAATGGAGGACAAATAAAAAACAAACATTTTCTATGGTAATCTCTAAAAAACGTTTTTGACCTTTTTTACAATGATTTTGCTGATGGTATAAAATTAAAAGTTTCTGTGAATGACACATTTTATTAATACAACTAAGTTGATTTACGAATGTTTCTTGTTCCAAATCTTATTGGAGTATTGGAGCGTTAAAAATGACATATTTGTCTCCAGAATAAACTTATAAACAGTTTTTGCTGGTTTAACCTGATAACTGTCTGATCAAATTTAGTATACACATGAAAATGCACTAATGTGAACTACAGTTTTTAATTTTTAGATATTAGATTTTCTTCAAAAAATTTGTTTTAAATCTTTTAATAAATTACAGTAAAAAAATTATAAATTTTTGAATATGTTTATATTTATGAAATTTATAGTTTGTCATGATTAGATTAAAATTAAACTAAGAAATATGAAAGTGAATAGGGAAATAACAGTTAATAGCACAAAATGTCAATTTTATTGTCATAATTCAATTGATAATCACATTTCAGTTCATCACAGATAAATGTTAAGTCTGTTTATTGAATTTTTTGCCAAACAGCCATGATCATTTTTGCATAAAAAGTAAGACATGGAGTTTATTTTGTTATAATGACCAACTGACAATATGTTATGTTTTACATAATGTTTTACACTTTATGGCTTATTGAACATTGTCAGTTTGAGTCTACTTTAAAGTTGTTTGGAGAGTATAAAAGCACAGATGAACTTTGAAAAGTTTCTTGCATCTTTTCCCATCTAAACATAGCTCTATTGTCGGTGTGTTGAGAGCTGTGTGGGAGGTTTTGTTGCAGGATCCGTGATTATGATGTGCGAGTTCAGTAAATCGGCCCACTTACACATAGAGTTGGATATGAGTGGGCATCATAAACAGCTCCAGGAAGCTTGACCCCGGGCGATACATTATGAAAATAGAGTCCGGTCCATCTCTGAGGATAACAGAACTGCTTCTGCACTGTTTAGAAAGGTATCTGTTATGCAAGTTGTTTAGGCTTCAGTCCACGTACGGTTCTGTGGGCGAGACAGAGGTCACCAACAGTGTTAAAGAATATCTCAATACATAACTAAACAGAATAATCAAAATTCTGCTAGTTTGTTTGAAACAAACTTCTTTAAAGATTTGTTGTTACTGACCTGACAAACTTAGACATATTGAGAGTTCATTGTGTACAGAATTCTCTGTCATGATGCTTCAGGGTTTTCATGGTTGTCAGGGTGTTGCTATGGTGTTTCTAAAAAAAACACTTCGGTTTGGATAAAAGCGTCAGCTAAATGCCTAAATGTAAAAGTGATGCATTTTGTTTGTTTTTAGTGTATTGTTTTGTGTGATGTTATGTTAGTTTGTGTATCTGCCTTGATGCTCATTGGTTTTGTGTGGTTGTCAGGGTGTTACTATGGTCTTTGTTCAAATCTACAATAAATGTATTGCAATGTATTGTATTGGTGTGTGTATATTATTAGCATGTGTATCTGCCGTGATCCTTAAAGGTTTTGTGTGGTTGTCAGGGTGTTGCTGAAGTCTTCAGAGAACGTATTATGTTGTTTATTTTGCGATTGTATTGGTGTATGTTGTCTTAGTTGGGGTTTTGTGTGGTGTTGCTCAAGTTTTCAGAGAATGTATTATGTTGTTATGATGTATTGTGTTGGTTTGTGTGTCTGCCATGATGTTTTTTGTAGTTGTCAGAGTGTTGCTATGGTGTTGCTTAAGTCTTTGGAGGATGTATTGTTTAGTTTTTTGTGATGTAAAGTATTTTGTTAGTTGTCAGGGTGCTGATGTGGTGTTGCTAAAGTTTTCAGACAATTTGATAGCACATTTTTACCTACTGTGTAAGTGTGTGGCCATTTTGATGTAAATAATTTTTTTATTTGGCAAGCAAAAATCATTTGACAAGAAACAGCATCTCTTCCCAGACATTTGCGTGGTTTGAGTAGTAAATTGTATTCATAGCACAGTGTGGTCCAAGTGCACACATCAAAACTTAATAAATAAAGTTTTTTAGGGGTTTTTTCACTAGCCATTCATTTTAGTAATAATGATGATCTTGTTTAAGCACTCCTGCTCATTTTTTTCCTCAATTTCTTCGAATCTCTAAGCGTGTCTGTAGTTTTACTGTCTTAAAACGATGAGTGGTTTCTGCTTTTGAATGGCAAACCATAGTTAGTTTGTCTAACACCGGTCAACAGACTAGATCAGCGCGTCCCGCAGAGCTACGCAGACAAAGCCACCAAAAGAAACGACAGTCATTCAGTGTGTAATGAAAATGATTTCTACAGCAGCCGGTTTGTGGCTTCGGCTCTATTCAGACCTGTGTATTGTGTCTCTGTGTGTGTGGGCACAACCATATCAATGTCCATTTACCCATCAGCCTTTGCTCTCTATTCCCATTTATCAGTAAGTATTCTTTCCTGGTCAAGAGAGCGAACTGTTTATTATGTTGTTTTCTCCGCCACCAGACCTTGTACAATGTCAGATTAGTAATGTGCAGTAATTTGCGTTATGAACGTGACATTTTCAGTCAAAATTTGAAATATAAATTATTACAGAATGTATTCAACTTTCTGTTTATATTTTACTAAAGCTCTGCTGACAAATATCAGTCTTTATGTTTATGAGAGGCAACATACTGTGTAGGATTTCTGTAAATTAAACTACACAAACCAGAAGCAACAATACCCCACAAATGGAGAAGAGATGACCCTTTTTATTTTAATTTAATTAAAAAGAGGAATATGGACTGTTATGAATGTGACAATTCTGAAAACAAACACCTGACAACCATCAAATATTAACATCTGAAGTATCAGTATGATAAAAACCTTTGAGAAAAACTGTATTTTTCATGGTAAGGTTGACATTTGCATGGAATTGTACATGTAAACCAGCTTTGCTTTGTCACATCTGTTTTTCTAAACAATGGCAGGCAGAGAGTGTTCGGAGAAAAACCTGTTTTAAAACAGTCATGCTTGTAATTCTTGTGTTTGATAAAACACGTCATAAGATGATTTCACTTATGTCACTTAATTACAGGTTTTTTTACAGGTAATGTGTTTATGATCTTGACGTGACAGATCCCTCTCTCTCAGCAAGGTACCACCCAAATTTTAGCTAAATGTTTCTAGGGAAAGAAAGTACTCGCTCTAAGAAACTGCCTCAGGAAGAAACACGCTGTCCTGGAGTCTGCCTAGACTGTAAGAGCCAGGATTTATATTTATATTTCTCATTTAATTTCAATTCTCTTTTGCTACAGCCCTCTCGCATTGCCATAACTCATCATTATGTCTGCTGTAAGTCAGATAAGCAGTTCAATATTTAATATGTATCCCACAGATATGTTTTGAGTTTGATCTGGACCTCATGGGTAGATGATTCACATGCCCACCGTCGATTTTCCGTGTAGTGCGCTAATGTTACACGTGTTTATCAACACGCTGAAGAACACGCTGTTCATCATCTCGGCCTGCGCTGGCCTCCTCATCCCAATCTGAATTGCAAATTTGGCCGGTTAAAATCAATAGGCGCGCAGATCCTGATTCACGCGTGGGGGCGTGTAATTGGAAAAAACATAAGGGGTGCTGTGCTATTGCTTTTGACAGGTCATTTATCCCACTTTGGTTAATGCTAAGTGTGGCTGGCAATAGCGAGGTTTTAGAACGCATATCTGTTTTCTGTTTTACATTGTTTCTACAGTAAGTTTTCTGTTCTGCTGAATGCTTTACCTGCAAGGCAGATCACTGGGAGACACAGCCGATATTTACATCCATAAAATGAAAAGGATCTTACATTTTTCTTTGTCTGGACATGCTATAAAAAGAAGCGAACAAACGAACATGCTGTAAATCTGTATATTTTCAAGGGAATTTTAAATTCTAAAATGAATTGGCCATCATGCAGGATGTTGAAGTAAGAATCTATGATAATAATTTCCCACAGAGATATTTTAACTTTTGTGACCAGGAAAAAATTTGTTTGTCTATTAATGCCTATTTATTCTCTGCTATGCATGAAAAACATTTTTTAAATCTTGAATGATTAGATGGTTTTAAATTCACGGCCAACAAAATAAATTAAAATATTGCCAGTCAGCACAGAATATAAATTTAAATAAATGAGAGAATTGGCATTTTATAGTTATTTTTTAAAGACAATCACAATTCATTTTAACCCTGGTTTATAATTATGCTTCTTGTTTCTTGTTTATAAATGATACTCAATAAATGTCTTGTAAAATCTTTGTTTTAGTCCTGTAAGTGTCCTCTTCATTCATC
Organism: Beaufortia kweichowensis; assembly: GCA_019155185.1. NCBI lineage: Eukaryota > Metazoa > Chordata > Actinopteri > Cypriniformes > Gastromyzontidae > Beaufortia > Beaufortia kweichowensis. Next base: position 11,500,574 of record CM032800.1, read on the forward strand.
ATGACGTGACACTTTTGAGTGAAATGCTGTCAAGAGCTGAACTATGAGACAACAGAGGTGACGGCCTCTCGCTGCTCTCTGACAGAGCTGAAATCTGTGTTAAACACTGTGTTCAGATGAATGAGACGAGACAATCTTAGGAGGAAGATTAGATGAGCTGTAGGCGCTGCAGGAGGTTTACAGACATTAGAATATTCTGACATGAAAGAAGGGAAACGCAACGATATTAGTTTAATAATTCTGCTGCTTAAAAAAGATTGTAGTTTTAAGTTTTATTTGTCAAATACATAATCAGACACAGTATAATACATGTATATAGTGAACTGCTTTGAACAGTTTGCTTTAAAATTATATACACAATCAAATAAAATTTTATTGTTTAAAAGTTATATATACACTAAAAGTATTAAATATAAGGAAATATGAAAACTAAACTTGTAAATTAGGATTACAAGAAAATTTAGAATTTGCAAAGATAATAAATGGAATGGATGGATGGATGGATGGATGGATGGATGGATGGATGGATGGATGGATGGATGGATGGATGGATAAAGACTGTGGAGAAGGATAGATAGATGGATGGATGGATAGATAGATAGATGGATGGATAGATGGATGGATGGATGGATAGATAGATAGATAGATAGATAGATAGATAGATAGATAGATAGATGATTTGCAGTAACACTGTATTTACTCTGTAAGCAACAAACCTCAAGAGTATCCATTAACCATTTTATTTTATCGTCCCAGATCTGCATTTTTGTAATGAAAGTGTTCCAAAGGAGAAAGCACACTGGCCACCCAACAACAGCTATTAAAAATAATGGTGAAACTGGTTGTGGTTTGAAACCAGCATGAAATCGAGTGTTTCAGACACAGAGTTTGTGTTTCCATGCCTGAAGCTTCATGTTGTTGAGTAAAAGCAGTGTTGGTACTAACATGACTGTGTTTCTCAGTAGCGTCCCGGTCACATCACAAACACCGCTGATGTCTTGTGTCAGAGTTTGTGAACCCGGTCTGTCATGTGTCAGGTCATTATCCTGCACAGATGGGTTCTGCTTTTCTTCTTCCTGTTTTATCTGTTTCTATCAGATCATTTTGTTTTCAGCAGCCTCTTCTTTTAAAACAGAGTTATTGTCTGCCTCCTAAGTATAAATATATCTAAACGCCTTTAAAAAAAAGATCAATTTACTTGGCATGCAAAATTGTATAAAATAAGTGGTTCAGAAAAAGTCTTTTGAATAAGTTTTTAAACTTGAAAGTCTGGTTAATTGTATACAGTGAACTGTTTTATGTGTGGAGAAAGACAACAATACTAATAAGGAAAGGGTTTTTTTGCAGTCTGGTCGACTGGATGTTCTCCAAAGCTTGCACATTTTCTGCTTTTATGTGGCGTCTTTTTTTGTGAGATTTATGCCACAATTACATTATGTAACATTTTCAGATACGGTGTCCAGCAATTGTTATGCTCAATTGAAAGACATTTGCACATGTGGTACTAATATGACACGGACGAGTGCGAATTTAACATCAGACCAGAACTTACTGCAACTGATTGGTCTGATTTAGTTTAATGAAGCAAAGCGTATCAGGATTTCAATCTGTTTTTGACTTGATTTAGGAGCTCATTTACAGCTGGGTGTAAAAAGCTTGTGAATCCAAAATGAGTTTTGGTTGTATAACGGCGTGGTCTTGCCGGACATCTGTGTAGAGCAGGTTAAAGACCAGAGAGACCAGACACGCCGTATATCAGTCTGAGAAAACGTAGAGATTAGCCAGTTATCTGATAAATAGATGTATGAATGCAGTGAGCAATAACTGAGAATAATGAGCCGTGTCATCCACAAAAATGTAGTTAACATTCCTCAAAAACTCAAAGTGAGTAAACAAAGACAAGATTATAATTGTTGGTGAATTGACCCTTTAATCCACTTTTTCTATGTATTGCAGAAAAGCAGCTGATTTCAGTAAGTCGCATTGATTTGATCTTCATACGCTGTGATTAAATGCACATGTGAGCCAAGTGTATGATTTTAATTTGGGCTCTCCTGAAATTCCCCAAATTCTGTCTTCTCGGTTGTTTCTCCATTGAGTTGATGGAAGAGTGTTTTTCTGTGAAGCTTTAATGTGATACAGATGCCTCTCTCGCCCTCCACAAGTCATGTTTTTGGTAAAGCTACTGAGGTCAGCGTTTCATCAGGACATCGAAGGGGTAACAGAGTTAATATTCCACGTCTGGCTGTTGTGAATGAGGGTAATAAAGTTGCTTTTCCGTTTTGTGTCTCCCTCAGATGGACCCTGTTCAGAAGGCTGTTTTACATCACACGTTCGGTGTTCCTGCTTCTTCTAAAAGGAGATGCGTGTCGTGCGGAGTGTGCCAGCTGAGGTTTAACTCACAGGTAAGATCTGAAGATGATGCCACATGAAGCAGATTTATGATTTTAATGCACTTTTTAGCTATTAAGATCATATTTTAGATAATATATATTTAGCTATTTTGGTCATATTTAGATAATATTAGAAGTTTTAAACTACTTAGTGTTATGAGTGTATTTCATTACTTTTATCTAATAAATCAAATCAGATTGAAATTTGGGTCAAACATTGATATTTATTTTTTAAATATATAAACTTTTATATAAACTTTTATTGTTTATTGTTTTCCTTAATTATATATGAAGAAGAATAGCAAAAATATAAGTAAAATTATAAACACGCATTTATTAAGGATGTAAAGATATATTGATTTATCACATATTGTGAAACCAAAAAAATAGTAGAAAATGTTTTGGTGATTGATTCATAATTTTTGAATATGGTTTTAATCATATTTTAAAGAAAAACAAAATCAATCTATTTTATGAATTTACATGTAGAAGGTTCCTTAAATGCTGTCAATTCCTTAACAAAATTTATAATTGTTTATGCTTTGGTATCATAATCATGAACCCAGTATTGTGTGTCATATTGTGATCCAAACGTATTGTTGCTCTGTTAATAACATTTTGTTTTTTATTGCAAAATGCAAAAAATTGCAAAAATGTATTGCTTAGTTGTATTTTATCATTTGGCATTCAGCATCATATTCTCAATGTGACCTATAACCTCCAGTTGAGATCCTGTACCACATCATCCACTGAGAGCATCATTGAGGTTGACTTTGAATGGCTAAGGACGATTTTATTTTCTCCCCCTCATCCATCTCATGTCATTCTCAGCTCAGCAGAACTGCCAGTGTGTCACGTCAGAGGTATCTAATCCAAATAGGATTATTTAAAAACAGCATTTCCCATATCCTCTCTATTAGAATATCCATTTACTCCGTCACTATCAGATATTAAGCTGTAATATCAGCGTGATTGAGCCGAATCACAACTCATCATCAGTCACAGAACGGGGCGGGACATCTGCTGACCAATCACATATCCAGCATCTGTCCAGTAGCCAATCACAGAGAGGTCATGGGAGAGATTAAGTATTCATAGCACAGCGCACACACAGTAAAACTCATTATCATTGGTCGCCTGTGCTCCAGCTCCAATCTGAGCTTGGGAATCATGGGAAAAATGTTATACTGGCCATTTTTGTAAATTAAATGAGTTACATCCAGGCATAGACGGCACAGCCAGACGGTCCTGGCGACTTTAGGAAAGGACATTTGGTTTTCATTGCGCTGTGGGTCTATTTGAATGTGAGGCGCTTGGTTATGGATTCTTCCAGGCGTATGAATTATAAATACAGTATATAATGGCACGAGGGAGAGAAACCTTGTTAGTTCCCAGAGTGCTTTTCTCCTGGCCTGCCAAACGCAGTGACTCGGGCTCTAATTTGCTCGTCTGTTGATTGATTGATAGCATCATTTAACTGACTCCCATTGCAGGTGCCCATCTTAGTTAAAGGCTCACTGAACAAAGCCGACTTCCTCCAACTTGGGCGTCGTCTGTCGGCCGTCACAGAGACGGCTCTTCCATGTCACTCCTGTAATGAATGGTTGATTGCGGAATAGATTACACATGACATTTATCTGTGTCACTGCTTTCTCCCCTGCGATTGGACGATGGCACGAATAGCTGGAAGCTGTCGAGCAACAGCCCATTTATCACGGCGTTAAAGCCATTTTCATAACAATATCCCGCTTAAATGATGTGTTACTTACAATTCCCAGTGATATAAATCTATGTGATTGTAATCCGTATCCCATGCAGCTATTTGTACAAACACAATATATCAAAAGAGTTTAGCCGTCGTGGACTTTTATTGCTTTACGTAAAGGCTCGTCTGACCTTGATTCTTTTGTGAAATTACTTATGTTATGAAATGTTAAATAATGTTAGCATACACCGAGCGCCCCCATGCATCAAATGTTGCTTTGGTAAGGAAATAAACAGAATAATGCATGGTTTTAGTCAAAGAAGAGCTGTGTTGTTGTCTGTGTTTCTGTGATGTCTAGCATGAGCCCATAGGTGTTATTCTTATACCTGTCTCACTGTGATGACAATGCCTTATGTCTTATTTATTCAGAGAAGTGCTTTTGATCGCGTTCCCCGTGAGCAATGTCAGATCCGGGAGTTAGCATTGAGGTAAACAAGGGCAATTGAAAGACTTTCCGTATGGCGTGATCCTGGAGAATCATAATAAATCTAGCATGAAGGTGATCGGCCATAACACAGAGCGCCGAAACCTTCCAGCGTTCTGCCTGTGGTTAATAAAAGATTTGTTTTCTGATGTTTTATGTATGGTGGGACGTCAAAGGGATAATGGCCTCACACACTGAAGGCCAGGAAAGGATCTTTCTTTCTTTTTTCTGTCAAACTTTTTATTTTATACCATTACTCAGAAAGTGAGGGTGTGTTACAAAACTTAGTGAGATGTCTACCTCCTACATATAGACAGAGAAAAAATACAGTTTTTGAAAATCTCCAGATCTGTGTCCTCCTTTTCTGCTCTGACAGATGCTTTCAGATATTATATATGAGCATTACTTGGCATTGCTATGACAATGTCATCATTACTATAGCAACCTACATACACTTATTGAAAGTATACTTGGATAAACAGAACAAACATCAGATTCTAATTGTAAAATAACAATGTAGTCAAAAAAAGCATAAAAATAACACAAATTATTAGTATTATTATTATTATATCTAAAATTATTAAATATTGCAAACTTTTTACAAATGTATTGTGTATTTCCTTAATACACAAGTTGTGGTTTGTGCTTAATGTCAATACAATTGGTCATGTCAGTTCACTGTGCATTAACTAATGTTAACAGACACAACTTTTGATTTTGATGAATTAGGTATTTTTATAAATTACAGTAACATTAACTTTTTTATATACTTTTTGCTGATGTTTATTGTTATGAAAATTTGACAAATATTTCATCTTGAGTCTTATACATTTCCATTAACCTTATAGTTTGTCAAGATTAGATTAAAATTTAACTATGATATTTTAAAGTGAATAGGTAAATAACATTGGTGTTCCTCCTGAGAAACAGTGATAGTTAACAGGTTAATAGTGTTGTCAAGAAAATCATTGTAAAATAGTATTTTTGGTACGAGTATGTTTGTAATGCTTAAAATGGAGCAAAATGTATCCGAAGGCCCTTAAAGGAAAGGCAAAGCATAAAGAAAGTGTCTGTTGTCCAGGCTTCCTCACACTATTCTAACATGCTGCATTGAAGATGGACTCGGGCTGATCTCAAAGGACTTCTTGTCATTTGTACCCTCACAGATGGGTTCTGTTCAGGGACAGAATGTCATGGTGCCACATTGCAGTTATGGTTCCAACAGGTTGTTTATAGTTTTTTTGCCGTGATGTGTGATTCTAACACCTGGTCTGGTCTCTCTCTCTCTCTCTCTCTCTCTCTCTCTCTCTCTCTCTCTCTCTCTCTCTCTCTCTCTCTCTCTCTCTCTCTCTCTCTCTCTCTCTCTCTCTCTCTCTCTCTCTCTCTCTCTCTCTCTCTCTCTCTCTCTCTGTGTGTGTTCTCCAGAGTCAGGCACTGGCCCACTACAAAGGCACCAAACATGCCAAGAAACTGAAATCCATTGATGCCCCAAAATGCCTCAAACAGAACAGCTCACCAGACCCTAAGGAAAATACCAGGAAAGAGTCGTCTGGAGGTCTCTCACCCTTGACGATGACCAACAATGTTGACAGAAAAGGTAAGAGATTGATCTCATGTGTGCTGTTACCTAATATACATTACAATAGAAACTTCTTTTTTTTCCCTTTTTTTTCAACTTTTTTGATTGATGAAACAATGGACTGAAAAACAATATTGATATCATAGAAATTTTATTAAGAAGTGGACTCCAAATGCCAAAATGACTTAAGAAATGTTAACAGCAACAATAATAGGAGATAATAATGTGGGAGAACATTGATAGAAGGTGACTGTATTGTATTGCAAAAAATATTAACATTAAGGTTTAAATTATTGATTATATGAAGTCAAAATTAGTTTGCAGTTTTGTTTGCAAAATTTGTGCGCTTAAAATGTTTGTAGTAGAAATCCATGAAATAGTATGCAAATGGTGCCAAATGGGCAAAAGGGGATTGTGATCCCTAGTGATGTCCTAGCAACCCCAGAAACACCCTAGCAACCATATTTAGACTCCTTGCCAACCGTTTACATATGTAAGACACTTTGGTATCCATAGTTTGTATAAGCAAACACCTTACGTCTGATTTTTTTTAGCTGGTGTTAAAATCCAGTGGAGTTCATTGGTGTTTAGTGCAACAGAGGATGCATACAGTAAATTCCCCGCAAGGTCACACATTGACCTCTGCTTTGTATTTCTGTCAAGAAGTTTTCAATATATCTCCAAAAATTACCTGAAAGGCCATTATATGTTTTGTATACATGACGCTTTGCTTTCATTTTGCCAATATATCTCTATAAAACACAGAATTTATTTTTCGTGCCAATGGAAAAGGTCCACTAAGGGTTCTGGTTTTCATCCACCTCTATTGATCTTAATGTTCGTATGATAAATGCAGCATGGTTAACCTCGCTAAAGCGGGTTATAAATCCCTCTCAGTTCACTAGCTCCATTAGTATTTTAGATGTTTTAGATGAACCAAACAGTGTCATCTGGTTATTGTTTATTAGTGATCTAGGGGTTGTCTAAATGCTTTGAAGGATTAAAGCAGGATCAGCGCTTGAAATCTCACGGCCTGAGGATGGGCACGTAAGCATACTGTGGTATTAGATGCACTCGGCACATGTCTGGAATCAATGATTTACTCCAGTTTTCTTTCTGTCTGCTGAGGTCCAGCAGTAACATTTATTTATATGGTGCTCTATACAATTCAGACTGTCTTAAAGCAGCTTTACTGTAAAGTTCATTAATTATTGAAAGCGCCTTTAGGGGGATTACATGGGATATCGCTTTGGTTATGTTTTGTAGTGTAAATGTTGGACACTTTACGCACTTCGTGTTGATATTCAGCTCAAGTCAGTTTAAATGTTGATTCAGTTCAGTTCAATAACTGTAAATAAAAAATGCTTAAAAACTTAGATATACTATATAAATAAATGTACTTTATGTTCTTTACAGCGATGCCATAGAGGAACCATTTGCATGGTTCTGCATGACGATTAGTCTTTGTACAACAAAATAGATAATTTACATTAATTTAAACAATATTCAGGCAACTTGAATGGATCTTAAATGCTTTAAAATGACAAAGAAGTCTTTATATAAGAAAAGAGCATGTATGGATATTCTTCAGAAAATCAACTTTTGTGTTTATGGAAGAAAGTACGTCATGTGAAAGTAATCAATAAATGATGACAGAATTGGTATTATTGAATGAGTTATTCCAGACGAAGGCGAAGGCTTGTGGTGAAGCGGATCTCTGACTTCAGGCTAAGCTTCTGTCGTAACAAAATCCAATTTGTTTGGTCATGCAGTCTTGACAACAAATAGACAAACAGAAAGAAGCGTTTACGTCAGCAGTTTTGTTTTCTCTACATTGTACAAATCCACAATGACACTGTTCTGTTAACAGTACAGTAGTTTTCTGAAATAAAATACATTTGTGAATTAAAACCCTGCCTCCACCGTTATCTGAAAACTAATCGAGTCTGTACTGTTTGCATTAATAAGGCCTGTAAATACACAAGGGCACAGTGACCCGGTTGAGTACTGTACATGATAGTGCCGGGCCAGAAACACTCCATAAATCATGACACATCATACTGAACGGAGCAGAACAGCCGACCGTCTTCCTCCCGTTTGCACCGAGCTGGGCATTGTTTGTCAAAACGCTGTTCAGTAATGAATATTAATGTGTGGAGTTGTCAGTGAGATGAATTGAGAGGGCGGTTGAAAGCTGCATTATCTGGAGTTTATTTTCCGTGTGTAATGAAAAGCAGAGACGCTGACGCTAATAAGGAGCTCCAGAGAGTGAAAAGTGCAGGTGATAGTCTGCTGTTTTGAGGGGGAGTTTTAATGTGTGTTTAATTCAAGGTTTTAGCTTTTGGCTGTTATTAAATAACAGTAGTTTGTCTGGTGCGGGAGGTGAATAATGTGTGGGATGAGAAGCTGTGTGCTGGTATGTCTCTCACCTTGATCTTACTGCATTCTTAACCTACATTTATTCTGTCAAGCTTTTTGTGGGATACTTTCCAGATATGCACAGCAGTTGTGAAATGTGAAACATACATTTTCAGTTTAATCAATGAAAAAAGCATGAATTTGAGTTGTTGGTGCAGTTGTGCTGGAAATTTTATTTGATATCAACACTTAAAGATAAGTCTGTACAGCAAAGTAACTTGTAACTTTATGTTTAGAAATGACTATTCAGAAGCCAAAGTTACAAACTGCAGCTTTAAACTATTGTTTAACAAAAAAAGTGCATATTTAATAATCCATAAATTATTGAGAATTAATGTTTAATTACTTCTAATAGATTTAGGGTTTAGAGAGAGAGAGAGAGAGAGAGGGGGGGGGGGGTAATTGTGGCTTGTTGTAGATTAGTAGATGAATCAGCAGATATCCTGTAGGTGTGTGTATGTGTATGAGAAATCCCTCCATCTCGCTGTTCCAGTTCACTGCTGCAGGAAATGTAGCCTGATATTAGCTATTAAAGAGCAGATTGTAGTCAGGTAGTCATACCAACTCAGACAGTCGCTCTGTGAAGGTGGAGAGACGCCTGACCCAGTCAGAATGGAGTCTGGGGAAATTTCACTTGTCCAGACAATTTCACATGTCCAGAGCTGAATCATGGAGCAGTTCAAAGATTCAATGTGTGATCACTGTATGAGGTCCCTCGGTACATACAGCAAAGTGGACCCAGGGTGTTGAATCAGGGTGTAGTTAAAGGGATTTGTGATGTAAGTAAAAAACAAAAATCAGTACAGAAATTGTTTTATTTTGGTGACAATTTAATAACATGCACTAGTGAATCAGGCATCGTACATTCAGAAACATCTGTTAAATTCTGTTAAAAGATTTATAAAATATCAAATGGGGATTTTTAAATAAATTTTCTGCTATTCAGATTTTTAATTCCAGTACTTCATTAGAGAGTCTAAGTCTTTGATCAGAGGTCTGAAAAAGGTCTGTAATACACATCAGACTTTGTCTAAAATTGAATAATGTTGTCACTGGTCACAAAAGCATCATTTGTTGAGAAAGATTTTTTACATTAAAATATTTGAGAGAGAGAGAGAGAGAGAGAGAGAGAGAGAGAGAGAGAGAGAGAGAGAGAGAGAGAGAGAGAGAGAGAGAGAGAGAGAGAGAGAGAGAGAGAGAGAGAAATTCCTTCCTTTCCTTTCTCTTTTGTAGATTTATAGACAAACAGACCCCTCATGGCCCAGATCCAGACCAGAACCCATTGTCTGTTTTCAGATTCTGGAAACACATCTTAGTCTTTGTCAGCACATAGAAACACTGGCCACAGTTCATTCCCTGACAGTCTGATACATATTGCACACAAAACACCATCTGAGTGTCTGCAGTTCAAACCATTCTGGCTTCTTTCAGTTAAAATCCCTGGAAGAAAATAATGTTGCTCTTTCATAGCTCAGGAGAATTCATGGAGTTTTTAGTTGTGTTTCATTTAGATATCAACTTAGTCTCAGTTGTTTCTCCTAAAAATGCTAAGAGAAATGATTCAAGTTCATGTTGAAATCTGGGTTTAGTTTGTGTCATTGTTCAGATGGAGACATTTGTGAGATTTCTAACTTCTTTTCTCAGGAGAAATATCTAAGATGCAGGTTTAAGATGCAGAATTGAGCAAAGTTTTCCATTTGCTCTCCATTTCATCTCATTGATGTCTAGGAGAAATAATTGAGATGTTAAAAAGATCTTAGCTGTGGTTTTTCTTTTTTGTTAGTCTTTGCAGTACATTCTGTTGTGAGTCATTGTTTTGGATGAAAAGATTTTCTAAACGCTAGTTAAAAACTAACTGTGATTGGTCACTTTACATGTCAATTAAAAGATCTCTTCATGTCTAAGTGGCCACTTCATTGATGTGCCTCATTCTTTATGCTAATGGTCAGAAGTCGGCCTATGACAACGGTCAGTAAACACACATGACCCCTCTATACCAATATCTTCCATAAGCTTTGACTTTATATAAAATATGGAGAGTTTTGGGGCGATTAATAATAGAAACAGGCCTCTGAAAGGAACTTGTGGCCCCCAGGGACTGATTTGGCAAGGCTTTGTGATTCATAATGGGGTATAATCATTATAATGAGAGCACTTAATCCAGGATGATGGTGAAAATCACAACTCGAGGGAACTTTCTCATGAGTGAGTATAATAATGAGGGTGGAGGGATTATTACTGGGCCTGTAATTAAACAGCACAGATTGGCGGAGCGCTCGGGCACATCAGTGGCCGGATTGCTGTTTTTTGTTTGGCTAGTATTAACATCTCCGCTAAAGGTTTTTTTCAGAATAAGAAGACCTTCTTATGATGTCACTTCATTGTCTTCTAATATTTGTAAGTCGCTTTGGATAAAAGCGTCAGCTAAATGCCACCTAAATGTAAATGTAGAAGAATACTGAAATATCGAGAAGAACAGTTCCTCTACACCTCCAAAATGTAGATTGATCACAGCCATTATGGCCATTAATGAAAGACGATTGATCTGTCTCTCTCTTTCTGTGTCTTTTCTAGTTTATCTCTGTCCCTTTCACCGTCCTGTAGCTCAGAGGTCAGTGTACCGGGGATATAGATTATTACTACACCCGTAGACAATCAAAAGAAGACGCTTCTTCCACAAATGACCTTTTAATGACTTATTTTCACACACTAATGGTTGATCACACACAATTAAAATCTCACACATACTACTGCAGGAAGGGCTCATTGTGAGGTGCTTTCTGTGGGTTTCAAAGGATTCATTAAGTTTAATGGTTTTAACTCTGTTATATCAATTATAATGTATTCTATTTCTTTTAAATGTTTAGTGTATATTTATCTGCTCGGGGCACTTTTAAGCTGTAACTTCACCCTTTGTATCACCATTAAAAACAAAACATTGTAGGTTACATGCAGATCTTTAAGTTATATCTCCAAATAATATAGAAGTGCCATTTTCTGTCAAATCAAACAGCTAAACTTAGAAATTATTTCATTTATAACGATTACCATTGCAGATTGGGGTTACAAGCACTTTCAAATAGCACTTTTTTTTTTGCTCAGTGTTTGATTATTTTTTTAACAAACAAAAAGTAGGACTGGCAGCTTTATTTGAAAGAAACTAAATATATATAAAGTACATCATCAGATTTATATCTTTAAAAAGACTTTGAAGTAGTTGTCTACCTGTATCTATATCTTAGTTATCTATATCTAAGTTATCTTTTCCTTGTTATTTATACTTTTTGTCCTAACCAACTGTTGTGGCGATATGCAACAAGTGTGAGGGGTTTTTTGGCAAGTGTTTTTAATTGTTGCTGTGCCATGGCACATCTGCTGTCAGCCCGATAGTGTAACATAAGTTTAACTCATTGTTTAGTTTAACTCATTGTTCATTTTTGAAACTACAATTTCAAAGTATCTTTAAACACTGTTGATACATACTTGATGAACAATTCCTGTTGGTGGATGAATATGAGGTTAATGCTCAGGTCAGCTCTTCTCACTTACACTTTCTCAAAGTGATTCTCCCTATAAATGACTTTGCAGGCGTCTGGATGTTAGTGATGTAGTTTAATGCCGAGTGGAGGTGTGTTTAATATGCCTTTTCATTGTAGAAATAAAACAGAGGCCTCCTGCTGGATGGAAAATATTCACAGAGCTGTTAACTGAATTTCTCTGTGTGTTCACATTATAGATTCATGTGCACATGGGTTTTACTGTAAGAGAGGGATTAGCACTTTTAAAGCTATAGTAGTGTTATAGATTGCCAAAAAAAGTGGATTTTTTTTGTATGCATGTATTGCTCTGTACATTTTTAAACAATTTATTTTGTTTTACAGATGTATGAATGTATATATAAAAATCAAAAATACTAAATTAAAATACCTGATTAAATATTTTTTTAAATAATAAAAGCTAAATGATGCCATAGAAGAACTGTTTTGAATGTTCTGTTTAACAAAAGTAGGGCAAAAAGGTTTTTCAGAAAGGTAAGAAAATAGCTAAGAAAAAATGTAAGAAATAAATGGTTCTTTAAGAAAAGAAAGAAAAGAGTATAAATGAAGTTTTTTGGATGTACTTTCGTTGTGAAAACATTATAGAGACTTGTCTTAGTGCTTGACATGAAAGCTCCATCATTTCTCTGGAGAACCAAACCATCATCGTTTATATAACTTACAGAAGAGTAATTTAATGTCCAGTTGTCTGTAGATGAGTGCTTTCTCTCTTCCAGCGGTCATACTCGTCTGACATGTCCAGATTTAATAGAAACTGGAGTGTAAATGAAATTCTATGTGTGTTGAAGTGTCGTGGTCAATGATGCTCTTCTGGTGCTGGAGAAATGGCTTTATTAGCCGCTGGCGTTACCATCCCGCTGCACGGCTCAACAAGCTAATCTCCTTTAGCCAGCTGGTGAGCCTTTCAACAGGATGACGAGCTCCAAATGCATATGCTTCTGCTAGACAGGTGGTAAGATGTGCTGTTGCATCCGTGTTCTTCTTCCGTGAAGACGATCCAGAAGCGCAGGTCAGAAGAGGAGCTCTGAAATAAATAAGAGACTCTTCTTAATGGGTCGCCAGAATAGAAAGACGTAATTCTGTATCGATCGAGTCCCCGCGTGCCTTCTCTGTGTTATTACTGTACAAAGAGTCCAGACCCTGTTAAACATTGATCAAAGCGCCCTGTCAAATCCAAACTTCATCTGGGGAAAAATCACAGGCGCTTAATCTTGTTCTGGGTAATGAATTTTGATGTCAACTGTTTTAGGTAACGCTGGCACTATCGATCCCAATATTTAACACAGTTATTTTCCAGCCGTTATATCCGTATGTGGATGAAAGGAATTCTTCAAAGCAAAGTAAAACCTGCGGCCAGGATGAGAGAGAGACATTTGATGGAGGAATGTACTTCCTTATTGACAGCATTATTGACAGAAGTACAGTAAAGGTCAACTCTAGAGGTTGAGAAGTCTTCAGTGACATCATAGTTTTTGTTTTTATGTTTGTCCGCTGTGTACTTACTCATTCATGGGACAATCTGATACTCAACCATCAAATGTGTCTGGGATTTTAAAACTTTTTTTATATGTTCATCAATAACTTTATTGTAAGTGTTGTAATGCTTCAGCCATAATTGAGAGGAGCGGTGAAATTACATCATATAAGTAATTTTGTGTACAAGTATTTACACATATTTATCACATAATGTCAAATTGTATGAGTAATTTAATATCCAGGTAATGTATAGTTATGTGTGCAAGGAATTCAATATAAAATTTCTTAAACAGTGCTGTGCAAAGGTTTTAGATGCTTCACTTTAAATTAAATGTGTAAAATAAATTAAGGTTTAATTATTAAACATTTTGCACCATTAATACATTTTTGCATTCAAAAAAATCATTTTAATACATTCAAAGCTTTTATAAGAACTGTGTGCAGGTGTACCAAAGACAAAAATATTTGATTTAGTTATTAATGTGATGAACACAATCTGTTTATCATCTTTGTCTAAAACATCTTACAGCTGTTTTAAAGGTTATTTAAAGCATCCCAATCAATGTCCTTCTTCTTCCACAGATGAAGGTCCTGAAGAGCTCGTGGCTCCTTCATCTCCCTTCTCCTCCCTGGTTTCCCCCCCGAACATGAGTCCCACAGAGGCGGAGTCAGTGTCGGGAGGCGAGGAAGGCCCCTCCCTCACGCCTAGCTCCTCCCTCACATCCAGCCCCCCTCAGCTGACAGAGCAAGAGACAGAAGTGATGCTGGAGGTGGAGTCAGAGGAGGAGAAAGCCCTGCGGCTGCTTTACTGCTCTCTCTGTAAGGTGGCCGTCAACTCCGCATCCCAGCTGGAGGCGCACAATAGTGGTGAGGAACATCTCCACTCTATTTACCTTATTTTGTGACATGACTCCTTCAAGACACAAGGTCAAAGGTTATGTGATGCCGCAGTATACCATTCTTTATGGAAACCATGACCTTTGCGTTGCTAATCCACACTCTACCAACTGAGTAACTCATGTAAATTTAACAAACCATAGCGTGAACACCATGTAATGTTATGATTCATGTAATGTTGGATTGTTAGGTTCAAGGCTGAAATTTCTTCATTAAATCATCTTTTTAATGAACACGAGATGGCAAAATAGCTCACTTTAATGCTCTATTATAACTCAGGGCATATTAAAACAAAGACAGCACATTACTTACACAGCTCAGCACAGAATATATTCATTTATACTCTGGATTAATATTACGGCTTGCCCCAAAAAATATCACTTTGATAAATGAAATGCAACAGTCCTAAAGACTAGATCTACAGCCTGGTCCGTGTGGGTTTGTTTTCTCTGGCAAAAGTGTCTCATTAAGATGATAAATGGTTTGAAGCTGCCATGTTGTGTTCCTCAGGCACCAAACACAAGACCATGCTGGAGGCTCGCAGTGGAAACGGTTCCATCAAATCTTTTCCCAGAGCGGGGCTTAAAAGCAAGCTGGTGACGCCCACCAAGACAGACACGGGCCTGCAGAACAAGACATTTCACTGTGAAACCTGCGACGTACACGTCAATTCAGAGACGCAGCTCAAACAGGTGATACGAAAGTCACACCGGCGTGTAATGAAAGATAAAAACAAAAATATCTTACATTTATTTAAAACTCTGCATTTATTTTTAGTAATTGATGTTAAAAGAATACGACAGTATGATCACTGTTTAAAACCAGTTTGAAATCTGAAAGTCATTGTGTGTTTTCTTGCTCTCAGCACATTAGCAGCAGACGACACAAAGACAGAGCAGCAGGAAAACCAGCCAAACCCAAGTACGGTCCTTACAGCAAAACCCAAAGAGGACAAACCAAACAGACAGTGAGTGTCTGTTTCTGATTGCTTTAATATGTGTTCGTTGTTATCTGTTTGCAGCAGGATGGGTCCATTTCTTTGCTCAAATCATTTACAGATACAGTATGTACTGTAATATAATGACATATCTTTGAGAATCTGTCCTCTACCCATCAGGCAAAGATGCCAGTAGGAAAAGACCTGTGCCCGTCTCTGGCAGGCAGAATAATGTCGTCACACCTGGCAGCCGTCGCCGCCGCTGTAAGCTCCGCCTTTCCTCTGCGTGCCTGCCATAACCCCGCCCTCTTTCAGACTCAGACCCTCCCCGCCACACTGCTCCGTCCAGCACCGGGGCCAATCAGGACTGCTCACACACCTGTACTCTTTGCCCCTTACTGACCTTTGAACTCTGACCTCGGGCAGACCTCACATATTTGGATCATTGGATCATTGTCCACCCTTCCCAACACCTCACAGCGGCACACGAGGGCCGCATCTAATGCGACATATCGCAATAATTCAAGAACAAAACACGAGCCGGGTAACTATGCATTGTCATTTTTATGTGACACACTGAAGCTATAAATGTACCGGTGAAATGTTTTTTCATTATCATCAAGGTACAACATGTACAACATCACAGAAAAGGTTTTTATTTCATTTTATAAAAAGAATTTATTATCATTTACTCGCCATCATGTCATTTCAAACTATTATTTTCTGTCTTCTGTGAAACACAAAACGTATCGAGCTGTACCATATAATGAAAGTGGATGAAGATTTAGAAAGATGAAAAGTGTCAGAATAGTATCATAAACATAATCTAATGACTCGTGTATTACATTTCAAGTCTTGTGCCAATGAAAAATTGCTGTAGTTGATGCAGCTTTTGTAGTCTTTTATTTGAAGGAGACGAATCATAGTGAATAATATCATAAATATTCATCTTTTTTGTCCAATTCCATTTCAAAAATCCATTGTGTTTGGAAGAAAGAGCAGCTTGGACATTGTGTTTTGTGTTTACTGAAGAAATAAAATGGTATGAGTTTGAAATATTATGAGGGAGAGTATATGTACTTTGTGGGCGAACTATAAATCTATGAATTTAAATTGAAGATGAGATTGTAAACATAAAGATGCTGTGGACTGCTGTTGCACTTTAAGCTGTTTGTGTTGTAGATGTTGCTTCATATGTAAATGATGCGGGACAGGATAGGTGACGGGTCCGGCACTGTGGGTAGATAGTGAGTAGGAATTGTGTCTCATTACACAAATGAAAGTGTGTTTGGACTCTTGTGATTACCCTGTATTAGAGAATGCTACATTCATTGTAATAGCAACCATTTTGCAAGAGAAACACTACATGACGTCATGAACGAAAGGTTACTGTTTACGTTTATCAAAGCAAACTGAAAACATTTGTTTGATGTACGTGAATGTGAAATAGGTCATGTTGTGAAATTTCAGTACTAACTAACTTCAGTCCATCTTAATATCCAGAGAATCAGCTATAAGTAAACCATTTACAGGTTATATTCCCCAAAAAAGTGTAAAAACTGTGGCATTGATTTTAAATAAGAGTCCTGACATAGTAACATTCCCATAGAAAGAAAAATAGCAGATGAGATCTCTGTAATATCTCAGTTATTTAATATAATAGAAAGCAAAATAATTTTTGCTTAAGTCTCATCTGCATCTTAGATATTTCTCTTGAGAATAAAGAGTTATTCCTGTATTTTAACAATTGTCTTATTCGTTCCTTTGATTTCTTGTAAGCAATTTTAGGAGAAACATCTAAACTTAAATGAGACACAACTAGGAACCTAATAAAATCTCCTGAACTATGAAAGAGAAACATCTGAACAATAACATTATCCATTGAGTATTTTGCAATGGAGTATTTGATGGGATGAGTATTTTATGATCATGCTGTGTCTTATTGACAACATCCATATAAATCTATTCTCTGAAACATGAGATTTGGGAACAACTATAAATAGATGCCGGATTTAAAGGAAAGCAAAGAAATTGTGTTCCCGCACAAATGAAGCCCTGCTGTAGCTGTTTGTGAATGTGTGTGTGTGTTTTTAGCAGGACGATGGGGAAGATAAGTGCTTGATTTCCAAAGCAAAATCCTACTGATTCATGTCATAGCAAGGTTAAAAAATATAGTGGAATGTATGCTAAACAGATGAATATGTAAATTTGTAGGAGTGTGTGTTTGTGTGTTAACAGACCTTTTACCTGAAGATGTCCCTGGGAAAATCTAATGAATATAACATTAGCTGCTGGGGTCACAAAGCTTGTCTGTCTCTTCTTGCAATGTGAAAACGGACAAACAATTTCAAATAAAGAATTCTGCTTTGTTAAGTTGTTTATCTGAATAATTTATTCACTTATTTAAGTACAGAGATTTATATTTGTAACATTTTTATAGACATATTTTAGTGACTTCTCAAACGTTCCTTTTATAAATCTATAGTGTTGTTTTAGAAATGCAGAATATGGCACATGAGTCATATAGTTTTCGATTTAACTTGTCCTTTTGTTTTACAGTACGTAGAAAATTGGAGCAACATGAAGCCAAGTAAATTTTGTCAAAGTTATTGTTTTAGGGAGAACTATTCCTTGCATGGATTGCATAAAAAATGATCTCAACTTTGCTTTTGTTGGTCCATTAGATGGTAAAACTGAGTCATACGTTCATCAATATTCCCTACAATCTATAATCGCAACCTCATTCAACCAGAACTAAAGTGGCTATAAAAAGCCAATCTAAACATTGTTGTAAAACAAGTGTTAGTTTCCAGGTGTTGTGTGCCGTACAAAACTCTCCCGCCATCAATTTTCCTCTCTGACATCCTGCATGACTCATATTCGTCAAACGCTCATAAGTCAGCAAGCCGTCCTCTCCGCGGACCTTCTCGTGAACTTTCTGGAATGCTGTTCTTGCTACGACTCGATCCGTGCTGACGGGCGTGCCTTCCAGGACCCCAACACCCCCAATCCAAAGAAATAAAGCCAACGGTAACACTAGCAGAACGTTGTGTGTCGTCTCCAGACACTAATGGTGAACATCTGTGTATGTGTGTATGTATTTGAATTGCTGTTTCTTTATAACTTCATGTGGTAAACTTATATTCAAAAATATAATTTTTATGTCCTTCCAGACACTTCTCATCATTTGAAATGTCTTTTCCAAGTGCCTGGGGAAAGATCTGAAGAAGACTAATAGAACGTGACTATTGCTGAAACCCGCAGAGGACGAGCGAGTGAATTCTATCGTCCTCGCGCCGCTGTGATTTCTGATCGTGACAAATGCAGTCATTAGCATTCTGCTCCAAGAGGAACAAGATCGCTTTATTCCTGAAGGTTTTTACTGTAACCAAAGCCTGTAGTCGTACAGAAGAAGAGTCGACTCGGCGTGATGCATTGTGGGCAAACCAGGCTGTCCCTGCGCTTTTCTGGATCGTGTCCATGAATGAGTCTTCAGCAGGGCTGTCTTAGATTACAGACAACATTGAAGCACTCATTATGAGCATTATCCTTCTAAGTGACAGATTTGAGACAATTATGAGCTCCAATAACTCAGCTGAAGTTTACTTTTAAGTAAGAAAAATCGAGTCCATCTATGCCATTGATTGAAGAAGAGTCATTTAATCTGGAGAAGAGGATTCAGGTCGAGAGACAGCTATAGTCATTAATATGCAACTCATTACTGTGGGTTTTGCTTGGAGGTAATGTAGCGTGCAGCAGTATTTATTGAATGAAAATAGATGAGGGTGTAACTATTTACTCTGTCAACGATTTCATTATGACTGTAATGTGGTCGCTATTCATTTTTTTATGCATTTTGCCATTTCAAAGATTTGCTGAGAATCAGATCTAACTGGAGGAAAGATGTGATTATGAAGGTAAATCTGTATTTTTTAAGGTAATGCATACCTGGAGAGCTAAATTCACGTTTATCTCAATGGGGTGGTTGCTTGGCAGACGTACAGTGTGCAGCGTGTCACCTGCTTACAGCATCTTTGCTTTTTGGCACAAAGTTTCTTGCAGGTATGTTTCTGAGCCAATCACCTGAGTCCTCAATGTCATGTGACTAATCGCTATGGAGCATACAGCATGTACTGTCCAAAAATCTGCCAAAATATTAAACACTTGCTACAGAAACTGGGCAAGAGTCAATTTTCCACACAGATTTTGAATATTAATGGTGATAAACAAGGCAAAACGAGTTGAGAGTACTGAAAACATTTTTTAATAACAAAACGAATGGTTTATGACAATTGTGGAAATACACAGTGCTTTATGTAAAGTACAAAAATATGTTTTTTGCTGTGCTGATAGTATACTTAAAAAACAATCACTGTATAAAATTCTTTGCTGAAAGTTCTTAGTCATTTGAACTATTTTCTAACAAGGCAAGATAATCTACCCATCCTTTAAACATGTCCTGTATACATGAGGTGTATTACTGCACACTTTTACAGTATATAAATCAGATCATAAGTTCAAACACAGTAAAGCTGTTCTGAGATTGAGAGTAACAGCACATTACAGTGAAGTTTAACAGCCGCCTGTAGCTTCAAGACTAAAGTCTTGACAGAAATGATACCTTGTTCTGCGCTGTAACAGACGGCTGTAAGTGTTGTGAAACCACAGTGTTTCTTTAAAAGAGAAGAGAGGTCATCTAAAATACATCAGCTAAATAACCCAAACCAAATGCACTCAAACGACTAAATGCACTTAAGGGAACAATTCACATCCACGTCCTCATTTACTCACTCTTATGTCATTCTAATACCATATTATTTTCCTCCGTAAAACACAAACTGATATTACAGACTGAGCTGCAGTTTTGTGTGCAATGAAAATGGATAGTGATTTATGCTGCCAAGAGCTTCAGAAAAGATAAAAATCCAGGCAATTTTATTTGGTTTCCTGCAGCTCTATACCGGTAATGATGCCAGCGATGCTGAAGACTTTCCAGGGAGTTCATGTAGTCATAAAATGTATAGCTTGAATGCACTGTAAACCACTAAATAAAAGCGTCTGCCAAATGCATGAATGTATTTGTATTGCGCTGTTTTACAACACACAATTTTTCAACACAGTTTTACAGAAAATAGCATCATAGATAGTTCAAGATAGCAATGATTTGTGAGGAAGAGACTAAAATGCAAGTCATTATTCATTGATAATCTTTATCACTTTATTGTACTTTAGTAGTTTTTTATTTACGGTGCTTGATAAACATCTTAGAGCAACTCAGATACATACAGTAACTAATTTGTGTTTCACACAAGCCAGAAATGAATATTGGTTTAGATGAAAGATTTAGATGAACTGTTGAAGCAGATATGAGGCCTACAATGGAAACATACTTTGTAACATTTCCGTCCAAATTCAAACACCATGCTTAATGCATTTCCATAAAACTTTATAGTGTTTGCCGAAAAGGTTGATTAAAGAATATGGTGGAAGGGAAAAAGCATAAAACTGATCATTACGAGGACATCTCAAGGGTCTAGGAAAGAAAAGTAAAAATTCCTTCAGATGGTTCCAGTTCATTTTCATAAGAGATTAAGTCTTGTTTTAACAAGTGTGATGCAAGCTATTCACATTGTTCACACTTTTGCATTTTAATTCAGAGATTTGGCTGTATTTTAACCAATCAAGATTCCAAACGGTTAGTCCTGATCAGGTCACAGGGCATTTTCAATCTGTTTTAAATGGGCTTAAAAAATAAGCAGGATAAAATAAGCATGTCAGATGAAAAGAAAAGGAACACTTATTTCAGATGTGTTTGTATTTTAATAATAATTATATTTTGATGAGATAAGAACAGACTCTTCATTGGAACAATGTGCACTGATGAATCATGCACAATAACAGGAACAATCATTAAGCATATTAAATAGGATGCATTTTTATTTAATATTTGTGTGTACTCAACAAGTCTGGCAATTTCATATCACAACAATGCACAAAAAACTGGACACAATTGCATCCACATTGAATAGTGTGTAAAAATTACACAATATGTTTTGTTTTACTTGCACTCGTTTGTTGAAATGATTCTGCTACAAATAGAAAACTAAATAAAACAGCAGGAAAATACCTAGGGATTTAATACTAATAACATGCATTAAACACTGAGAGACATTTTCTTTTATTTTGATGAAATGAACTTTATTTTGTCACTGTTTCTGTCAGGACTGAACACACACCATCACTCTCCGTACATTTTCCTTTGAAAGCTGGTCATTCTGTACACACTGAAGCAGAAAACAATCCCTTGCTTCTTTTCATGCAAAGTGACGAAACTGTACGTGGAGTGACAGTAATATATGCAGCGAACACAGTTATCATTTTAATAGGCCTTGCAGGATAGTGTCCTCTCACAGCAGAAGATGACAAACGCAACAGAAGATGTAGATCGTGGCAGGAAACAACATGGACGTCAACGGTGTCACCTTGTTGTTTCAATGTCTAAGAACCCTGAATTAACTTCAGCAGAATCACACAGTGCTGCTAATAAACACATGAGATGACACGTCAACACGGTTTCACTTGCATTGATAGTTTAAATGATATTTTCTTAGTTATCAATAACATTTTCTTGACATAAAATAATAATATTATTGCTTACTGGCCCTTACTACCAATTCCAAATCTTGAAAAATTAACAGAATTATTAATAGATATATTTCTAATAGGCATCACTAATATGAAGGAAGTTTATTTTTTTTAAACATTGTTTAAGAAATGTCAACACTGAAAAGCCCTGAAAGCAATTATAAAATCATAGTAGGCTTAATATCATAGTCAACATTCATCATGAAGATTTCCATATTTCACCTGCTATGATCAGAGCTGCATCAAAACATAGTCAAACACATCTGAATATGTTTAGCAAATTCAGCAATTCCATAATAAATGAACCTTTATTTATCAGTTCTGTATTCTGTCGTGTCCCAGACCTCCTGAAAAACTGACTGGGTACTTGTGAGAATGTGTCATACTGACCCAGATGAATTGGGTCATGTCCAATTTGCATGCATATTGATTTTAATTCACACAAGCCACAATGGCCTCTGGGTAATTTGCATCACCTGCAAACTAATTTGAACTGATTCAGTCTGAGTAGTTGCTGGATAGTGAAACGTTACAGTAGAAGCCCAGAGAGACACATCTCATGATCTGAGGGTTTATACCATTTCTCTTTCAAACACGTTTACTGAGATGAAGGTTTTTCTCTTGAAGGAAACACATCTACTACATAAAGCACAGCTTTACGAAAGAATAATGCTGCCATCTGCTGGATGACATGTGCACATGCAGGTAAGAGGAGACGATCAAAACAGCAAGCAAACAGGACGGGATATTTCAGCCACAACTTATTTTCATTATTTACTTATCTTCATGTCATCCCAAACCTGTTTGTTTTTCTTTCATTTTAAAAACATTGCTCCCTATTAATTTCCCTTGTATAACCACTGAGACTTAAAAAAATATCTTCTTTTGATTTCCACAGAAAAAAATCTCATGTTTTGAGGGTAAATAAATGATGACAGAAATTTTATTTTTGAGAGAACTATCCCTTTAATCCGCACTTAAAATTGACTGAATGTCATTGCATTAGACAACAAAATATACAAGCAAGTGGCATTTTTGTAAAGAAAAGTATGACACTTCAAGCAGAACCATTGCTTTGTCAAATCATTGGTTCAAAAGACTTTAGACACTGGTTAGTGAAACATGTCAATAAATTATGAACGTGTGTCAGAGCTCTATCTCTGTTTGTTTACAGATGCCACTTGCTTTATTATTTTTTTCTAACACGATGTTATAATGACTACACAAGTGTAACCAAATACCTGAACACTTGTCAGTGTACATAGGCATGCATAGTAGATTATTATTAGAAGAACTTTCTTGCATGCAGATAATCTAGTGGCTATCTAATGAAACATTCCCGTGTTATTGATTAATGTGTGCAGGAAATCTTCTCATGAGCTACACTGACATTAGATTTTATTGACAGGGAAATGGTTTCTGTAAGATCTGCATTTTGTGTGTTATTGATGTGGAACCACTGGGATCTAAAAATAAGGTAGGCCTAAACTATTTATAGAAATCTTTTGAGTAAAGTTTAGCTGCTACACCATTATAAAGCAACAGCACCCAGCAAGGGGAGACATTAAATATGCCATTTGTGAAATAGACAGACTAGTGTGAATTTAAACAGAATAAAGGATCCAAAATTTACTAAAATGAAAGTTCAACCTAGATCTGATTGTGACTCCTCTAGAAAGACAATATCAGGAAACAAGTGCACCAACATACCCACATTAAGCATATACAATATTTTCTCTCAAATGTTCAGACTTCAGAAGTCTTTGATGACAGATCAGTAAGCAGATCAGTTTAGCTTCTTGGACATCGGCACATGGCTTTGGTTAGTTTGGTGTCCATCGAGTGTCTCTACGCCTAAAATTGGATCTCACTTGTAACACAACTGGAGACATCTTAAAGCTGTTTTGGTCTATTCTATTTCAAATGCATTCGTAAAACAAAACTAAAATGTGCTCCACTTTAATCAAGTGTTCACAACACATATGTATACAATTCACCCCCTTTATTGGAAATATACTAGTACCTGGACATTAAAAATCAATCAGTCCCTCAGTGTTAATGCATTACATCAATTTGGTTTGTTGAATACCTGCCGGTTAGTTTATCTCAGCTACCTGTGGTACTTTAGAAGTGCCCATTGAGGATACAACAGGCAGCCACAATTTCATAACAAAAACAACGCAACTCAAAATTGTGCAATTCAATAGTTTCTTAGAAATAAAAACATTGAGCATTTTAAGAGAAGGTACATAACAGACCACTGACTAAATGTCAAGTTCATTTGTTAATAACACTACATACATTAAAAAGACCACCATTTCAACATGATTTTCTGTGAAAAGAAACTTCAAACTGGTAGTAGGATTTACGGGAAGCTGTACAGTGTGCAAATTACCGTCTGCCATGGCAAGAGCTTAAATACACAGGCAAATCAAAATGGCCGTTTCAAAACATGCAGTTGTTTTTGTGTTAATTGTCTTTGACATTTCAACGTGGGTACAGAAATTAGGGCAGCCCTCAAAGACTGCTTCACTAAAGTCTTTTATTTTGAAAGATTCGCTTTTTTCGCACGTCTTAACACGTATCATTTAAATTTGCCTGCAAACACACCTTAGTCCTCTTTAGACATTTGGAAAATGTAAAACTGTGCTGCACGCGAGTAGTGCAGTGACACAGGCTGCTCATGACGTAAAGTAAGAAAACAGCAGGGGAAAAACCCTGGACATATCAGAGATGCTTAAGTCGTTTCTTTGTCTGAATTTTACTTAAACAGTGTCAGGCCCAGATGGAACTCATAACTGCAAAATTTTACACTGATTATTCATCATCCTTTGCATGTCTGTTATATGAAGTCAACAAGAAACGATTTACAACACAATTCATTTTTCATAGTGTAACACATTCATCAGCTTGACTTTTGCCTGGGATCAACTGGATCATGAAACGCTGACATCATTTAAGCCCAACAATGTACATTAATAACGTAATTGGGATTCTATATATTTACTTGAATATTATAACTATTATTTTGGCTCATTTGCCATTGCTAACTACTAATGTAGAACTCTTTGCTCTATTGAACACATTTTACAGTGTTTACAAAATGCAGATTTCATCTGGGCCTGACCATTGCTTGTACAAAGTCAAAGTAGCTGTATAAGCAAAACGCAGAGATGGAATACAGACTAAATGAAAAACAACAATAATAATGAAAGAAATTCATACAGCAGGTTGAACACGTCTTCCTTAATTTGTTCTTTTTCGGTTCAAATAATCACATTGCTGTCTAAGAGCTGGACCACTTAACTAGCCACATCCTGTTCAGTATTAGATGCACCAGAAGTCAACAGTCCCAATATTTTCATAATCTCATTAAAGCCCTTTTCAAAAACAAGGCCAATATTGAAGTTAGTAACATCAGACAGGCTGTACTGAGAACATGAGATGCACTGAGAAATACCAAACTAGAGCAAGAAGGTCTCGCATCTTAAATAAAATCCTAATTGAAACTTAGCCCAGCTGCTGATCTGGATGTTCATGAGCTGTTTCTTTAAAAAAAACAGCACAGTCATATTAAAACCCTTGACTATCCGATTCAGTTTGACCCGGGTCATGTGCAGGCCCACGTGGAATCTTATCATTCACAAAGTTCTGTTTTGTTTACCCACAACTTAGTTAACACATTTTTCTGTTTAATTCAAATTTTATCACCAAATGGGCACAGAAAACTGTCTGCAGATTCCATCTGGGTCTAGTCATAACATCAGGTCATAACGTCTGTTCTCACACAAGCAATCAAACGCATACAAGCACGCTCGCTATTCCGCTCTCTCTCCGTCTCTCAAGCGGGTTTGTTCTCCTGCTGAATTAAGTTAAAAATGTGTATTTAGCTTTTGTAGTGATACATGCATCCAGTAGACTGCTGATTTACATATTTCTTTTAAAAATAAAAAGTAAAAAAAGTATTAGAAACACAGCTATACAGAGTCTTTAGCTAATCCGAGGAGCGAGGTTTGGAAGGAGGAGCCCCATGTCCAGATGCTGTTAGGAGGTGATGAGCGCGGCCCTTCAGTTGCTACAGCAGGGAGCTTTCGCCGGCTGTGCTGTTTCTGTTAGATCCACGCCTCTGTTTCGTCCTGTGTTGGTACCAGCAGGCTGCGGCTCACTCTTGGGTAGTTTCTTTGCTGAGGTGCGAAGGCAGACAGACACATTTTGTAAATACAAGAACCACGTTCAAAATCTTTTCTAAAGAATTACTCAGAGGTCAGGGTAATCCTTTTTCAAATTGATTTATATTTTTATTTTATTCACAAAGAAGTGATAGGATGGTGAAAGGCGGGTTTTAGGTAACAGAAGGAAAATTAATCAATGCGTCAACATGACCTTAAAAATAACTTTTAATTACTTACAATTTTTGAAATGGAAAAAAATAGGCCTAATTAATAACATACAAGATTATATTACAAATGATTAAACCAAACTGCAACTTTGTGTGTTGGTTCACAGTTGTGTTTAAAGCCAGTAGGAAACCGTTTTCGTTTGTTAACTAAAAAAATTGCTCTAATCTACTGTCTGTTTTTTGTTTGCATCTATTTGACAGACAAGTAATTAAACAATAACTTACCAATAGCCATAAAAATTTCATTCACGTTCATCGAAGTCTTCGCTGATGTTTCCATAAAGAGCAAACTGTTGTCGTCTGCGTATGACTGTGCATCCTGTGTGTAAACATAAAACAAAAGTCAGGATTTAAAAAAACTACACAGATTCTTCTAAACAGCCGGTCGTAAATGTCTGGAAGTCTGTAAATGCTTGTGTATTTATAAACCGTTCCACGGCTCATTTGTAAAACCATCAGGACACGTCTCCTCTGTGCAAACATTACAAACCTGAAAGTCCAAAGCTCTTTTGTTGGCAAGATCTGCCTTGTTTCCAGCCAAAGCTATTACAATATTTGGACTGGCTTGTCTTTGAAGCTCCTTCACCCAGTTTTTCGCACGTGCAAATGATTCCTGGAAGGAAAGAAGCATGCATTCCTTTAGAGCATTTCCTTTAAACGTGTACATGTAAAGAGCAAACTCTGCATTCAGAATTTTCTCTTCTGTGTTTTGCTTAAAGGGGTCATTATAAAGGGTCATTTTGTTATTCCATGATCATAATGCACCTATTGACCCTTAGTATAGATCATTTTGCTGCTGTTACAGCCCTATTCTTTAACAACAACCTCTTTGTAAAGCAGCATTACAATGTTTCAACACTCTTATGAACCGTGGAAGGAAGTTTCTAGTATTAGTTATTATATCTTTTGAGTTTATTATTCTTTAATTTCACATGATAAGACCCCATTTACCATACAGTAAATCTAGCATTTGCAAACTCACTTCATTTGTGATGTCATACACGACTATGGCTGCCTGTGCTCCTCTGTAGTACATCGGTGCCAAACTGTGGTAGCGCTCTTGACCAGCTGTATCCCAAATTTCAAACTTCACTGTTGTGTCATCCAAACATACTGTCTGAGTCAAGAAGGCCGCTGTGGGTGAAAGGACAGAAAAAAAGTCAGATCTTGTCATGAGATCAATTGCTTGTAATACACCAGAAATTAACATCACATCAGGTGTGAGGATTACCTCCTATTGTGCTTTCCTGAAACTCGTGAAACTGTCCTTTTACAAAGCGAAGGACTAGACTGGATTTGCCCACAGCAGATTCTCCCAGAAGGACTAGTTTAAACTGACAGATCTTGTTGCCGGCATTTGGCCCGTTAGGTCTCGTTGCTCCGCCTCTTCCTGCCATGACCCTAAACACCAATCTCCTGTACTGATATCAAAAGGTGCTTCTCTCAAACGGCCACTCCCAGATCTGCACAAACAAACATAGCTACAATTAGTTCCTATTTTTTCATTCATAATCTAGGATCATCTCACAAATATACAAAGTAACAATACTACAAAGTGTAATGTAATATATATCAAGTGGGCTTAATTCTGCACATAAAGATTTACATGTCAAAAATTAATTATAACAAAAAACTGCACTATTTGTACAGGTTTTGACCAATTAATTTCCTTGACTTAATGCACAGTAAAGACTTAATGCAAAGTAATGAATATAGAGGTTAAGAAAATGTAGCATGCTTATTGTTATTTTGCTTATTTATGTGACTTTCCAGGCCTAGAAATCACAATCGTAAAATTCCCTGATGTTTAGGGTATAAGGTTTTATCCCTTGAATTGTTCAGATTCCCTTTCAGATTGCACAAATGTGTGTTTTGTTGACCAGATAAGTTTGAAAATACCTGGTCATAAATATGAATATCTACTGCAGTATTTAGCATGCCAATGTGTCTTGATAAGATGGTCTGATAAATTAGTGGATAAACTTTGTTTGAAGAAGGAGTGAAGTCCCCCAGAATCCCAATTTATAATTTCATGAAACAATAGATTTAGAAAGAACTTCTATTGTGCAGTATGTCATCACATCTATTACATCCATACTAACGCAATCATGTGACTAAACATGAACAACAGACATTGTTCAGAGATGGCAGGCTCTGTTTAGCCTTAAATATCCTTTGTGCTTTGACCCAAAAACCCAGTGACGTAAGTGCTGTGGCCTTAGACAGCCACAAACCAAACCAAGGCCATGTTCAGAATGAAATACCAGGTTACTACTACTGAACTGAGTCAACTGTCTTACTAATAGTAAAAAACAGAACATATATTAGGCAATGATACTGTGTGTGTTTCAAGTACAGCAAATTTAACTTGTTTAATTTTGTCTAACCTATGTGTACTGTAGATTTTGGAATATTTAGTAGATCATTCAGGTTTTAATGCACACAAAACATTTAAATATCGTACATCCTTTAATTCAATACTTTATACTAGTACAGTAGTGGTGTGCTATTCTGTACATAACAATAATGTAGATAAGTCTCTTTGGTTAACTTCCAAAATCTCCTATATCCCAATGTCTACTGTGCTATATATCTTTTATAAGACATCACAGTGCAAATCATATTAAATAACAGTCAGCAAACAATTAGCATAGACATTTTAAATACTTTAAACATCATGTTTTAATCGGTTCTAATTTACTTCTCAATTTACTTAGAAACAAACAATGAAGACCACAGCCTGATCTTTCAAAACAAACCACATCAGCCTTTGATTGGTTAACACTTTAATTCACTATACAGATCAAGAGCCAAAGTGTATTTAAAAATGACAATAACATACACTACCAGTCAAAAGTTTAGACACAATTTACAAAAAAAGTTTCTCACGATCATAAAAATCTTTTAATGATGGTGTATATTTCAATGTTTGATATTTGACAAAAATAAAATTGTGCCAACACATTAATTTATTTTATTAGAAAACTAACTTTATCAAAATATATTATTGAAATGGATTACTTGGAGCAAATAATGAATAAAAAGCAGTCAATAAGAGTCCAGCATAGATATACATTTCTTCAGTTCTGTTTAAAAAGCTTCTCAGGTTGAGACGTCAAGAAGCTGAATGATGAAATGTCAAAGAGGATGATTTTACAAATACTAGACAAAGGGTGACTACTATTGAAGATGATCAAATATAACATAGTGTTCATTTATTGTGGATGCTTTTATTCACATTATTCCCACTATTATAATTATGTTATTTCATTGTTTTGATGAGTTTACAACTATTCTTAAATGTAGGAAAAATCTAAACAACAGTGAATAAGTATTTCTAAACTTTTGACTGGTAGTGTACATCACAGTTGTATACAAGAAAAATGTGTTTCGTGTCATAATATGACAGTCAGATTTAAAGCTCGAGCTGCTTGTTAGCCTCTGACGGTAATAGTGTTAGTGAAGCTATTTCTCTCGTTTTCTGTATAACACGCACATAAATTATCACACGCACTCTGGATATCGCGATTTAATCGTGTCAGATATGTCAACACCGGTACTGTCGGGTTTGTTCAGCTGCTACGGTTCAAACGACTCCCGAAAAACCAAGCTAATGTTGCTAATGCTAATCGAAAACAGGCCGCGCGCTCAGAAAACATTGCACGCGATACCTCACGATTAAACCATTTAAAAGCAAGAACAGCAGAAATAACTGAACAACTTGTGCTTTATTAAAATTAAGATCAAAACAAATGAAACTGAGATAACAGTGAGAATCTTTAAAGCCCAGACACTCGTACCTTTCCTCTCGGTTCCTCCCAACTTCCCTCTTCGCATCAAAACTGACGATGACGGATCGAATGACGGGATTTGACGTCACTGCGCGTCAGGAAGAAATCGACCAATGAAAAAACATATCTGACTGTAACTTTCATAACACTCATAGCTATACAGACTTCTTGTTCTTTTTTTTCTTTTTCCGTTTATTTCGTAGTACTAATGTATAAAAAATATTAGGCCTACCTGAATTGTTATATATTATTAATGTCACACGTATTATTCTTAATATCTTTAAATTATTTATGTTCATATTCTGTGTATAATAATGCATCAAAAGAATAAACTTATTAAAATTCCTTGTGTATCATTCCATAATAATTTTGCCAGCGATCAAGAATAGGTAAATTAATGTTACACCTACATATTTACTATCCCAATGCTGCTCAAAATTTAGAAAACAAATTTTTAATTACCAGCTACAATAGGTGGATTTCTTCTATCCATAGAAATTACAAGATGAACCCCCCTGCAAACTATTAAAAAAGATACTAGTGATTAGTCAAATAAACGTTAAATACTAGGTCTCTTATTTTTACTAAAACCTTGCCTTGTAAATTTAAATAGAAGCAAAATAAGGATTAAGTAGAAGCAAAAAAAAATGTAGAGAGAGAGATTTTTTTTGAAGATGGACATCCGAGACATATCATCAATAACTTAACGTTGCCAGGTAACGTGACGCGGACAAACACAGACGGCATGTTCACTGCAGGGTTTTGTTAAAGGTCCTTTGGTTCACAGTGTCTCATTGGGCCATAGAGTTTAGTGTAAATCAAACTGTATTAAAAGTGTTAAAGCATGAGTGTCATGCAGCAGTGTGAGCGGAATTCATTCACGTGGAGACGCAGAGACACATTTCCAGCTGTTCGTGCGGTAATGACTCCATTTCACTGTCAGCTTTCCATCTATTATACTCAAATGCCGTAAAGTGCTGTGCATATGTTCTCTATATGATTACCATTTAAAGGCAGGAAAGCTCATTCCAGTCGGTGACAGAGCAAAGACGTGTTTGCAGGAAATTACACCACGGGTGGGTCATTTATTAGGTACTAGAAGTGCTAAAATAAATACTAATTTACACCTTGGATTCCTTTACGTTCCTAAATGATTGTGAATGAACATTTTAATATATACAATATATGCTGTTAATGTAGTGTAACATATTCTATATTAGATTATATATTTATTATATCATATGTGTAATATGTTTTTCTCAGTGTGTAACTCCTCCTGTGGTCAGGAGGTTTGTCCATTCAGCTTACCCAGCTGTAGGGTCAGTTCGAGTGTTTCATGGTAAGGCAAATGATCCAGATTATGCCAGTGCTATGGTTCATGGTGTGAGCACTAAATCATCCATAACTGTAAGTAGAACAGTTGAATTTTCATTTTAAAGCATTTGAGGTTTAAAACTTGAAATATATGGTTCATAAATTTACCCACAATAAAAAAGTAACCTAAACATTATATTTTAAATGAAGTCTATTTTAATTTTGTGACAATTAAACACATTTCCTCCACATTTCTAATTACTGTAATGCACAGAAATGACTGGATTACAGTAATGAGAATCTAATGTGAACTATACCATTTACAATAATGGTAACTGAGCAAATTAACATATAAAAACCTCAACAGTAGCTTTAAGATACATCACAGTAATGAGGATTTAAGGGGCAAATGTTCTCAATTATATTATCTCAATGATGATAATGTCACAATGCAGAAATGTTCATAAAGTATTATATATTGTGTGAAGTCTGTATGCAAACTACAATTTATTGGAATGCAATATGACCTGGACATGTTTTTGTTGCTGCAATAACTTTATTTCTTTGTGTACGACATGTATTTTTAGGCTGGATCATTAATCAACCCAGCACCAAAGACACGCTTTCAAGAAAAACTGCGACAGCTTCAGGAAATTAATAATGCCACCAATCAGAAGGCTCCACTTGGAAGGTCAAAGGTTCAAGGACCCGGTTTGCCAAGTTGGATTGACCCTGAAAAAACAGCTTTTGGTGTCACAACTCTCCAGTGTAAGAGTAAAAAAATGAATAGCTCACTTAGTATTTTTGACATTATTTACATTATCATTCACTACCGGAAAATTCTTTGGAAATTCTGTTATTGTGTTTCACAGACATAAAAATGCAGGTTTGAAGCTACAAAGTAATGAATAAGTGTTTATTTTACAGTTTCTAATGCTGGCGACATCATCAATCCACCCAAAACTGCATATCAGGTGCAGATGGAAGCTGAGGACAAACATCAACTCTACATTCACTCACACGGATCCTACTTTGTAGGTCAGTCAGAATGTCTCATTTGTGGCCGTCAAGACTTTTTATTTTAGTTAATTTTGGCTTAATAACAGTAATCCGATTGTACTTTTGCTGCT
The DNA here is from genome assembly GCA_019155185.1 of Beaufortia kweichowensis. Taxonomy (NCBI): domain Eukaryota; kingdom Metazoa; phylum Chordata; class Actinopteri; order Cypriniformes; family Gastromyzontidae; genus Beaufortia; species Beaufortia kweichowensis. The sequence continues at coordinate 11,533,299 of CM032800.1, forward strand.
GCAGGGGAGCGTGTTGACAGGAAGTATAACTGTGATCACTTTAAGAGAATAAGCAGATTTGGCGTACCTACACCTCATCGTAATGATGGGAGGAACACCTCCAGATGTCTCCACTGGCTTTGTGACACACAACAGTAAACAGATACATACAAAACACACCATAACGAAACATTCTTCTCTAATGGAGTCATGACTAAAGGTGGTTTTTAGGCACAATGATATGCAGCAATCACACATAGACTAAACATGCAATGCTATAAATGGCTGTCATTTATATATTAATATTTAAGTTTTGATGCCTTCCATATTCCGTTCTTTCTCAGTTCTTTCCTTATGATAATGCAATATGACAATGACAGTTTAATAATTTTCTTGTTTTAAAGAAACAACAGTGCAAAATTAGTTCCCAAATGCTGTGATGACTTCAGAGAGAAAACTCAGCCGAAGACAGGCGAAGTTCATGACCCGTAAGTCAGGAGAACATCGGAAACATTTCTGTTTAATGCTAATGATGATTTAATAATTTCTGCTGCTGTGTGGTCTTGTCTGTCTGTGCATTAATTTGTAGAATTGCAGAGACATTAAATGTTCCCAGGGATCACACATTCGGAGTCTTAATGAAACCTGACAGCTTTGGTAATTTGAATCATCTGTCACATTCTCAGTTTGATACAGTATGCCAGAAATAAATGAGCAATTTGCATTGTAAAGACTTTAGGTGGCGCTTTCTTTGTGTGACATGCATTGAACATTCCTGTAATCTGTCTCTGCTCAGGTGCAGGTGATCTCATCCATCAGATTTCACCCGATGAGCATCTGAAAGGTAAAGACAGACAGAGAACACTGGTCAATGCTGTTCGTCAACATCTTAAGAAATCCAACTATCAGAAGTTCAGCTCACTACTCGAAGCCTTTAGATTCTATGACAAGGTCAGAGGAGCACTTGATAACACAAAAACAGACAAACATTATATGTTATACATGTAGCTTATTCTTCAAATCACAAATAATTTAACTCATTTAATGCATGAGAAACATTTTTTCATTTACACTTTTTTGTTGGCAGCATGTGTTTCAGTATGTTTTCTTGATGATCTGTATTATGTGCTGCAGAAGAATCAGGGGAGAATAGATAAGGAGGATCTGAATGACGTCTGCCGTCACTTTAACATGATCATCAGTGAACCAGTGCTTGATAATCTCATGGATTACTGTGATGCTAATAAAGATGGACTGATCGACTTTGTGGAGTTTGCCAATTTTCTAAACTGGAAAGACAAAATGCCCATCAACAGAACGGAGCAAAACATTCTCACAGGAGGTAAACTGAAGTGCATATACTGTACGCTAACAGAGATGATTTATGATTTATGTTATTGATCTTTGGGATGCTGTACAATTTTTAGGATGTAGATGTATATTTATGATGGGGCAAAATAACAACCTGACTGTTGCATTGTGTTATTGTGTCAGAACAGCGGTGATAAATGTATGTGCCAAATACTAATGAATCACTTGTACCTTGCAGAGCGTTTGGCATGGACAGCCTCAGCCAACATGCAGAGAACAAGCCTCCAGGAATCTGATACTGGCACAGCATTGCTTAAACCTGAGGACCTGGAACCTGTTGAGGTGGGGAGCATCAGGAAGACCCCCAAAACCCTATCCAGACCGAGATCTGTGAAGGACAGTTTCATCACCTCCTCTTCTCTCATCAATGCTGTTGTGGGTGGTCTTCCCATTAACAGTGAGTCCGACACACTCCAAAACTCTCTGCTCACTTGCACCCCATATTTTGACCGTATTCTTACAGCTTTCAAACTATATTTACTAAATATGTCCCAGGCTGTTATAAAATATTTCAATATTTTTCCAAATTGACTTTAAGTTTACCTTTAAACACCTTCTGTCTACCAGCTGCCTAGCAACCGCACAGCATCACTTAAGCAACCTCCCAGAACACCTACCTCTGCATGTTGTTTTATTGATAGATTATCAGACGTGTGGAGTACCGTCAGTCCGGACAGATCGCCCCGCACCTCGTATCAAAAGCATCAGCGACAGGACAAACTACGGTGATGAATCAACAGCGTATGATCTGCTTCACCCCCCCTTGTATTCTCTCTACAGAGTGCATGAAGAACAGTTTTTTGGTCCTCGGGCTAAAGACGAGGTGTGATTTGATTGCATCATTACTCAAAACTATCAAATAGATAGTTCACAGTCTGTATTTGAACCTTGGTAAATTTGCAAGCACAGCTTCAACTGATTTTACTATAGTAAAGTGGATATTAGGCATTTTAAAGTGGGATTTATTGCTTTAGTTAATGATGACTCAGTTAACCCATGCTATGAAATAATATATATAAATTATATAAAAACAATATGCTGACCATAGCTGTAATGTGTATTATTCACAGATAGCACAGATATTCCAGAAAGTGGGTCTGAAGATTTCGGATGAGATCTTTGAGGAGGCTTGGAAGTTGGCGTCTATGACACATCCCACTGGTGATGTATGTGTGGAGAGCTTTAGAAACGTTCTCTCTGAATTACAGGCATGTTAAACTCAACATATCAGTACTCCCCTCGTCTTTCAGGAGTACATTAATTTTCTGATAAAAAATTAAAGACTTTAAATATACAAGCATTTTCAAGAGTGTGATTCTTAAAGAATGAATTTAAGGAGGTTTTCCTCCATTTACTCTAAAGGAGACGGATGTTATGCCATTAGTGTCAGCAAACCAAATAATAAGCAAATCACTGTTTTCAATAAGGTTTAACCTGTGTCAGGTCGGTCGGGATGTTAAAACAGCAGAAGAAAGGGTTTAACGTTGGGGGTTTAATCACTTCAGTATAATGATGAATGCAGAGATAACAAACCGAAACAATATTCGGTATACAGAACATGAGAAACTACAGTAATAATAATTACTACAGCAGTGTTTATTCTGAGGAAGATGAAGGTTTAAACCCTTATGACTTCTGTCTTTTATTAGTTCACATCCATTATTGGGTCAGCGGTAATTTCCACCCTGTTATTTGTTTAATTGAGTCTCTTGTCAAATGATGTGAAGTCTTGCGAGGGGCCTGTCTGCAATAAAAAGTGCCCTCAATGTAGCATAATAATAGATCAGCTTACTAATGAATTTTTGCCTCCCAGGATAACATTATTGAGTTTGCTTGGAGGACGTATGCTGCATTTAGAGTTAGAGAGATTGCTGTCAATTACCACATTTTCCCGAAGGACTATATCACGCAGTCGGTGTGTGCACTTTTTCAAATATTGTTTGGGCAAACTTTGCCATCTATTATGAATGATGAGCGCAGTCTGTCTAGATTTTAATATTGTCCTATTTCTTTACCAATTAGGAATTTAATTATTAATCTTTTAGTGTAATACACAGAGAAATCACAAACAGAGATGTCAGTTCATTCGTGACCATATTTACAATTTTGAATGTGTTATTTATGCAGGTATAAATATCTGGACACATTGACTGCTATATTCTGCAGCATCAGAAATATGTGTAGTACATTAAACTGATTAATAAAAGCAAAGAGTCTCTAATCCATAATAAAAGCCTAGAGGAGTGCAAAATAAAGCACATTAATGTTTTTATTTTCTTTTGTTGTGTTCAGTTGTAGACGAAGCCGGCGTGATTAATCGTCTAATATGGTATTAACATATTTATTTCAATTGAAACAGGAGGTATGATATCCACTGTTAATCATATTATGACTTGTGACAAAACACCCACGCCAGTTGAACAGAACAATCCATTACTGCCTGCAAAAATTATAATCCCACAACCACATATTTCTAAATGATTTAATGAATTTCAGTCAATGATATTTTGACTGCCTGTAAAAGCATAAATACATTAACAATGACGAGACATAAAAGAGTTTTTCCACAGAAACAGGATGACTTCCACGCAGCTACTGTCAGTTTAACAAAGAACTCATTTCAATATCTGAATTAGATGATAATTGGTCTCAGGACCCCATCTGTGGTTCTGGATGATCTGAAACTATCAAGTATCATTATTAAATGTAATTTATCTTGTTGGAAACATTGTAACAAAATAAACATTCACAGCCTCCCTGATCTGAAAAAGATTCCACATACTAAGTCCATTTTTATGTTTCCAGAGTGTCATCACTAACACTTTACAATAAGGTTGTATTTGTTAACATTAGTTAATGCATTAGCTAACATGAACTAACAATGAACAATGTAGTTTTTCAGCATTTATTAATCTTTGTTAATGTTAGTTAATGTCAATTGTTTGTTAGTTAACAAATGTTAACAGATGTTTTGATATTAAAAATGTATAAATCTATAAATGTTGAAACTTACATGAACTAATAAATGCTGTAGTATTGTTATAGTCCATGTTAAGTAATGTTAACAAATACATTCTTACTGTAATGTGTCATACATTTTCAAAGAAATTTGATAAAATTTGAAACAATGATACTTTATTATCTTTGCTTATTGGTACATAATTATATCATATGCTACAAAAAATATCAAGGTTCAAAATGGACTCAAATTGCTATGCTGACAATATAAATTAATAAAAAATTAATTTTCTTACATTAAATGAGCAGAATTATCAGTGTTTTTCCATTAATAATGTTTATATAATAGTTTATATAATAACTGCTTTATGTGGAGTTAAGACTATTGCGCTAGCAACGCAAAGGTCGTGGGTTCAATCCCAGGGTTATGAAAGCATCTGCCAAATGCATAAATGTAATGAAATGTAAATGTATATAAAATGTTTTTGTCATAGGCAAAAGCATTAAAAAACAGAAATTCTTTTTGCAGCTTTGTCTGCGGGCACTGTGATGGTCATGAACCTCTAAAAAGTGTGATGACTATGGATACAGTGTCCTCCTGAAGATTCATTTAATGTCTAGCTAATAATGAGAAAGCTGATCTGACCATTCAGACTGAGACACACTAACATCAGACACTCAATAGGGCGAACCGAAGTATGACAGTTACACAAAGTTAACTTAAAAACGGCATTTTCTCTCTGAATGACAGCCGAGTCGAAGATGCTAATGTGACAGATGGAAAGATGTTTTGAAACACAAGCTAAAGACACAAGTATGCAAACAGCTGAAAAAGAACCTATTAGCATCTATATATCCATCAAAGCACTGCATAAAATAAATGTCTGTCATAAGAAAAGAACCCATTAACTACACTTAAGATCATTTACAGCCGCTCCAGCATTTATCAGTCAGACTTATGGCTGTTTAGCTTACAGAAACTCACCAAAATCTGTGTCTATGAGCAGGAAGATCTGTCAAATGATGTGCTGTCTGTAAAACACAGTGAGGAACTTCACAAATGCCATCAAATGAAGACGTTTTGCCTTCTAATTATGTTTTGTTTGCGACTCTTTAAAGGAGTGGTATGGTATATGAAATTACCCTAGGGTAGCAAACATACAGAAGCCATGCGCATTTGGAATGAAAACTAACCCTGCAATGAAAAATTGTGGGATTGTAGGAACGTTTTCTCGGATGTCGCATAGCAGTGTTTTTCAAAGTAACAATTAAGTGAGATAAGCTGCGTATAGGCATAACAGAAACATGAGATACAGAGTGAATTTGACAAATTCATGTCATATTTTACCTCAAAATCCAAAAGAAATAAAAGAATTACAAAAATTAGGCCTAATATTAGAACCATTAAGATGATTGGCTCAGTGATATATTTAATGACAAATAAACAAATAGGGATCACCTAATCACTGCATATTAATATTTTCCCCCACATATTTTAGAATAATAGTAAAACCCTTAATTAACACACATTAAATATAAACTACAATTTTGTATAAAAACTATAAATCTAAAAACAGTTTTTTATCTTTAGAGTATAATATACATTTTAAACTGGTTTGTGTAAAAGCAATGATACAACTCACCTCACTGGAATATGGAAACATCATCATCATAGAAAAATATGATCAAGTGAGATACATTTCTGTGGGGTTTCATATTTTAACAATATATTAAATAAATTATATATAATACCAGGGGGAGCTGTACTCTACCCGTTTCACTCCATTGTCAAACTCCACATTAAACTTCAAGCCAATTAAAACAAGATTAAAACTAATTCCTAATCCACGTGATGGGATCCGGGGTGCCCACCATTGTGAATGATCAGTTATTATTTCCGTCACTGCCTCCACTTTAACTATTATCTTTGTAACTGGCCAGGATGTAACGCAGACTGTCTGCGCAGTGTGCGCAGCTGATGATCTGTGCGCTTTAAAGTGGCTGCGGAGCCGGTAGGGAAACGCATGCACGAATGCGTCCATGATTGGCACGGCGTGTCCTGTTTGGCAAATAGTGTTACTAATCCAAAAACAGGTTAGGGATGCGAGTTATCGACATAAAACCAAACGTGTATCGTGCATTTTGCAATTGCGTAATGTTGGTTTGGTCGTCAAAAAGCTCTTAAATGACGCACGTCCGTCTCATCTTGTAACCAATGTACCAATGAACCAACCAATGGACCCATACTATACCCATAATACTTGTAGACGTTACTCCTGTAGATTCTCCAGTAGATGGAGACAAAGCCCCATGATTCCCGTGCGCGCCCACGCGACATCCATGAGTGTAGACGCTTGGGGAGTACGTGACCACAATGTAAGTGCCATTTATTATAAGAGAAAACACGTCGTTGCTTGCTGTTTCACGGAGTTGTAAGAGAAATGTAAGTGAGGGAGGCTGGGGCTAGTTGTCACAAACATTTTACCTCAGTAACTTAAATCTTTCGCGTTACGCAAACTCATGTGCTCAAGCAACTCATCGGTTTGTTGTTTGCTAGTTTAAAACATCTAGTTTAAAGCATTTTTATTAATCGCGCCGTCCGAGACAAAACTTTAACATTTTACTTTTGTAATAAATAAATTCAGGCAGGGTGTCAACCAAATGTTCTCAGGACCCATGTCGGGGCAGGTTGTCACATGTTTATGTTATTGTTTTATGCGATTTATTTAGTAGTTGGATCGTGTTTTTATATTTTTGCTATTTAATTGATTTAATTAACACACTATGGCATCGATAATAATAATAATAATGACAATAATAATAATAATTATTGTTATTAATAATCCATTCGTTCATTTTTTTTGCTTAATCATAGAAAGGGCCCACAAGTGTTGAGAACCTGTAGACGTTTTTTGCGACGACTTTTAATCTGGTGTCGGACTGATTTTAGGTGGCTGCATGACGTCACACAGGTATCCTTGCTTGTTACATGAACATTATTATAGTAGGCTACATATTGTTTTTTTAACAATTAACACAGCTTACCTTAAACTGCATACAATCACGAATACTTATTTAGTACACAGTGTATAGACCTGTATGTTAAATAAACTATTGAAATAAGAGCTATATTAAAGTATGTTTTCATGGTAGGTAGGCAAGTTTTCATGTTGAAATAATGCAAATAAGTGACACAGGTGGGCTAGCCAGTTTAAAACATTCCCCCTCCTTGAATCTAGCAGTGTCACCCAAACACACCTCACAGGTGCACAACATTATTGTTTCCCAAGCTTAAATGTGATCAGCAGACCACAACATCATTAAAATCCTGCTGTTTCCACTGATTACAGGTCATAAGCTTTTGTATTTGCCCGCTATCTGTGTTTTCTTTTCAGAATGATGATTATTCATTCAGGGTTGAACATGAAAAAACTAAGATGACAGACACCTGCACAATTTATCCGCCCATCCAAATTCTGTGACTATTTTTATTGATAAATAATTGCTATTGCAGCTCATCATTATTGAATTTGCGCTCAGATATAAAACCTTTCTAAGATGTATTATAGTAATTATATCTGTCAGTCTGAAATGCTTTTACATCTGCAGGCTGAATGAACAGAATAATAAAAATCTTGCAGATCCCATTTCAATTAATTGCTTCGCCGGCATGATTCCAAACTTTAGGCTGTGATTTTATAGCGGAGAGAAACTCATAACAAAGTATCTCTATACAATTACAAGTCTGTCTAGAAGAAAAAGTAACATTCATTTTAATCTTTGCTATCGTTTCTGTGGTGTTGTAATGAGTTCATGCCATGCATATAAAGACACATGTTCTCCTGATTTGATTTTGGACTTGACAGACGTAAAGGCTGCGATGGTGTTGGCATCCCTCAAATAGTTTGTGTGCTTCTTACTGTCCATTCAGCAGCTGTAAGGTTGTGATATGCTGTTGGTTTAGTGTTTTCGGCTGTATTATGATGCGTGAAACCTGGCATATACTGGCATGCAAAGACACTTCTTCACACTGGGGAAAAACAGATGGATTATGAGAGAGAGATATTTTGATGAAGCGGATACTGTTGATAATATCAATGACACGTCTCTAACTTTGCCACAGATAATGAGCGAAATCGGTGCAAATGCTAAAGTAATAGTTTCTGATTTTTTCCCCAATGGATTATTTTTTGTACTTGTTTTTGTATCTGTGCATAAATTAAAAAATCTGCTGAAATTTATTATTCATCTGAGATGTGATTAATATGCAAAATTATGCAAATTAAGATGCAATTAGGCTCCAATTCTCTAGTGGAATTTTCCATTATAATTTAATACAAAGTAACAGAGTAATTGGTGTCACGTGTAATTACGGTTACTCAAGTGTACTTTCAGGCATGCAAATGATGTGCTATATGTTGGTTATCCGATGCAAATGCGATGCTTTAACAAGTTGGGAACGCCAAATGTGCGATTGTACAACTGCTACATGACAGACCGATGAATGCGTGCGGAGCGGATTGCTGAAATATTGCATTTCATTATTTAGCTGCCCTTGTCTGTGGCAAACTTTTAGTGCATGTGTAGATGGATAAGTGCGTGCAGTGCAATTGTAAAGTTTAGTCCAGTAATGTGACCGGCTGTCTAATACTTTTATAATTATGAAGCATGCTGTTTTCTTGAACTCATTGAGAGATTTCATGACGAATATTTGTACACGTTATACATGGCAGGACTATTTGAAGAGAGCTACGTTTTTCGACATTATTTGAGAATTGTGAATGGTTAAATGACCTCGGTTAAGGGACAGTTCAAGCAAAAATAAACCCTCATATCATTTAAAACCTTCCTCTGTCGAACACAAAAAAGTTTTTGGGAAAAAAAAAATTGAGAAATATCTTTTAGTCCATACAATGGAAGTCAATGGGGGTCAGTGTTTGTTTACTAACATTGTTCATAGTATCATCTTTTGTGTTCTACTGAAGAAAGAAAGTCATACTGGTTTGAAATGGTGTCAGGATAAGTAAACAATGAAAGAATTTTAATTTTTGTTCCCTTACAAAAAGCTCACAGACTTCATCAAGTATAAAACTTGACACATAGTCCTCCGTTCCCAGCACAGATGTCAAAGCACAGAAAAAAATATTGTAAAACTTTCCAGGGTGATTAACATAGACGGCATTTCAAGTTGAGATCAGCTCCTTCTTGGGAGGTAAATTGATTTTGAATTGTTACATTGCTGGTTACATGACTTGCTTGACATCTAGCCCAATGACATTATAACACAGATGCTCGCTCATTGAGCGATGCCTTTCTTTTCTCCCTGTATGTAGCCTCTCTCTCCCTCTCTTCCTCCGAACAAAGACGTTGGCACCCCACCCGCCTTCCCTCCGCTCCGCCGCCTCCGCGCCGTCCTCTTGGCCGCACAACTCTCTCAAAGAGCATAATCCCTCAACAAAAATCGACGCACAATGGAAACTTGAGCTCAATCCTATAACGCACAGCCGTGGCGCACAATACCCCTCCCACCAGTCCCGGTCTTTGCCTCTTCAGGAACGCTAAATGCCCCGTGGCAAAAATCAGTCTTTATCCCTCCCAGCCGGTCTGATTAGAGGAATCCCGCTCTGGGCTTTGCCTATTAGTGCATGGCACGCTGCACGGGCTGCCCACCGCTCCCCACTTACCTATTACTCTGCACTCGAGGGGCTTAACTCGCCCGTAGCGCTGAGATCCGACGGATATCTGATGTTCTGACTGATATGTGAAATGGAGGTGATTGAGTGCTGAAATGTATATGCGTAATCTCTTTTACACTTAAAAATAAAGGATCTGTTAGAGCCGCTGTGCGGTGGGTAGCGTGTGTGCCCGAGGGAACGTAGGTGTGAATCTGGCATGTGTCTCGCACCCCGCATCCACTTTCATGTCTGATTTCAATTAAGAGGCCATTAATGGAGATGGAGACAGACAGATGTGCAGATATCTTAAGATCAGGCTGTTACTTTACTTTGGAGAGTTCTTGATGTTTTGTGTTATTCAAAGCTCTGGTTTGTAGATGGGCAATTTAATGCAAATGTCAACCTTGTCATGAAAAAATACAACTTTTATCAAAGGTTTTATCATACAGATAGTTCAGATGTCAATGGTGGTGTTAAAGCTCATGTCAAGTTTCTCCTAAAGTTTTTGTTTATGTTTAAAAGATGATTTTTTTTATAGTCAGCTAAAGTGCTGTTTTCAGAATTGTCACATTCATAACAGTCCATATTCCTCATAAATGAACACATGAAAATTAAAATAAAATAACTATTTTATGTTCTTTGATGAGTCATCTCTTCTTCATTTGTTGGGTTTTATTGCTTCTGGTTTGTGTATTTTAATTCACAGAAATCCTACAAAGTATGTTGCAAAAACGTGTGTTCTTTTTAGTACATCCATAACATGTATTATTTCCATTTTTTAAAATACATAACTCATGTATAGACAGATTTGTTTTCCATCTGGACTTAACAGGGCTTTATGAAAATATAAACAGATGGTTCACTATTGGTAATCTTTACATTCTGTAAAAATTTAAATTTCAAGTTTTGACTAAACAAAAAACCACCTGGGCAATTCCAGGATGTGATATTTTCCTTCTCTGGCATCAGATTTTCGACACTTTCTTGCCCTGCTTAAGTAAAAATGAAGTATGAACATCTGACCTGAGTTGAGCACAGGTGCAGGAGATGCTGGAAATATTTGCACACTGACAATAATCTCCAAATGTGTTATTGCTCCACTTTCACACTGAGTTAAGCATTCAGATATACAATAATAATGTAAAGATATTTGCTTTTTTTCAGCTTGAGCCAAATGTCACGAATGTACAGATCAGGTTTAGAAATGTGTATGTTTTATGAGTCAGATGTGACTCAAAGAGTGTGACCGTTCCTGTGGATTTTGAAGTGTTCTCTTGCTAAGCACGGTTATTTCTGTTTGCTTTGCTTAAGAATTACACTATATATATATATATATATATATATATATATATATATATAAACATGGCATGTTGATGATCTCGCTTTAAACACGCTGCACTGAATGTCAGGTGTTCAGAGATGACGCTCGTAAGAACAAGGGAATTGAGGTGAGGTGCAACAAAAGATGCGCAGCAAAGCGGGGCAGGAACTTAAACTGGGTTTGTGGCATCAGTATTGCGTACGATAATATAGGCCGACGCAGGTTCGCCTGTGTTGTACTTCCTGCATGTGGTAGTTTAATAATAGCACCCCGCCTTCCAAGATGTAAAATAATGCCGCTGCCTGAATCTCAGCCAAAGCGTTTTTAACGCGTCCCTCGCTGCAGGAGCCGGGGCTTCGGGCACGCAGGTTTGCAGTGGGGGAGCGTGGGTGAGGCCGATGTAATCTCGTGCTGGAAGCGTAAATGTTCAGCCCGGTTCTTCTGTGTGGTCTTCCTCTCTCTGTGTTCGCAGAATGGCAGTCGAACGCAGCCCCCGTGTGAAGATTACATCGACGACACAGGCAAACACGGCTTGCAGAAAGTAGGCCATGCTGTGATGTTTGTGAGGGTGAAGGCATCACGTCCTCACCTGCCTGTCACATCACTGAAGGGGAAATAGTGCACCGAGTCTGCTCGTGCATGTGGGAGATTTGTTTTGGTGTACGTCTCGTGTTTTCTTATGCGTTTAGAAGTTGCACGATGGTAAATGTGGCATATTAGTGTTCCTTTACCTGCAGTTTATCATGTACCTGAGCGTGTAGTCACGCCAGACTTTTAGACGTACAAATGACATTGCACAAATTGACATTTGCACAACTTACAGAAACGTATGCTTACACTTGAGTTCCCATTCTCCAGCGCTCACACAAGTGTGTGAATGTAAGTGCATGTAACGTCGTCTCTAACGTGACGCACCGTTGGATGCATTGGAGGATAACATGTTCATGACTCATCGCATTACTGTGAACATCGCATTACTGTAAAAACCTTTAGACTTTCCTATCAAACCTTTGAACAATAACAAAGTGGCCACATGTCCCAAAAGAACTACATTTCAGTTGTGTGTCACGTTACACTTTGGACAAAAAGCGACTGCTAAACAGCAATTAACAGAACAAAATGCATGGCTCTAGAGAACAAAACAATCTTTCCTTTTTCTTCTTTTTTGATTGTTCGTTTGAATTAACACCCAAATAAGTGAAAATCACAAAGACTGACAGTTGTGTTTTTGGCACGGCTTCACAGCTTCTGGTCTTGTGCAAGTACACAAACATAAAACGGGCATTATTTAAAATATTTGCTCAGCAGATGTATTTTCTTTCTTTTTAAAAATACATTAAAAAAATCCATCACAGAATAGGGAACGGTGTTGGGAATAAACACAGTCATTTGCTGCTTCTCTACGTGGATTACTGTCACTCTTCGTCAGCTACTGTGAGCTTCTGCCAGTCCTGTTTGCAATTTCTGGGCTTGTGTTGTACCTTGATATATTTGCCAAATGGATTTTATAGAGGCTGTAATTAAATTTAGTCCACCTTCACATGGTTTAGAAGAGCAGAGGCAGCCTTCCTGCTTTGAGTGGGTTTTCCTAGTGGTGTTCTCAAACATGTTAAAGCCTTAATGTCCATATTAACTCAATTTACTGGTAACATGTTTAATTTCTTAATATATAGGCTGGTAACAAATAAAGATGCGAGAAATATGTTTTAAATGACACTGACCCTCAAAAAAAATAAAATAAATAAATGCATACAAATGGAAACAATACGCTCACAATATAACCTAATAACCAAACTGCAATGAATTTTAAATGTGATATTTTTATTGACACACTTCTACTTAAAAACATTTATTTTTTGTGATTTTTAAAAAATGTTATTCTTGGTACACTATACTATGCCGTACTGTACTGCGTAATAATACAAGAAATGAAAATAACTGTAAGTGTCTTTTTCAGGATTTTTAGGATATATAAAATGCTTTGATTTTGCAGGGGATATTTTAAATTAGCTATTTATTTATAATCTTTTGTATATTGTATGATCATCTTGATGTTGTGAAATCATCACCAAGTTCACAATAGTTAAAATAAAATATCTTTAAGGATTTGCAGAACAATTAGCATGTTTTTATAAAATGTTTAGATTTTGCAGGGAATATCTTTAGGCTGCTATATATTTATAATATTTTGCATATAATATGATCACATTTTTCTAATGAAGTGAGAAACGACACTGATGTGTACAAAAATCATCAACAGTACATACTTGTTAAAATAAATGTTTCAACATTTTCCTGTTGAAAAATGTTGATATATTGATATATTCATTTCAGCAGGTTTATGCACTACAGCTTTTGTTATCAATAAATTATATGACATCTATATGTCATAAAGCCTTGCTTTCCAGTCACATTAACGTCACTGCTTTGACATCTAAGCCTGTATCATTTGACCCCTATAGTTTAAATTCTGTTAAGTGTTGATTTATTGTATTATACCCGTAACATTATCTACGAGGTCCTCGTAATGCCAGTATGAGCATTAAATGCGAGGCGTTACACGTGCACACAGATGCACGTACACAAATTACTTCATGTCGGCCCATAATTACCGCTGGTTCGCTGGCCCTTTTGCATAGCAGTTACGGTGACATAATTCATTAGTGTTTGCCCAAAGAAATGATTTGAAATCTTTAAAGCTCCTTCAAGCATAATAACTATTAAGGGGCCACATGCAGGACTAAAGTGTTAAACGGTTTGTTGAAGTCAGTCGAGGTACACGAGAGGATAAATATAAATTATAGTTAATATACTGCACCAGTGCTTTCTAAAAAGTAAAACGATGCTGCTGACACAGAAAACTGCAGCCGCGGCACGGCACCAGCCCTTCACGGATGCACGCCACAAAATGCACAACGCCCACAAACAACACTTCACTTTCACAACTCTAAGAGGTTACTGCATTGCTCATGCCTGGGCACACAAATTTGATTACTAACAACATGTTTTGTACACCTGCAACTTACCCACACAAACAACAGTCGATGTGTTCACAGGGTGCGAATATTCTTATTTGATTAAAGGAGCCCTTTAAAACTTTACACTTCAGAAGTAGATTTGTGAGTCGCTGTGCAATCTACACTTTGGCTTGTTTGTGTTCGTATCTTAATTTGATCAAACCGCACGTTATAACTGGTAAAAAGCCTTCTGGTAACGGTATGTTTTTCCCAATGCTGCGCTGGTGTATTTTTGTCATTTATGAACTTAGGTGCAAATGAACAAGAAAAATGGAAAGCTGAGAAACATGATCACATGACATGCAGATCAGGTGAAAATGGAATTTTTTTATGAAAACATGTCTTTTGTGACTTTAGGAATGTGTCTCTGAGGTGCGTCTCATGAGGATGTAACAGAATAGTTACTATCGAGGGGACCATATGTCTCCTTAAAAAATGTGCATGACGTTACATACCGTTTTTGGTATTTTATATGTTGCATACTTATACTGTCAGGAATTAATCTGTTGACTGTTATCTTGCCCATATTTTAAAACTATGAGCATTTTTTTTTGAAGTACAATTAGATGCTAATTAGTCAGATGAATCTCTCTATTCCCAAAGTTTCTATAATCCAAAAACAACAATATAAATATGATATACAGCAATGTCTCCAACAGATGTCTCTGAATTATTAATCAAGACAAATTTGTTCAAATTCAAGGTGTAAATTTCACAATTTGTCATAACAATAAAGCATTCTTCAGGTCTATCCTTCATATTCATTGAAAGTAACTGGAGATTAAACATTTTATACATAGATCATAAACCTTTAAAATTTTTATTAAAAATGTAAATGCTATTGTGTGTTTTATTTAAAAAAGGGTCTCCGTTAACTGTCTATAATGATTTGATCATAATTTGTGTACTTCTGTTTTTGCAGATTACTACAATCAACCATGTTGGAGGACTTTTCAGTCGACTGTGAAAGTGACGTCAATGTTCAAGGTTATTTTGGTTAAGAAGTGTAAATGTTATTATGCTTTTTATCCAAAAAAACAAACATATATGTATATGTTTTTGTATGTATAGAAATGATATAACATTCTAGTTCTCATTATTACTTAACCTTTAATATGTAAATTAAATACCTAAGGGGTGGACTTGACTAACAAATCTTGACATTATGTAAACAACAAACTCTTTCTTTATCCTGTTTTATTTTATCTAGTGAGACTGGAACAGTTGGTGCCTGACGCCCTCAATGTCTTTTGTGGTTACGACCCAGTTTTGCACCTAATCAGGATTTCAGGACTGAATTCGGCTGAAAGAATGACGTGGACTAATGGCCTCTCCCACTGGTAAGGCCTTCTTTGTTAGTACGACTTGTTCATTGTTCGCACGGCCGGCCAGCGTCATATACATGGCATTCATCACTTTGTCTGGTCTTTGTGTGTCTCCTTTTAAACCGAAAAGCAGGAATTATTAGGGGCTTAGCACGTAGAGGGTCCCAATGTGGCTGTGACGCTATAAGCCTCTTCCAAACGCAAAGCCGCCCTTCCTTCCTTATCCAGGGCTAGGAAACCTTCGAGCCCATTATCAACTGTCTGCATCGAGAGTTTGTCTGAAGAAAATTTAAAAAAGAGCATTGAGACGTCAATGTTTATGGAAGGAATTATTATTATTATTGAGAGTGTGAACGTTGATTCGGCCTCCACGCGTGGTATTCCCGACCGGGGGGAGGGAGGCGATACCCGAGCGCCGCACCTCGGCATCTCCAGTCCCGCAGATTTGGGGTGCGTGTGAAATCCGTGGCACCTCTCCTGCATTCCTGGCTGAAACAGTGCCATATCTGTGATGGACTGAGGCAGAAGAGAAAGATGAATACAGCTTAATCTTACACAGGCCACATGTGTGCGCATGATAACATGGATGCTTTCTTCCTGCACTGGGCTGCGTTCGCCTCGCTGCCAGGTTGCTGCCTCAAACAGCCGTGTTTCGCTGCGATATTTAGCTCGCACCAGAAAAGAACGATGGCACTTCCTGAGGAGGGGGTTAATGCATGTTTTCGGATTTGGAGGGAAAAATTGTTGTAATTCCTGACACATTTCGAGAGACGGATACGCCGGCTTTCAGCCGCAGACAATATGTAAAATAACTATAAATGGTTAACTCGTTTCTCAAAAGCTAATATTTGCTTTCAGACATCGTTGTGATGGAGATAGCAAGTTATTTTTGGGCTCTTGTGACAACATTGATGCACTTGCGAGATCAGACGGAGACATTTGAGTGCATTTGTATCCAAGTTTTTTTAACACATTTTTCTCCTTCTGGTTTTCTCAGGACCACTAAAACATTCATTGTGATTACATTACCATAAATGATTCTATAGTATATTTATCTATAATTATGGTCCGTGTTTCCACAGCCTTGAGCTGTGAGTCTGGATGAAGCGCAGGTGTAGAGCCGGCGAGTCTAATGAGCAGACACAGACTCTTCTCCTCTTTGAACCGCAGCTCAATTAAAACACACCGGATGTGCATTGATATTAACACAAAATTAATAGACTCTCACTAATTGAATCTATCAGATTCAGCCGGTTGTATATCTTCTAAGCAAACACACTTGCCAACAAAGATGTGACCGTGTAAAATCTATAATATACAGGCTTTATTTCATTGAGTTTTTCATTGTTTGTTTTGTTTATGAATTGTTTAGTTATTTATGTGTTTATTCATGTACTGTCAATTCTGTAATTTATAAAAGGAAGATATCTAAATACTAATCTCTCTCTATTGGGAGACTGTACTCTGTTTTGTTGCGATCAATATTGTAGCATGTTTTTGATGTAGCTGTCACACATTGACATCAGAAATCTGTTTGGAAAGCACGTTGTTTGTTTTAAGTAATAATGCATCTGCATCTCCTTCACTCGCTCCTTACTTCTTCAAGTAGATACAATTGTAATGTCGCATGCACCTCTAATTGAAAAGTTAATTATCTTTTGAAACCATCAGCTGTCACTTAAGAGGATCAGATACCGCTGTCCTCCCCGGGGACTGACGTTCTTCTGGTCCTGATGGTTTTGGGACCCTACGTTTTGTTGCATGCGAACGTTTGATCACTGAAGAGACCGTTTATAGCTCGCCGTTTAATTGAAGTCGGATTAGCAGGACTGTACGATGCGTTTAACTCACGCAGGAATTGTTTTTTTAAACACAGCTCCGCTAATACAATCAAACTTTCCATTAGTCCGCTTGCGTCTCTTGTGCTTGTGTTATTTTCTCATTAGATTTTATTTCAGACTCCAGTGCTTCCTAAAATATAAGAGGAAGGAATGGCATTATCTAGTATGTTACCTAATAATCAGAAAGTATACATACTTGTTAGCTGTCATTAATAAAACGGGAAACATTTTCTAATATGAAACTTATGTCATGAATTGTATCGTAAATGTAACATGATGTTCTGCCAGATTTTTCTTTTTTCCTTTGATAGGCTCTTCTGAAGACCTACATCACGTTAAGATCTCTGAGAACCGATCAGGTTTGATGTTGCAAGCGTAACGCTCTAGCAGTTATCCTACGGTGAGAGTCTTTAACTATTAATACAGTAACCTTTGACTTTCTATAAGATTATCAGCTTATTTCAAATGTATACATTTTTAACATGTTTACATGTTCTCAACTTTATATATTAAATCAATGGCTTCTGACATTTTTATTCACGCTGATGAAAATGACATAAACTCTTATGTTTCAGCCGACATGTTTTATTGCTATTAACTGGAAATATTGTGTGCTGCTTGTCAATCAGCTGATAAAATTAAATGTGGGTGGATTTTCTTCTGTTTTATAGTCCAGGTCAGTGCAGTTGGTCAAAATGTATGAATATTTAAAAAATATATATATAAAATTTTTTTATAGGAAGTAAAAGTTATTAATGCTTTTAGATGCATCTGTGTTTGTAATTGGTCTTTAAATTACTCACCTTATCTGCACATATAAAAATAAAGATTATTTATACATTTTAATAAAATTGCACTTGAGAAATGAGACACGTATTAGTCAATCTTTTGACATAAATTAATTCAGGGACAGTTTAAGATGACACATTGTCTATGTACAGTATTCCCACGGTATGAAACTCACAACACATTCAGAAATCAGTTTTACTGTAATTAGGGAAATACTCTTAATGTCATTTTGAGTCTGCGCACCACTACAATGAGTTCTACACTTTTGGTTTTACTCACCGTATTTAACAGGACCTTGTGTTTTCTCTCTTTGTTGTGGCACTTTTCGTTTCAAAACTCCTACGACTTACTTGAAGCAAATCATCGCTGGTCTTTCCATAATAAACCTGACAGCACTCCTGTGGTGTGTGTTCTCGGGTCCTTTGTGTTGTTTTGTGCCATTCATCTTTGACAGATTTATTGTGAGACTGAAAAATTATAATAGAAATGTGATTAGCATGCTCAGAAATTAGCACGCTAAAAGTGAAAGTCGTGTGAAGCGCAAAAACTGTGACCCTATTTGTTCACAGTGAATACATATTTACTCTATGTCTCGCTCAAAAGTTGTTGACGGGCTTTTGATTAAATTGAATGATTGAATTACATTATAGATTCAAATTGGAGTTTAAAATCCACAGTTATCAAAATAGACATTTGCTTGATTTCTTTAAAAGAGAGATAACGAAGGTTAAAATGCATGATGTGTCTGATAATGCTTGCTAAATTCTGTGTGTCCATCACAAAGATGTTTCTTTTTAAAGCAGACATTTAAAAGAATCAAGGTGTGATAGGAAGGATGTTTCACCTTACTTAAAATTTTGCTGCTTTTGTCTTTGTGGTTTCAGGGCACCTCCCCTTTCACGGTCGTGTGGGTATTTCCTACCAATTAAAAAAAATCGCAGTGGAGATGAGCTTTTCTGAAACTGTGTGCAGTCAATATCGGAGGTAAATTTGGTTTTGATTGTTAACGTTTTATCTCACCTCAACCTGTTAAAATGCATTCTGACAAATGTGTCACCTACATCCCATATCCTGAATTCACAGCCCTAACTTAATCTTCAAAACACAGACCTTATGTTTTAACTGATATAGTTCAGCTTGCCGTTGGCACCCCCGACCCTGTTGACGTTACCGTTCCCGAGCTGAACAAACACGGGTTCCAGATCCGTCACGAGCTCCAGCCGTTCTGCTAAAGAATGAAATGCTGTGTTGGTATGGAAGTGTCCGGCGTTGGCACACGACTGCTTTGCCTCCGGTGCACAAACCCACGGCACCGCCATCCGCCCCGTGCGGCTCCAGCCTTTGAGCTGTGTCGGGCGCCGATATGCTGTAGAGAAGAACGTCGTCCCTTATCGTCGCCAATCCAGATGAACTCAAAGACACGCTCCCCCTGCATCTCTGGGCACACTTGCGCCACATTTGGGCAACGTTCGACTTCTTTTTGAGCGGAGGCAGACCTAAAGGCATTGGGGAGCCCCAGCCAAGATGCTCACAATCAGCCATGTTTCTCAGGGCTGCTGGCCTCTGGGTTTGCTGGACCGCAGAGGCTTAAACCCCTTGTGTCCCTCCGGAAATCCCGGCCAACTCAGAGCCGCTGACAGCCCTGGAGTGATATCTGAGAGGTGGATGGGTATGATATGCCTTCCACAAGAGTCCGTTTGCATCGTGCTGAATTCTGAAAGGATGAAAGAGGCGTGCTGGCTGGAGGTGTCTTGGAGCGTGCCGACCAACTCCTTTTTGTATTCATAGACACACTGAAAAGTTTGGAGAATGAGTATTTTATTGTTTGCCTGTTGATTTTTGTGGCGTTATGTTGCATGTGTGTCATTTTCTGTACAAGCTTAATTCTTTATTCTATTTCACCCACTTCATTATTTTTAATTCACCCTCATGTCATTCCAGACCAGTATGACTTTCTTTGTATGAAGACAAAATCTCTGAGACATTTCTCATATTTTGTGTTCCACAAAAGAAAGTCATATATGGGTTTTGAACAACATGAGATGTGATTAATGATGATACATTTTTATTTTTGTACTCACTTTAAAGACAAAAGTTTTAAAAGTTTTTTTTAGTTTTAAAGAGGTCATATCATAAAGAATCTAACTTTCTTTTAAAATAAAAGTTTTGATGATACTACATCATTTTCTAAACTTTACAAACTTCTCCCCAATGATAAAATACCGTTTACTAAAACTGTGCTGCAAAACAGCTTGATCTGTACATCCGGGAACTTTTCAGTCAACAGTTTTTTAATCTATCTGTTCTGACCCTAATAAACCTATATAAGGTTATAAATGGACCTCAGGGAAAATAAATATTTTAAATATGTTACGATATGACCTCATTAATAGCGTTAGCTGCTGTTTCACGGGCAAAGTATGACATTCACATCAATGACAGATTGCTGTAATTCTTAATTCAGACACAAAACATTTCCTGCCTCCTTTTTGTCAGCTCTGCCCAAATGGTTTTGATTAATTCAGACAGGAAACGCTTGTGAAAGAGATTTATATCTGAATTCATCTGCAAAATAATCAAATCATTACCAGCTAATGACAGCGGCGTGACGGATGATGTAGATATTCGCCAGGTCCCAGAAACGGTGGAGCCCGTAGACGCGGAGGACGTCGGCCCCACATGTCATGGCTCCACCGTAATTGCGTTTCTGCTGTTCTCGGATCAGCCGAGGCGCAGACAATCCCGTTCTTAATGAAGTCGTCTGAAGCAGCGGCAATTACTGACTTCTGTCACTATCACCGGGGGCAACGAGGTTTGGGAGAAGCGTTCTCTTTGGTTGAGGGATCCCCCATTGCTTTCAATGGAGTTGATGTAGAGTGCTTGTCAAAAGCAACATGGAATATCAGAGGATTAATTGGTCGGAGAGGAAAAGCGGAAAATCTCTGTCGAGAGAGCGTAATTGAAACTCATTTAATTCTCTGTATAATCAAACCAGTGTTGTGCTGAATTCTTTCTGTTGGCTGATATTAACCAGGTTAGCACACATAGAAATTTTATTTGGGTCTGGAGTGTGACAGGATACATGTTTTTTTATTTTTCTTCAGATTAACATTCATACGTGCAGACTGCCAGTGGTGAAAATGGCAGTGATTCACTGGAAAGAATATATATTATATTATATATATAAATATATATAATTTATAGAATATATATAAAAATATATTATATATATTTTTAAATCAAAAATGTCATGTTATTCATGTATAAAATTTGCATAGTGTTTGAAGGCTGTGATATGAAGAAAATATACACAAAATCTATATTTTGAAGGGGAGCTTATGTCTGACCCTGTCTGTGGAAACCCAACTCATTTTTTGTAATTTAGATTTTTACAAAAAATCATTCTACATAATGTAAAGAACATTCTGTGAAAATATAACCTTGATATCTTTAATATTGACAGAGGGCATATCAAAGATTGAAATCAATGTTTAGGAAGCATACTTCTCATATATTTGTGCAAAATTATAAAATATCTCAAAATCTTATCATATAATCTATTATAAATATAATGCAATAAACACACATTACATATTTTTGACAATGACTATTTTGATGCTTCTAATCTCATTATTACATTTTGAGACTTTAGTCTGGATTTTACAGACAAGGTCACATATATTTTATGTCTGATGAGATAGTACTATAACTTATATAATAAGTTATATTAACTATTAACTAATAGTTTTTTCTTCTAGCCTATCACATATCTCTGAAATCTACTTTGTCTCTGCTTTCAGATTCAGAAACAACCTGTGATCTTTGAGTATGCGGGATGAAGAAAAGGATTAGAAAAGTGGATAACCTGTGGTAAACGTCCATATTTTGACTTCATCATTCGAGCAATCGTGTGGCTTCTGATGGTTTGTGGATTCATTTGATGTTGGAGCCTGACAGATGTCCATGTTATTTGTCAACTATAGTTTTATTGAAAAGAATAAGGAAAAAAACATGCAGCTCTGCCTAATGTATTGCATGCAATAAATATCACGTAGCTGTTTTAATCTTTGCCACTGTAGTTTTCTTGATATTATACATTATAAAGAACTTTCTGAGGAAAAATTAAAGAGATGGTGTAAAAATGTCTTTCCTTCGATGAATGTTACTGGAATAAGGTCTTAAATGCTGCAGTGAAGTGTTTTCATGGGTATAATGAATCTAAAGCTCAGTGTACAAGTTTGTCACAAATCACCTCTTTTGAATTCTGTACTCTGATACGGTTATGACTGACGTGAGCACAGGTGTGCTTTGATGCTTAAAGATGTTGCCATGGTTACCTCCTGCTTTCCACCCCATGCAATCATTCAGAATAAATGAACTTCACTCTTCAACCAATTAAAAACAGGTAAAATATACTGTGGTCGCCGATCGTTTCCAAAGGCGGCAAGTTTCCCTCATAAAAATTTTTTGCCAAGAGATGTGTTCAAGCTTGTCAGCCGAGCGCATTTGATCGTTCGCTTTGTTTGTCGACTCCGTAGTTAAAACTCTGTGGAATTTTAGGAATCAATGTGCGGTTTGTCTGTTTAAATTACTGTAATAAAGTTACATTTATTTTAAAGCTGTCTGTGCTTGGAAACAGAGTCCCAGGAAAATCCCTCCCAAAACAAATTGTCAACTTTTGTCACTTAATTTCTAAGGTCTAACCACAGTGAACGTGGTATAAAGGTTAGTGCAACATCAGTGAGTCGGTTGGTTTTTGTGGGAACGTCCAGGAGAAACCCAAAAGCGCTTGAAAACCCAAAAGAGCTTGTCTTCATTTCCAAGTCACATGAAATGCAAGTGTCTCAAATATAAATATAAGCATCATTAAAGCAGATCATATGACTCGTTTTATGATCCAAGCCATACACTATGTTTGTATTATGAGAAACAAACCAAAATTTACATTTTTCACAAAAAATGTCCCCTGCAATCAAATTAAAACATTGAAAGCTATTGTATGACTTAAGAAGCTCATATTTTTGTATGCATTTTATATTTTTTGTTGTGCTATTGTTAAGTGTTTGACTTATGACTAATGATGACTATAAATTGTCAGCTTAAACATTGATCAGAAATTCTGCTTTTGTGTCCCACAGACAAAATAACATCACACAGGATTGGAAGAATATGCACGATGTGAGCAACACATGAAGACAACATATTGTGGGTAAACTGCTCCTTTAACATATCCCTCACAAATATTCCCACATTTTTTTTTAACATGCACAGCTAATGATGTCCAGCCAGCCAAAACTAACAGTTCTCACTGAGGATTCTTTATACGATCTGAGCTTATTTCACTTCAGATTTGCTGTTTCATTAAGCAGGAGTAATGGACTTGCTGTGACTAGCGTGTCCTGCTGGGACTCAGGCGGTGGGATCTAATACATGTCAGTAATTTGCTAGTGAACTGAAGGATGTGAAGTTGGAAGTGTACAGATTTTCTCACAGTATTTCTTTTACCCCCACCCCACATTTACATTACATATACAGATATTATCTCACGTGCAGAGTTTGCACATTTTTTAGAACATGTGAACATTTCTTGGATGGATTTGTTTAAAATGTGTGTTCATCAGATATACATTAACCCTGTTTTTATCTAGACAGATCTTCAAATCAACATCCTGTCAAGGCCTAACATCGGTGGTTTCTCTCAGAATCCGAAACTATACTGCTTTAATGTCTAGAAGTGGTAAAGGATGATACTGGCAACCTAGTCATGGAAGTTATTTTGCTGATCTAACAAACGTTGGATCGCTATATTCCTAATTTTTTTATATATATTGTTCAAAGTTTATTGCTAAGAGCCATGTGACCTTTCAATTGCTTTTCACTTTTAAAAGTTGATTTTTTTTCCCCTATTCTATGCACGATTGTATGATTAGTGGCATTTTATTGTTGCATTCAGCATTGAACGTCACCATTGAGATCCATTGCTTTAAAGTCTGTTATTTACAACATCCATCATAAACCTGATGACACCAGCCTGGGGTCATATTTGCCTTTTACTCTTTACAAGTTTCTGTGTACCTCGCAACAATAATACAATAAATAGTTCAGCAGGAACAGCAAAATATTGACATATTGTAAAATAAGACGAGCGTCTGATGTTTGCCAAATGTTTGCTTTATTTTAAGTGTTGTAAATATGGTCTGTAATTAAAATGTACCAAAAACAACAGCAGTCTTCCTTCTTATTCTGCCTAGCTGTTTGACGTAAACATTAATTTTAGGGTGTTGTGCCCTTAAAATCTACAGCAGTTTGTTGTCAACATCTGAAGACAGTGTGAGAGGGAAGGACCAGAATCTTGTGTTTACTGTAATGCTGTAGTGCAGTGTGCCACAGGCCTGATTTGTATTTTTTCTGTTTCTCAACAAACTACTGTGTTCTTGCATTTTCATTTTACCCCCCATTAGATTCTGCTGGGAGAAAACATACGACTCTGTCAACACAATTAGGCTCACTTCCTGTGTCAGACACCCACGCCGCCACTTTCACACCTACTGTCACTGTGCCGATCCGCCCCAGCACCGCTAATACTGCATCGTTAGTGACTTCAACACGCACGTTCTGCTGTTATGAAATATTTTGCTTGAAGTCGAGATAAAATGTTACAAAAATGACCTTATTTAACTTCTTAAAGGAATTAATCATGCAGCAAAATTCTGTCATTTGTTTAAAAACAACCCAATATTTAAGCAATTTCACATTAGAGTTCTGCAGGCCGCCATGATGTCACATGCACTGTTCAAACCACATTCAGAGACACAGTGCCATTCTTAAAAGAAATTATTAAATATAATCTATTAAAATATTAAATATTGGATTGTTATTTCACCAAAACTAATGGCAGTACTTAAAATAATCAGTAATTCACATCATTACTGTAACTCTCTGTGCTTTATTAAGTGAGCCAAATGTACTCCTGTTGTGGTGAATACACTCTTTTACTTTGCTTTTCCAAAAAAGAAAGTTATCCAGTTTGGAACGAGTTAATGATTACTTTAATGCATGTTTCTGGTCTTTTATCCATTATTTATGAGTGACAAGTTGTTTCAAATAAATAAAGATGTTTTGAATTTCTTATCAAAATGGAAAATCTGTCTCTCAAATGACTTTTACAGGCTACATTAAAACTATTGATTCAAAGCACAAAAGTATGTTTAACAATTAAAACTAAATGAGAGATGGATTTACTCAATGATTGCCTGATGTAATCAAATAAAAGTGATGGCACAATAAAAAAACTATTGACTTACAGTCATTGATTATAATAATCATGTATAAAAACATCATTAAAAATGAAAACGTTTGAAATGTGCTGTTAAATATTCACATGTCTACAAATATAGTCTGAGATTCACAATGCTTCATAAGTCTAAGAGACATAAACGGCTCTGAATCTTTGATTTGTCCTGCCCTGCTTGATCACGCGCCTACAATTTCCCATAATCCTCTGCGTGCGCTACAGCAGCCACTGCAGGTGCGGTTGAAGGATTAAAATGGCGCCCGAAGAAGCGGTTGTGAAAGGTAATTTACAACTCCTCATCTTAGAAACAAACCTCTAGTCACCATATATTTACTTAGTTAATAGCAAACAAGCGTTTAACAGCATAACTCTATCACTTTTAGACATCCATGGACGTTTTAAATGACCAAATATCATTTATATATCTTATTATCATCTATATATTTATATATAGGCCAGATAAAATGGGCACTTCCATGCAAATGTCAAACTTTCCATGAAAATATGTTTATGATTTTTTTTTGTGGTTTAAATACTCATGTGAGGTCTCTTTCAAAGTTTTTAAAGCATTTGTTGATGTGTAAATCATGATTTTTCATAGCGAGGTGAAGTGCTGTTTTTAGATATGTCACATCAATGACAGTCAACATTCCTCATAAATGAACATACATAAATTAAAATAAAATAACTATTTTATGCTCTTTGAAGAGTCATCTCTCCTCCGTTTGTTGGGTATTATTGCTTCTGGTTTGTGCATTTTAATTCACAGAAATCCTACAAAGTATGTTCCCCCTGTTCGTCATATCCATAACGCATGTATATTTCCATTTTTAGGAGACATAACTCATGCATAAACTGATATTTTTTGTTATGGTAAAACATAATCAAATATAATAGATATATTGGTAATAAATACATCTTGTAAGAATTTATATTTCTTGTTTTGACTGAAAATGTCACGTCCATAAAGCTGGAATTGTCCATATGTAATATTTGGCTTACTTTTTAAGTTTAAACCTAATCAAAGATCATCATTGGCCAGTATCTTCTCTTTGCTTTTGGAGCACATGGGGCCCTCTTGTGGTCACTCAGAAAAGTAACACATTAAAGTCTGCTCCCATGTCCTTCATCCTCACTGCTGTCTGTGACTGTAATCCAAGTCTGTCCCACACTGTTAAATATTTTCTTTAAATTTCAGATTTGTATGTCAGACTTAAAGATTTTACCCCATTCGCTCTCTGCCATCTCCCACACGAGATTTCTCCCCTGAAACTGCTGCGTGACTATGATTCATACAGAGACATTGAAAATTATGAATGCCACTGATAAATGAAACCATCTTGGCTTTTGTGGAGTCCCGATGCCACTATTTGGGCGAGTTTTCTGAGAAGCACTCATAATGTAATGGTGACAAGAAACGGCTTTAACGATAAGCAGCATCCATAAGAGCTTATTGAATTAATATTTGACTGAGATGTCAGATAAATATTCAGAAATTGTCGATTTCAGATAAGAAGAACTTGGTTGTTTTTTAATTAATTTTGTTTGGGTTGCTCCTTTTAATATATTTGCCACAGTTATTACATTTTAAAGGATTTTTTTCTATGCATGTAATAGATGCGGTGGCCTAGATATTCGAGGTGTCATTGTGTATTTGGAAATGTATAGAAAGTTTGTTTCCATGATGTGACGTTAACCATAGCACATTTTCCGTTCATATGAAAATTATACCGCAACATGCAGACCAATGCGCAAACACCTGGATCAACATCCGTGACCTCGCGCACTTGCAACAGGTGATGCATGACCAGCTTCTCTCTCAAAGGTCAGATAACTGCAATACATTCATTTACCTCTTTCCTCACAAGGCAGTTTCTATACGTAACACTACAAGTTTAACTTACAGGAATGAATAAGCATGCTGACATTACGATTCAGATGCATTCAAATCATTGGTTAAATAAATGCGTCTCTTTGATAAGGCTGTGAATATTTACTTCAAATTTAGATGAGTTTAAAACACCGGCCTTATATTTATGAACTGAGATATTTATAAACTAATATTATTAATATTAATATTTAGGATTTAGAGCATTTTAAAAATGTAAATGTTAACAGTAGCATGTACTTATTTTATTTTCTTAGCCGTTTAAATTCGCATGCTGAAAATATTTTTGGGGGAATGCGTATTTATTGTCCATAGTTTAGATAAACCTGAGAGTTCCATTAACTAAAGTAAACTAACGGTAAAACCTTCTAACAATGTGAGTCACTACTGTATGCTGGTGCGTCTGGCTCAGATGAGTCATATTTGAAAGAATTCAACCTCATCTTATGTGACAATAACCTGTGCGTAAAAACGTGCATGGGTTAATTTAGACTACAGTTTCCTCTTACTGTCCTTCTGCCGTATTGACCGGAAAATAAAATCAATGTGCCCGCTGGTTACTGTCATAACTAAACAGGTGTTTAAGAGTTAAGTCGAATTTTAAATCCATATTTTGCACTTGATGGTGGAGTTAAACTTTGCGATGCGAGACTCGGAAAAAATGAATGCGATCATGGATAAACTAAAATAACACTTAAAACATCTTTAATTTCTTTTATAAATATCATTTTCTTTTGCTATATTGTGCTTAAGCTTCCGACTAAATGAAATTAGAATTTTTTTTGAAAAATAAACAAAAAGGTCATAAACCAACACTGCGACAAAACCTTTAGGATATTAATATTTTTTAATAGGAAAAATATAAATCGTTATAAAAACCATACGTCTGTCGTGAAGAAGTTAGGTTTTAAATAATAATTATGTATGTATGATAAAAATATGACAATAAAATATATCTAAATGAAATGAATGTATTTTAGAGACGCGCAATAACATCCGCATCACATGCGCACGATGTCAAACTTTTAATAAGAGATTTTATATTTTGGGATTTAGTGCATTTTGTCTCTAAAATCAATTGAATTGTAACCTCATCAGACTCAGTCAATCAGTACATACGAGCTTACTTTATAAATCAATAGAATATTTTTTCAAGGTAAATGTGCATTAAAATAAATCACGCATTTAAATGAGTTTTAGTGTTAGAGCTGTAAATATATGTGATATCACATATTATCCTTATATGAAATAAAACGACTAGATGTGTAAACGCACTCGTGGCTGTGGATGGCAGAGTTTTAAATAATTTCGTGCAGTCCTTATTTCTGACATTTTTAACATGTGGTGTGTAAATATGAGAATGGTTGAGTGTGAGAGTGGATGAGTCCCTGGAGAGCCGCGCGTGGAGACGCGCCTCTCCAAAAAAATCAAAGTGGGGCATGAAGACGCGCTGCGCCACAGCTGGCAGAATGTCTTATGGAAACGGGGAGGGGCGGTTCGTTTACCTGACACCCCTCTCACACAGCTCAAACCCTCCTCCTCCATCTCCTCCTCCTATAGCGCCTCTATCCCGCACCGCAGCCCACGTTGCGTACACTCCGTGTGCTCCCAACTTCAGCGTTTACGCACAGTGACAGTTGCATCTCCATCAGCGCTCGGTGCCGTGGACGCTCTCCGGCTTTGATCTCTCAAGGTGGGGACGAAGTTAACCGAGCATTCGGAAGTTTTGGATGGAAATCGAGAGGTTTCGTAGAGACTGCTAACTTCTCTAAGGTATTGTTCCGTTTGCTTGCTTTATTTCTCTGATGTCTTTGAGCGTGTCACATTCGAGTGCAAGAACATCTGCTCCGGGGGCAAAGCTGCTGTATTTTTAACGAACAGTCAGATGTATTTGCTGGCCTCTCTTATCAATAGGTTGCATGTTAAAGAATTGATAAAGCGAGAGAATTATTGCACGCATACGCATAGATGTCAGTTGTTTTTAAATAGTGATTTAGATGGCATTTTGTTATATATTGTGTTGTCTTTACATTTAGATTTTAAAAAAATGCAAAAGTTAATTTTCAGTGGTGTCCTAACACAAACCGTGCCAGGCTCTGTGAGCTGGTGGGGTGTGTAACTATGGCTCCAAATTATAAGAGCAGACGAGTTTTCATAAAACATCTGTTGGTCAGAACCTCTTGTAGCCCGTGAGAATTACTTTAACACATGAGAAAGATGTTTTTAAGAAATGCATTTATATGCAAAGAAAAGAAAAAAGAACAAATCTGACTTTAGGGCTTTAAGAGCCATGCAGACTTTATTTTTTGCAAAAAGCAAAAATGTTTCAATGAAATGACTCCAAATTAGTAAATAATGAAATGTTAATGATATTAAATTATTATTAAGACAAGTTTGTCAAATGTCAGCATCAAATGCTTGTTAGTCAGAGTGTCTAAAAATTCATAGTGAAATCTCTATTTTAATGCATTCTTCTTGCACTCCAGTTGTGGATACGTTTAGAGTTCATCAAAATTTGTGTAAATAACTGGCATTATTTTTTCAGGAAGCATTAAGGATTCAGAGAGATCTTTGTTCGGTACTAAAAGTAATTGCTTACTACTGAGGTGATTTTGATTATTTCAACATAATTAAGGCATTTTAAAAGATTCAAATAAATACATTTGCATGTGTGTGTTTTAATGTATAAATAATGAAATTAATTGGCAGTCATATGGGGTGTGATGGAATAAATTACAATAGAATGTGCACGAATAGGTGTTGCAATGAGATGTGTACAGTATACGTCACTGGCTAGCTGTGATTACGTTCCAGTTTTGTAGATCATCAGAAGTATCAAGCTAAGAAGAGATTTAGCAAGTGCATGATTTCAGGAAGGTCTTATCCCTTTTCACATCATGCCTTCCCCCTCTCAGTTACTCGTGGTTAAAGTGCGGCCCACAAGTTAGATTTGCCAAAACGTGATTATTGCAGTGCAGCTGATGCTGTGAGATACGAGTTGCGTGCAATGCAAAAATATGCGTGTGAAATTAGTGCAGAACAATGCAATAATATCTTTTATAATATTCACTTGAAATAAATTGAGGAAAGACCCGAGCCTGTAATATTTGTCACGTAACTGACATACTTTTCAATTGCTTTGCACTGCATATGCACCGACATGATCTCTTATTAATAGGTCAGTGCGGTAAAAATTGAGGTTATTGTTCTTGAGATTACTTTTAACCCATCTAGTTATCTAGGGTAGAATTAATGTGGTTGATCTGGTCAGTGTTTCTCAGAATAGATCTTGAGTTTTCCTGCCAATGTCAGGTTTGCTTCTTGTAAGTGCTGTGCAACATCAAAGCCCCTGCTATTATCAAGGTTTTCTCTTCTTGTTTCATTTTTACCCGTTTCTCGATGTTGTCACTTTGAGTGTACAGTCTGTTAATGTGAAACCGTGTGGGTCCCCTTGATCTCGACTCGAAAGTTGTTAACCATTTTTATTGGCATGATTTAACCTCATTTCCACGCTTAGTTGTTGTTGTAACGCTTTCCCTGATATGGTATCTGAGCAGTCTGATTCTTCACTTGTGGATATATCTGTGTACTAAATCTTTACGCAGTGCCATTGTTTTCAATCAGGCCAAAATGAACAAAAACGCAACATTCTTTGAAAAATACGTGCTTTGCAGGATTGCTTTAAACTGAATGTGTTGCAAATGCTGCAAATAACAACAGGAAGTCAGGGTTGAGTTCAGAGCAGTCTGAGACACAAGGTGATATTCTTCAACCCCTCACGCCATACCACGGTATTACATTCCCCAACTGGCCTCCAATTTGTCAGACCACTTGTGATAAGAGGCAAAAATTCAGAAGCCTGAGAGTCTAAGTGTTAAACCCGTGATAATACAGGGGCTTCACATCTTTACGGTAATACGTGTGTGCGGTGGTGGCGACAGAGACGGCATCATTGTCAGGGAGAAAGCTCACAGCGTTTGCCCCCCTGACCCTTTGAGACCAATTATCTGGCACGATGCATCAGTTATTTTCAGCGCTGGGGAAATGCACCTGAGAGCATAATCAAGGCAACTTGTCCTTGATGAATTATTTCCACTCCGTCTTGCGTGATTTGTCGTGTTATAAGTGATAGCAATCAAGGTACACACCTATTCATGTTTCCATCGCCTAAATAGAACAGAACCGCGAGACACTTTGGAAAACTAAAATTCCTCACCCCACAGGGTGATGTGAGCCTGAATGGGAGATTGTGAACGTCTCGGTGCCTCAGACTCGTAGTGAAGTCAAAAGTGATATCTAGGGTAAAACCATTAATCGTCTTTACCACCGCGGTAATGAACAGCAGGGTAAAATAACAGCTCAGCAAGAAGAATTATACTTGTGGTTTGAACGAGGTAAATACCTGTTTAGCTGCCAGCGTATGCATTTATTAGACTGTCGCCAGCAAATAAGAGGTCTGTCTCGTTTTTTAATATGCGGCTGCTTAGAGATTCCACCCTGTTGGGAAAGAACTGTTATGATTTCTAATAGTTAGGAAAGGTAACAATGAATCAGAGACTTTTGATGACAAGCTCAAACCAGTTTGGGAAAAAAAAGAAGAAAAAGGTTAGGATTGTATGTGCATACTTGGGCTGTGAGTCAAACATGTAGAGCAGGCGGACGATTACATGTAGATGCTTTTCATGTGGAACTTGAGAATAATTTAGACATATTTTGAAACTTTTTCAAGATGATTTGCATACATCAGCACGTCTTAGTGATTTGATAGTCGTGTGAAAATCCGCGTCTCATCTTGTGTTTAATTCCTCAAGCGCGAACTCTCTTTATTTGCCTTCTTTTATCTCGTTTTAGGAATCGTCGCCGGATCCTTTCAGAAAACAAAGTGTCAGAAGTACGTCATGTCAGTTTGGTCACGGCTTGGCTAAATGACATTCGTGTAAAATCGCAACAGCAATATTATCATTCTGTGCAGCACCATTACTAATAGAATTTGAAATAGGCACTCGGAGCTACCTTAAACCTTTTAAAATTTCGTCTAACCTAAATTTAGACACTCCATATGTTTTGATCTGCTGTTATTGTTTAGTATTTCTATGCTTGTCGTTATCCGATCTGTGTAGGTTTTCTCGACTCCTTTGTTCTGGTAAGGCGGCACAAAGAAAGCAGTATGTATCAGAGGAATGCACATACTGCAAAAGATCAGGGTTTTAATACCCACCCACATACTCTGAAGAAACAATTAAAGAAGATACTCTTTTACTGCGGATACACACACACTTTTACAGAGATTTGAAGGGACGCAGATTAACTCGCCGTCACTATACAAATCTTTTCCTTTGCAGTGTTGTGGACTGAAAAGAAGCAAAGGGCTTTAATTTGTTGCTTTTACGTGTATAGAAAACCAAAAAATTAAGGAAGAGGAATATTGATGATAAGCTGCCTGTTGTTATAAGAACTTCATAGGGGTTGATGTTTTAATTCATGAAACATTTTTTTACATATATTTATTTGTCAGACATTCACAGGGAATTTAGGGTATTCTTTTAATCACACCCATGACATTGTGAGCACCATATTTTACCAGTTGCTTACAATCTTCTGTACTGTATCTTTCAGCATGTCTTTTACGTGTCCACCACAACCCAGTGTCTCCAGTAGGATCTTACAGATGACACATACACTCAACTTTTGCCAGGCCCAAAATTTCCTGTGCTAATTTTATTGGGAAATATCTGTGCAATTCATTTAATTTTAAAGTAATAGCTGCAAGCATCCGAAATCGTTAAGAAACAAACAAGCGAGCTGCAGGAAATGTGGCCATTGCAGTTCCGCTAAAAGTTCTGCAGGCACCGGTTCTGTGTGGGCCAGTCTGCTTAAAACCACAAACAAGCTTGGGCAAACCGCTACACAGTGCATTTCTCTCTCTCTGTTGCTTTAACTCTATTAATTGTTGATGCATCGCAATCCACGAGGCAGAAATTAGAGAGCTAATTATTTGATCATGTGATGCCGCCCTCCTCCAGTGACACAAAAGTAATTTCCGCGGCCTTGAAACTGATCTTACTTGATTGTTAGATGACGGATTTGTTTTATAATTCGATAAAAGTGAGAAATAAACAAGCGATGAGCCGATAAAGAGCCTCTCTCGTGCTCGGAGAGGGAATAATTGTTTTTTAATAATTAATAGGCGTTCCTTTGGGAGTCCAAGGAGCGGGATTTTGCTTCTGTTTCTTTCAGTCATCAGTGGCTGGACTTTAGGATTTGTCTCGCTCAAAATAGCACACAAACAGAGGCGGTCGCACAGACACAAACACACACACTGATTTGAAAGTCTCACACACATAATCTGGCTGGTGTTCAGATGCAGAGAAGCCACAGGGGAACTTCATACTGTATACTACAGTCTCAACGACACAGTGCACACTAGAGAGAAATGACTGTTCACTAGGCTGTGTAAGTCTGCTGTATTATTGACACAGTCTTTGTGGTTTTACGCTTAAATAATTTGTTATTTAATGAAGTGGTAAAGACTTTGACTCCTGGCCTTCTTTGTGTGTCCCTTGAGCTTCACAATATTTATGACAATGTTGCAGCTGGTTACCTGTTATTCAGTTCAAATAATCATCTTCTAAATTGCTGTAACACAGTTCCTCCATTCCGTCTCAATGTGTCACCAACCAATATTTAGAGACTGTAATGAGATACGCGCTTTCATATTTTCAGAATTTGTTTTGTTTTGAATGCAGCCATCTTCACGTTTTAATAGGTTTGTGTACTGCCCATTTGCCTCCGCATTGATTCGCTCCTTCTCATCAGTATGTGGTGGGCACTGATGATTTTACCCCATGCTGTTTGTGTTATCAAACTGCCGAGATGCTCTTGGCTCTGATTTATAACACTACCTCAAATAATCTTGTTAATGCACATTTAACATTGCGGAAGTGGCAAACACATAGGCTAAACAACACCTACGCATGCAAGTGTTCAGAATAGGGCTGTTGAAATGTGCAGAGTGATAAAATGCCTCCGGTGCTGCTAAAATCAGGAAGATTGTTTATGCTTTCTAACTCTCTAGGTTTCTAAGTTTGGACATACACTTACCTGTAGTGTGATATTTTAGGACAGATAGGATGATGATGAAATGAAAACATTAACAGCAGACTATAAAACAAGCATTATTAAATTGATTCAATAAATTGTAAAATTGCAGTGTAAAATTACATTTTGTTGATAATTTTTGAAGATTTAAGTTGTTAAATATATAACTTAAATATGACCAACTAGTTGCAAGAAAATTATCTAAATACCTTTTCTTTTGTTTTATCCTTAACAATTCTTAAATAAAATAATACCCTTTATAAATAGTACTGATGCACAAGAAGATGTTTTTTTTTGGGGGGGGCGTTAAAGTAACAAATGTTTTATTCTTTCAATTTTTTTTGTGAAATTTAATTTTGTTTAACTACATATTTCATATTATGTTACTTTACAGGCTGCTATATTTAAAATAGTTCTTTAAGATAATAGCTACACATGTCAAAGAATATCTTTGCATTTAGTTATCTTGCTGCATTATCATGCATTTTGTATTTCTCCGTTTATAATTGTCTTACTTTACATTTTTTATGCAATAGCATAGAGATACTCATTATATATTCCCTTGAGCGTGCTGAAAATATTGGCTTTTTAAAGTCTCGTGTTTACCCTTCTTTAAATAGGCGCGAGCTGAATGATAACCACAGTTGATCAAATCATTTCTGCTCTGTGAATCTGCATGCCCTTCTGGAAGTTAGACTTGGTGTTGTTGGGCGGCATGTGTGTGTGCCAGGGCTCTTGGCAGTGACTGCACCTGTTGGCAGCTGACAGGACCCTCCTGGCACGGCCGGCAAAAATTGTGTGATGCTCTTGTACAAGTGCAGAGGAGATTGCTGCCACAGCACGGCAACATGGCGGCCACGCTTCGCTTACCGCTGCGGTCGGCCACTGTTTCCATTCCAAGCCGAAGAGAAAAGGGGGAACGTACTCGCTGCACAATGCGTTTGTGATGTTGAAATCAACGTTTCGGCATCAGTGGACTCTGTAGCTGTGCTGTTAGGTTGTTGTGCTAGCATCGACAACATGATTTGATTTCCAGGGTACACACACTGAAAAAGGCCTGCAAATCGCATAAGATTAAGGCACCTTTCAAATTTGTACATTTAAATAGCTGTCAAATTGATTTAAGACAAGATAACATGAATTGAAAGAAACGGAGACAAAAATATTATTTAATGACTGAATCAACTTGACCTTTGGTTACAAAAATGAATGTCATTTTTGAGTTTCAAACAAAGTAGTTTTAGTGTTAAAAGTCAGTATATAAAGCTGGCCGTATTACCTATAGGCTATTGTAAGAGCTACAATGTAGTTGTTACACCACCTGCTCAGTTGTGCAAAGGCTAACATCTCAAAACAGCAGAAGCAACCTTTGTGCAAATCCACATCACAGCCGGAAATGTGTGTAGCGCCTACATACGCACAATATATCAGATGAGCTGATAGGTAACATTGATTGAGCAAACGTTGAAAAACTTCAATTTCTGAACTATATAGAATACATTACTAGTCAGCAACCCTTTAAAGGACACATCAGTTTTTTTATCATCGCCCCCTCACATACATTTCCTGTTTTGCACATTTTCAAAACAGTGATGCATGTTTTGTAGTTCAGCACCTCTGCTGATTTCATATTGCTTTTATTACCTTCAATTTCATGTCTATACATGTTACACACCCTGCTATTAAAAAACAAAAAAATCTTTTACTGGCTCCACTGTTATTAATTATTGGGCCTATTAGTCATTGTAATTGTTGACGCTGGCATGGACATGTGCTTGGTTACCTTAAAACCAGACCCAAATATTATTTTAACAAATAAGTGATATATGCTGCTGTAGGTTTCATCTCATGTTTAAGCACATACAGTACAGTCAGTGAGAAACTGATTGCATGATTTAAAAAATGTTATTTTATGTAAAAATCTCATTTATGTTGTTAATTGGCTTTGGTAATATTTCTAAAGTAAAAGTTGGATTTAAAAGTTTTGTTCACCTCATCTTAAGGTGTGATGTGATCCAGACCACCATGGATGATTTACCTTTGACATCTACCCATATTTCTATATGACTGTCATCTTTATAGTGATGTAGCAAGCACCTCTATAATATCTTTTGCAAATGCAATGGATGACATCTACATTTCTTGAAATTTATTTAATGAAAATGGTCAATATGATTGTAGAACCCTTACTTTGTTGGTTACAACAGTAAAAGTAATCTTGTAGGTTATATCAAATACAGCAATTGCACATTTTCACTTTTTTACCAAAGCATTGTAAATATTCTTTATGTAAGTCTTCATAAACATTATTTTTAAATGTGCTATATGAATACCGTTTATTATGATTCTCAAGTGTCACATTTACCGAAATTAGGTCTGTGTGCTTGGAGTGAATTGGACGTTGGCTGTCACCTGCGAGTGTGTGTGTTGTGCACCAGCATCGCTGACAGATGGCGCGTCCTTTTGCAATAAGAATTATTGTACGACGCTTTTTGCAACTTTTTTGAGAACAAACACATATAAAACTGTCATGAAATTATCAGACTTATTGATACGATCCATATAATCGTAAATGTAAGGCTGCGTGTTTTTTACCTAGATTTTAACCAACCCATCATTAACATCTACGTGAAATCCATCAGGATCGAAACCCACACTGTGCACCAACGAACATCCTTTATTTTATTCTGCATTGCAATGCAGACGCAGAAATGCATTGCATTACCATCCAAACGCTTATTGCTATTATTCTCTTCTGTGCAACTGAAAGCATCAGCTCCAGTATTTAAAACAAACACCCGTTTTTATCCCAGCAACAATATTGCGCGTTATTCCCAATGCATGCGTGTGTAGTAGATGCGTGTATGTAAAGATGCGTGTGCTATTATTCTTCAATAAAACGTGCAGAACCGCCTCACTCTAATCAAGCTTATTAAAAATTCCTGCGCGCTTACAGGCGGAAATCCACCACCATCATTATCTCTCCCCGTATGTTTCTTTCGCCGGTACTTTTACTTTATTTAAGCGTCTATCCTTCTTCAGGACATCGGCCGACGCGAGGACCCGAGATCCGCCTTAAATCGCGTCGTTTAGGAGGTTTATTCGCCTGTAGAGATGAGGAACGCGGCAGGCAGCGCGGCGAGGGGAGGGATGAGTCAATGCAACTAATAATTTAATGGGGACAGAGCGCGAGAGAGAGAGGGTGAGAGAAAGAGAGAGAGACACTCGCACACACAGAGAGAGAACAGAAGGGAAAGAGAAAGAAACGGACCGAACGCGAATGTTGCAAATGTTGCACATATAGCGAACGGAAGATACAATGTAGCGTTGTTTGGAACGTGCGGAACGCTTTGATGTTACATTCGACGCGCCAAAGTGTATCGCGGACTTTTAAAGCTGCTTTCGGGGATCCGCATATCGAGCATCGGCTTGAGATGAGACGGCAGGTCGCCGTGGCTTCGTGCTGCTGTTCGGACAGATGAGAGGCGATTATACGCGGTTTGTTTTCCCGTAGGCTTGTGTTGTTAAAGCGGAATGGGATGCGGAGGACAGGCTTGCGGTTACTTTTATTTTTAAGGATTGTTTTGCGCGCAGAACGGACGATCGTCCCGGTGGATGTTCCCCGCGGTTGCTTGTAAACTCTATTGAACTCTATAGACTTGTCGGAGACCGGTGCAGAATAGGTTCATTTAGTGCATCTGCGTATTCCTTTTGATTTCTTCAGATGTTAAAGTGATCAAAATACACTTTGCAATTCGTATAGGCATAGTTGTAATTCTATTATCTGCTTAAATGAATGACTTCATCTGTGATCGTAGGGTCTTGGCGTGGGAAGAACCCGGTTTCGTTTGTTTAAGAATAGATTAGATTAGAATAGGGTTTTTTTACCATTTTGAGGATTTTGCGAGTGTGACTCTTTTTGTGAATCAAAGTGAAGTTTTTACTCCTGCCAAAACTTGAAGGCGCTGTTCATCCAGAACTCCTTATATGCTCGTCTCAAACTGGTGAGTTACAGCTGATTTATCTCATCTTTGTTATTTCTGACTTTTTCTAATTAAATAACTTTATATGCTTGAACGCAAAGGCTTTTTCCTTGTTGTTTTTTCCTTTCAAGTCTAAAACAAGAACTGAATGGATAAACATACTTTTTAATAGCAGCACAATAGGATTATTTCATGATTATTTGATGCCATTATAAACTACAAAAACGTTTTGTAGTGAAATCTGAAAAATGTTCTTTCCAAATTAGCAATCTTTATTTTTTTTGTGTGTTTTTTCAAAATAAAATCCACAGATCAGTGTAGAAAGTTCACTTGAATCAGATCTGCTATATACTGTATATAGTGTCTCACATACCTGTTATATGGGTTCTTAAATGAAGTCACAAGTTTAACTTTTGTTCAGTGCTGTGGAATTTATTGTTGCATGTCTGATGTCTCGTTTGGCCTGTTTGATGAAATCTAACCCCTGTCTGTCATGCTGTCTGGTGCAGCGTTCTCTTATCACTGTAATGCAACATTGAGACAAGATGCACTTCCTTTTTCTTGTAATCCTGGATTATACAAGATGTTTATTGTTGCCATTGTAGGGAAACCTTTTAAAATGTGCCAATGAATACAAACAGCTGTCAGTAACATGTTACCAAAAATATCAAACATTTTCTCATGGTGACACACTTGATTTTCTTGTGTATAGACTTTACTTTCCATGAGGAATTTATAATCCTTTTATAAAAGCAGTTTTATTAGGAAATTATTTGACAGCTCATACCTGTTTTGTTGTTGTACATGCAGTTATCACTAAAGTGCACTCTTCTGCACGTTAATGCGATTGCACAAAAAATAGCTTGTTTGCTCTGCACATGGGATTCTACAGCGAGTTCAACATACATAATACATGCTCTGAAGAATGGCAACATGATCGTTGCATGAAACATTGAAATGTCAAATCAGGCCTGATGTTACATGGCATTTACAGTCTACATAGAAGTCGGTTACATTGAATATTTATTTAGTTTATTAAAATATATATTTGATGGATGGGTTTAGACTGTTTACTGAAAAAATGTTTCTTTTGCATCCTGATTTTCATGTATCCAAAAAATCCATCCTACCTGTAACTTCTCCTAGAGGTCCTAATCTGAAACTCTTATTGCTTTATTCTTTAGGTGACCGTGTGTAGTGGTGCTGAGAACCATGGAGCATCTCAGCGAAACTTGCCTGGGGAAGGAGAACTGTGAGATGGTCAACAGTATGAATGACACCAAGGCCCCTCCAGCAAAGCTGGCCCGCCTGGAACAGAATGGAAGCCCGTTAGGCAGGTCACGTCTAGGTAGCACTGGCGCTAAACTCTCTGGAATGTCCTTCAAACCCTCCGGACATCATCTGAAGGCCTACCACAAGAGAGGTGAGTGTGCTTTTTCTAATGTGGTCTCCGAATCATTTGCCATGCCATACTGTCGCGAACAATCAGAACATATCTGGGCAATTCCATGCAAATGTCAACCTTACCATGAAAAAAATCAACTTTTTATTAAAGGTTTTCATCATACTGATAGCTCAGCTGTCAATATTTGATGGTTTAAATACTCGTGTGAGGTCTCTCTCTTAAAGTTTTTGAAGCATTATTTAAGTCATTGTTTTTCATAGCCACGTGCTGTTTTCAGGATTGTCACATCCATAACAGTCCATATATAAATATAAATATGCACATGAAAATTAAAATAAAAGAACTATTTTATGTTCACTATTTTTAAGAGTCCACGTTTTGTGAGAATTTATGTTTTAAGTTTTGACTGAATTATAATTGTCCATTTGATGTTTGGACCAATGAAATTTCACAGTGGGCGGGACAAAATGTTTCCGTCAGTTGTTTTGGTGAGGTCTGGCTAGGACACTTGTGAGTTTTTGTGGCTCGTTACTAGTTTATTGTCAACATTCCTGTGCACACATAACTCATACACTAAATACATTTAGTGTTTAATGCAGGCACATATTCGCATACAGGGTTGAAAAACAATTGTATTGTCTTTACTCTTAATGCATAAAAGTACATTTTCCAGTTGAAACATTTGGTAAATTTCTAATGCTGATGATTTCTATAGGTTATGGATTTGACATTGGACCGTAGATATTTATTTCTGCAGATATCTGCAGCTTATGTTTAAAGGCAGAACACTTTCACGGTCCTGGAATGCATTCTATAGCTCTCTGGGCAACAACTATTATTATTTATGGTAAATACAGAACTTTGCTGAGCACTTAGTGAACTTTGGAGGCTACAGTATTCATTGTTTCAGCTGAATAATATTTACCATGGGCTTTTCTCAGCTCCGTGAAAACAAAGCATGTATTGATCTCGAAATGAACCGACACAGCAGTCTTTATTGTTAGATCTTTATCTATTAAAAATGGAAAAGCTTCGGTTCAGCACATTCCTTGGCATCTGCTTATGATTACCCTATTTATCGATTGTTTTCCAGAAAACCGTCACATTCTTAAGCATCTGCGAGCGTGAGGATCAGAAATATGATTTATTACGATTGCCCTGATAGAGGATGTTGATATTCCTCACATACTCTTTTAAACCTTGTGAAAACAAAGTTCCTGGGTCAGAAAAATCAAGAAGTTCCTGAAATTTCATCACTGCAGTGTTGCAGCTGGCTGGTATTATGTGATATTTGCACAGTAAACCCGAACACATGACGGCTTTGGACGGGGATGATTCTTTTCTCCCTGATAGCAGCGAGCTGTTTACGCAGACTCGTAAAACCTCAAGGCTGTAAGGTACACCGGGAGTCATCATGGGAAGGGTTCTGGGATGTGCCTGAAGAAGTGTTCTGTGATGTGATTCGAGCACCGTAACAATAAAATAAACAGTTAAACCCTGAAGAGCTGCAGTCTTTTAGCGCGCTAACATGTTTAAAAACAGAGCTGTTTCATCGACACCGTCTTCTCAGCTTGTTCCCTTTTTTGATCTTATTATGTACACAACAACGCTGGTTTATTGTAAGAGCGTTATAGATTAACAGATTACAATCAGTGTAGTTAAAAATAGTAATCATGTTTTTTTGGGGGCAGATTGATTTCCGTTTGTTTTACTATAGTTTTACCACAATTAATAAAACCATGGTTCATTTTTGTAAAGATTAATACTTTGGCTTGATCGGGAGAGGTTTGGTTGGAAAAATTCCTGGAAAAAGGAATAAATGAAAAGATGTGACTTCTAAAAATGAGACTTGAAGAAAGGCCCTTGTAACTGCCATAGCAACGTCAGAGCATCCGATCATAGTAACATAATGTTTCTTCTGTAAATAAACTAGTTCACTTTATTGTCGACTTGCAAAACATTCTTGGCCTAATATGCAAAAATAACATTATGGGTCAGAACTGAGTTGCCTGCTGTCATGTTGTGCTCTCTCTGTGGTGCTGAACTGTAACATACTCTCTTATTATTTTTAGGTAACATGCTGCCAGTGTTTTGTGTGGTGGAGCACTACGAGAGCCCGATCGAGTTTGACAGCAAAGAGGAACATGCTGAGTTCGTTCTGGTCAGGAAGGACATGCTCTTCAACCAGCTCATCGAGATGGCCCTGCTCTCGCTGGGGTACTCTCACAGTTCAGCCGCACAGGCTAAAGGTATTTCTCATATCCCAGAGCATTCAGAATTCATCACGTTCTTCCAAGTTCATTATTAAAAGGTCTATATTGTCAGATATTTTGCTGTTGATTTTAAAGCGCTTGTTTTGTAATCGTTAAGTCCTATAAGACTTGCGGCCCTTTTACACAAATGGATGTTAACGATAAAAAAAATCATTCTAAATTTAGGAGACTATAGAATGATATCGTAAAGATCCAATCTTTTGATTTAAAAGGGTTTGCTCATTCATAACCGTGAACCAAGCTTAAAATAACCGTTATGTTATCTTCCATTTATTCCAGTTATTGTTCTTAGTGTAAACAGGCCTTTAATCAGCAGATTTTAAAGAGCTTTCATAGTTGTTCATACTAGTCGATTATGAAAATATACACGTGTACACGTCCTTAGCAACAGCATTCATTATACCCTTTTCTCCAGAGCAATCATACATACATTTTGCTCATAGATCAGAATTGTGAGTCATAAAATGCCAGGCAGATGCTTACAGATATTTTTGGAGGCTAAAGAGAGATATTTTTGGACCGATTATTGGCTGCGTTCTGCTACTTTAGCTCATGCGGTTCTGCTCGGGCTGACCCAATCCAGAGAGCAGAGGGGATTGTGGGTAGAGACAGGACCACACAGGTGCACCTCCGGCTTCTCTGCTGTCTGTAATCACACTTTTCTCAATGGGAACAAGTGTGGAGGTGGGCCTGCAGTTTCTAATTGCTCTTCTAATAGAGCTGGGGGCTATTTTAAGAGCTGCAGCCTTCAGCCTGTAATTTATTGCTGGCTGTCCATCATATTTTTCTTCAGATCTTCTGGATCTCTGGATTTCAGTCACTCATTTAGTGTCGGTCGGTTGAAAACATGTTTTTTAAAGAACAAAAATATCTCTTTAAAAGCCTATAAGTTTTTGTATCATGCTATTACCATAAAGTTTACTTTGAAAAGACCATGCTGACTTGCTGTCTACTGTACTGCAAAGCACACAGAAGACTTGAATTAAATAAAGTTTATTGTTGGCACGTTGCTAAGCTGACATACACTAAGAAGCATAAAACAACCCGCATAAAACAACCCACATAAATGTTGCATGTGATTGTTTATAGTATATTTACAATTCAGTGAGAATAAATTTAGAATAAATTCATTTATAATCAGTGACATGGTACATTATGGGATCATTTCTCCAACTTGATTTTGACTGAAGGAAACTTAGATACAACAGATGTTTGAATGTCTATATGTGAAATAAAGTCTCAAAATCTGAGATTACGAAAATCAAAGTCATAGCCACAAAAATAGGTAATGTGTTTTTACTGCTGTAAATGATAGATTATGTCATAGATTTTGAGATACAGTACTCAAATTTTCATTTATAATATTCATTTAAAATAATACATTTTATTATTCTGAAAATACATAAAAATACTGGAAGTAGGCTTCCCAAACATGGATTTCAATCTTTGACATGGTCCTTAATCTTAGCTGGGCTTTAACACATACGCAACTTTGTAGAATGTTTATTGTTCACTAATAGTGAATATGGTTCCATGAG
Organism: Beaufortia kweichowensis; assembly: GCA_019155185.1. Classification (NCBI taxonomy): domain Eukaryota; kingdom Metazoa; phylum Chordata; class Actinopteri; order Cypriniformes; family Gastromyzontidae; genus Beaufortia; species Beaufortia kweichowensis. The sequence continues at coordinate 11,577,054 of CM032800.1, forward strand.
AGAATCCTCTGTAATACTTTCTGTGTGGTTGACCTGTGTGGTGAATGTTCCGCAGGTCTGATTCAGGTGGGCAAGTGGAACCCCGTACCCCTTTCCTACGTGACTGATGCGCCCGACGCCACAGTGGCAGACATGTTACAGGATGTGTACCATGTGGTCACACTGAAAATCCAGCTTCACAGGTCAGTATTTCCCGTAGACTGAAGCCACAACACAACAAAGTAAAGCCGCCACATACAAAGCTGTTTTCCCACAAGCCACTTCTGTGGGCACAGACAGACAATACCTCTTCCTTTCTCTGTCTGCATCCATATACATCAATCTGCCCCCTCGTCTGTATCTCTCTCTCGTCTCCAGAGTCTTGTAGCTGTCTCGCTCTTTAAGGTGTTTCAAAACAGTCAATGCAAACTTTTTACATTTTAGTTTGAAACAATTTGTAAGTGTATATAAGATCTTTTTTATCAGATTATTTCTGAATGAATTTCTTTTTGACAATGCTTAAAATAATTTTTGGTTATTTGTTAGCATTATCCAATAGCCTGCAGCTGGATGATGTCACTAGACATTAAACTTTCATAAAAAATATTTAAAAAAATATAATTGTAGATAATAGGACCAGGCGCATGCATTAGAAGAGTAAAATATAGTCAGCGTTCATATTGACATTAACATTGAACAAATGACACGCATCACCTTTAATGTGATCAACATTAGTGACGCATAAGGCCGTCAAACATCAGTGAATGTTCTTTGCATTGCGATATTTTCTTGGCAGCGTGCCGTTTATTGCATCCTATTGAACAAGCGTTCATTAATGACGCCCTGAATGCAGCTGTGTTTTCTCCGTTGATTCGGTGCCGCCCTTCCTTCGAACGTGCATGCACAAATGCTCCGAATGCAGGATTTTTCATAAAGTATTTAGATGCTTGCGGATGCTGGTCATTTTTAATGCATCCAGCTTCTAAATCGAGACAGAAACACCTTAAATTGTTTGAGCGAGCACATCGAGGCAGGAAGGTGGAGGTAACGTGAAATAATAGTCGCCACATGCAGCTGATGTATAATTCATGCATCAATACAGCAGATGTGTTGTATAAAGTAATTAACTAATCAGAACAATCAGAGAGAGAGAGAGAGAGAGAGAGACTCCAGATGCATCTGCTGTGTCTGCCAAATTAAATCTGTCTGTCTTGCAGGGACGCTTGCAGCAGCGACGCATAGCCCAGTTCTCAATGTCTCTCTCTTCTTTCTTTCCCTCTGTCCCTCTCTCTCTCTCTCTCTCTCTCTCTCTCTCTCTCTCTCTCTCTCTCTCTCTCTCTACAGTTGTCCTAAACTGGAAGATCTTCCACCAGAGCAGTGGACCCACTCTACAGTAAGAAATGCCCTCAAGGAGTTACTCAAAGACATGAACCAGAGCTCTTTGGCAAAAGAATGTCCCTTATCACAGGTGCTGGAGCTTTCCACCTCTAGTTGCCAAGATTGCGAGTGTCCCTTTTCAAATGCCCAGAGTTTGATCGAGTGGAAATAGACAGAATTGCCATAGAAATACAAATCAATAGCCATTGTCATCCCTGTAGATGAATGCACTTTATTTTTCTGCCGGTTGTCGTTATGAATGTGAGGTATTGTTGGGTAAACAATGGAGGAACCACAATGATGTTGATAATGCATTGCAAACGGCAAACTGCTGCAGGCCAGGCTCATGAAACAGGGCGCGAACGCGGCCGGGTCGTATTTTGCTCCAAAATCAAAAGAATTATTTTAGGATCTTATTTTTTTTTATTCATCATGATCATACAATTTCTGCCTACGGCTTCCATTGCCACAACCAAAAAAGTGAATTAAAATAAAAAATTAAAAAAGTAAACTACTTATACATTATGACATTGAAGGCAGTACAACAAACACTAAATCCCTCAAAAATAATTTTCTTGAAAATGATGAAAGTATTTTCTTTTATGCAAACCATCATTTCTTTTATCTTTTGATTTTGGGGTGACACATGACCTAGATATGTTTATGAGATTCAGACTCTTTAAGTCGAGGATTGCTTTTGTGCTGGAGAGACTGTAGTGTACATCAGGAAAACTCATTCTTCACCTGCAGGTGTGTGTGTGTTTTGAGGAGCTGTGGAGTGTAGTGATGTAAAGAGTCCCATGGTGCTGTTCAGCCAGCACAGGGGCTGGGCCGCTCCACATCTCTCTAATCACTCTGTTTACAGTCCATATGTGAGCTATTCCCACCGAGCGCCGGCCCGGTACTTACACTGAATTAGAGCCCCGCCGCATGCTGCAGGCTGGCTGCCCCTCGTGTGTGCGCTGCAGTTTTTGGGGGAAGGGGGAGTTTTCCGCTTTTGTTGTTTTAGATTCTCTCGCTGGTATAAACGGGGGAGTGTCGTCGGCTAATTTTAGTTACATCTCGAGTTAGAACAGGATATGTCGTCTACCGCTTAGGAACGTGTTAGTTGTCTTTGATAGGTGAGGCGGACCAGGTGACGTTATTTCTGCCGTACAGCTGTGCTGCTGTATAGAGTTTTATAGGATTAGCGTCTTATTAAACGTGACTACTGAAAAGGTTAATGAATGGAGACGTATTATGCCGCTTCGCATAACGTTTAGGAAACTTTGGGAGCTGTAAGTCCTGTATTTTTACGCTAGGGTGATGTCCACCAGACACTGACCAGGTGTGTTTATGAGCAACAGTTAAAAACATTACAGACAGTAAATGTCTATGCTGGTGGATTTCATCTAGTCGTACTATTTTGATGATTCTTTAAAAATAATGGTTCTACAGATGGATCTTCTCTGATATAGGGTTTGGTTTGCTGAAGGTTCTCTAGCAATGTAAAACACGACTCTATCTGTGATGTTGTCATGTTAAAGAAATCCCATTTCAGACTAAAACATTTAAGCTAACAGTCTGATTTGATGATCTCACTAATAAGCTAATATAGTCCATGGTTTCTCATAGGCCATTTGTATCTGAAAGACCTAAAAAAATATGAATTTAAAGTTTAATGATGAAAAATACAGATTTGGAGACCACTTCAATTTTGCATTTTATCAGGATTTTTTGTATTATGGCCATTTAATTTCAGTTTCTGTTAAAATTCAATAAAAAACACATCAGGAGTGACATACTCATGTGAAAAGAGCGTTCCATGAAACACATTTTTTGTAAAATTATGACTTTTTTAAAATCAGAAATATTTTATTAAAAATTACATTTTTATTTTTTTCTTAAAGTAACTTCTATTTGTTTTCTTTGCATTATTTTGACCAGTTTGTCAAGTTATTTTTAATAATTTAATATTTATTTTATAAATTTATCAAAATGTATCACTTTACCTGTACACATAAATAGTAAATTCAGAAAAAAATACTTTCATCTCTTAATATATTTATATATATATATATATATATATTGTAGTGAACAATAATTAATAATTGTATTGTCATTATATACTGTAATATTGTTACTGTTTCCCAGTATAATGTAGTTTTTTATTGGGGGTCCCTGTGTTTGTAGTGAGTGCAGTGTGTAGGGGTCATTAGGTCTGTAAAGGTTAAAGATCTCTGAACTAATCTGCTGTTGAACTGACCATGTTTGTCTTCAATGTGGACATTGTTATAATTTAAACAGCATCAGAGTGATGATATGAAAAAGGAAAGTAAAACGCTCCGTCAGGTTTGCGAGCCAAATGTTGCGCTTCCCTCCCTCTCATCAGCTGTCGTTCAGCACACGTATGTTTCTCTGTGAGCAAACTTAACCCCTGTGTCCCCTCAGACTTCCACAACAAAAGATCTTCCCACCCACCCCTTTGCCCTGCAGGAGCAGCTTTGGTGTTGCATAGCAGCAAATAGCCATCAAATGCCATCTTTGTGGGCTGAGCTCTGGATTTGACATGGGCCTCTTTCTCTTCTTCATAGAATGGACAGAAAAGAAGCTGTAATTAAGATGTGGTTTTTATGAGTGAAACGGAGCTCTCCTACACAATACAGAATAGTCCCTGCCGGAGAAGCAAGGTAGAGAAAGATACGCAGAAGTATTAACGTGGATTGCCTTGCACTGTAGATCTTGAGCGATTCTACTGTATGTGTATCTCTCGTGACGGAAAGTCAGATGGTTTAGCTTGATAACAGCGTGACGGACTTCCTGGGCTCGTTGATAAAGCTTTAAGATGTTTATCATTTAAAGGGACTCATCCTATTACCTGTTGATGGTTTCTGGTGCTCGGCACGGCTCCGTGGTCTTTATCCGTCTGGTTTGTTTGGTGATGCTGCGATGTGATGTACAGTGCAAGACGAATGATTAATGAACGTTGATTTTAACAACATCTGTGTCCGCGTAGAGTACCATACCCACGATGGGACTCGGCCAAAATGAGCATTTTAATCTGTGCTTCGTAACCAGATTTATAGATGTCACACAAATCTTTGACTCGTGGAGTTGTGGGTAATTTTTATTTCTCAGTTGCTCGTTTATATCACCAGAGATATCTCTGATGATTGTTGCTCTGAGATCAGTGATGACAAAGGCTGTTGGTGACATTTACAGCAACAGTTGGCCTTCAGAAGTGCAGCTGTCCAGCCACCTATCAGCATGGCACGGTCTCAGAGAACACACTGTGGTTTTATATTCCACTCTCGCTTTACAACATTTTCATCTTCGATACTGTTATACGCTTTTCATTTCTTGAGCAGCGTGAGCTTTGACAGTAAAGGTTAATAGTCCTTCTCGAGCAGATACGGTAATGTATGCACTTTAACCCTGTTTTGCCTGTTCCTGACAAACTGTGCACCTGTAATCACTGTACATTCTTAAAACAACATTTCAGAAGAGAATGAGAGCCTTTCTATGAGAGCCTATATGATGCTATTAAAATGTGAAGTTTTGTGTGATGCCATAGGAGGGCTGTTATATCTTTATTTATCTACATTTTAGAATATTACCTAAAATATAGAATATACCTTTAGCAAAATTTTGTAATGTTTACTGATAACTTACATATACATTTAATCACTTAGCAAACACTTTTATCCAAAAGCGGCTTATTAGTGAGGGTTTGGGTAACTTGAAAATTTCTAGCTCTTCCAATGTTGTTACATATTTTTATATTTAAGTTCAATGTACTAAATTACTAAGTTGACTTAAAATAATATCTTAATATCAGTGTCTCTTTCTAATTACTTCACTTATTTTTTCTATTTATGTGAGTTTATTCCATCACTGATTTTATTTTGGTATTGGCATTTACTGCATTTAATAATGATATAACACAGGAATTCATGAATGTCTCTTTCAGACATTGAGTGAACTTCATTCTTTGCCGAAATGCACACAGTTTTGTGCGTATTTTCATTATTGTAGATGGAAAGTAATACTAAAATTAGTCCTTTCATTTAAATTATTTTAAGTTCATTATATAATTTTTTTTGCTTTATGGATTTAGTAGGTTAAAGCGTTAAATGATAAAGGTTTTTTTAAGTATCCAAAACACAAAATTGTAAGTGATATTAAGTGGTTAAATAAAGATATTTAGGTTTACAGTGCGTGATGATCTAAGAAAACATTTGTACAGTTCTTTAGAAAGAAATACTTCAGAAGTACTGTACTGGTGCTTCATGGAGCCCGGGAGGGCATGTTTTTGTTATTTGATAACTAGAATCAATACACTTAATACAACTATCTAGAATTTTTAATCTTCAAATAACCTTAAAGCAACTTGAGAGTCCTGAAGAGTAAATAAAACAGGGTTCTTCGTTAAGGTGGGGTTGTTTTTGAGAGCGTATCTCTAGACCGTCTGCACAGTGTGATAGTGCAACTGAATAAATTGAAAGCTAAACTTATCCGTAAAGGTGCCACGTTCCTTGTTGTGGTTATTCTGATCTCCCCCACCTTGCCTTCTGCGTCCCCAAGTGCCGCTTATGTTATAAAAATGATAAAGCTGGCATACCTGTAATTTTAAAACAGATGGTTTCATCTTTTGAATATTTATAACAATCAAAACAATTTCTCTGCTACATAGCCTCGGGCCATTAATGTGTTAAGTGTTGGGTTTAATGAAATGGAGTCTCAGCTTTTTTGTAAGCAGAATGTATTAAAATAGAAGAAAGACGAGGGAAAAATGTGGTGTCGGGGCAGCACAGAGAGACAGTTGTGTGGTCTTAACCTGCAGCTCTGATTTTGAAAACAGATTGTGAATATGAGTTGTGTTCACGTACAGCAGAAATCCCCAAAGCAACATCTGCTTTATCTGCATTACAGATTCATCTGTGTATATATGGATACTGCTGTTTGTCATACTCTGTGGCATTTGTTATAAAGGGACACGCATTCTTCTAGTTTTCCTTTGCAAAGATCTTACAGTTGTATTTTTACGTCAAGATGCCATCAAACAATGTGTGCACAATGTTATGACAATGCTGTATGTACAAGTGAATTTAAATGTCATTGTTGCCTGTCTCTGTCTTGCAGAGTATGATTTCATCAATTGTTAACAGCACTTACTATGCAAATGTGTCTGCTGCGAAGTGTCAAGAATTCGGACGCTGGTATAAACACTTCAAAAAGACAAAAGATATGATAGGTAAGGCAACAGACTGTCAAAACTGTTAATTCTTTTTGTTTAATATTTTACTAATTATATTGACAAAGTCTTTTTACTTTTATGAGAAACAGCTTCATAAAGCTATATAACTTATATAATTATTATGTCTTTTAAAACCTTTGTCAACCAAACATAAAAATGTTTTTAAGTGCAGCTTGTTGTTAGTTAAACTGTTTGTTAAATAGATTCGATTTGAAACTTTTCAAGTGTTCAAACCTGTCCGTCTTTCTATCAGTTGTTTTGCTTCACTTTGACATCTGCCTCTTGTTTCCTGTTCACACGTTCACTTTTAGACACACTAACAGTCTCTTTCTCTCTCCACACCTGTGAATGCATGTTTGCGATGATGCGGTCGTCTGCGCAGTTGTGCGCCAGCCCTCGCAGCTGGAGGGCTACCTGGGGACATGTGTCCTCCATGACAGTCCTCGTGCCACCACGTTAGGTAGGTCACGTGACGCACCGCACCCTCTTAGGGGTAAAAACCTTCCCCAACTCATTCATCAGCGCATGTGCAACCATTCGGCTGGCGGTATGTTAACAGCTCACCGCGTGATCGGGACTATTCCATCGGATGACACAATATGAGCAATGAAACGCATTGTATATGACCAACAAGCAGTAAATGTTTTCTTGCCTGTTGGGCATTTTTCTAAAAGATTCCATCACTGTTTTCTTATTAGGCCCGACACAACACATTCCCAGCGAAGAAATGTATCCACAATGAAATTGAAAGTATACTTATTTAGTTGCTTTGGTCTGTCATGTTATCAGTTAATGCTCGGAGGGTATTTGTAGGTTTAGGTGTCATGGTTTGTAAGTGGACCGTGAAAGGCAGGCCTCTTTAAGAAGTCGATCACGCGGAGTGCGGCGAGCCGTCTCTCGGCGCAGCGATGAAGAGGCCAGCGCAGGCCGGCTCTCATTCAGACGCAGCCCGTACCGCCGGGTTTTACCTCCCTCCCCCAACCCACATTCACTTTCCCATTGTACTGTTAATCCCGGCCTGCTTTTGTGCCGAATTCCAGAGGAGGGACTCTGCTTCTCTCTGTGCTGCAGACGGGTCCTGCCAACACTTTCTTCAAACCTTTTCAATTTGCATGGAAAAGCATGCGCCCCCAGCAGCTACGAAACACCAAAAACACAACCGAGAGGCACACCGTCGCACCACAGCACAGGAATGAGGGGGATTATGCGAGGGCTTTGATTATTACTCAATTTTTTGTTTGGTTTTTCACTTTTGGTAAATTTGACAAGAACAGCCGAGGCTTTGTGCACATTGTCAGTCAGACACGTTTGTGTCCTTGCGGTTATTGTGCACGTCTCTGGAGAGTTTCCACGTGCTTAATCTGCTTTTTATTTTTTGTTGAAATATTTATATTTTGGGGATTTGCCATAACGCTTCTTTTGTGTTTAAAGAACCTGTAAGATTGGAATGGAGTTTGTCTCTGGATTTGCTATTGGGCATCCTACATAAACTAACGTTGTGATAAAAATTAAAAACTTTTACGCTCATGTTGTTTTAAAACCTTTACTCGTTATGATTAAAAAGTATAGTGTATGGTCATACAGACACCTTTAGTTATTGTTTTTATCCGCAAATATGGTAACAGTAAAATCATTCTTTTCCTTTTGTGTTCCAAAAAACCATATGGGCAGATTTGCATATTGGAAAGACATGAGGGTGAAAAGCTAATAACACAGATTTAATTGTAGGTGAACTGTTTCTTTACATTTACCCATAAAGATCTTAGTGATATTTTCGAGTCTTCACTTTTGAGTACTTTCAATGTCACAGTATATCAATTAAACAATTAAAGCTGTTTATACCCTTAAACATGATTAAATAGTTTCTTAATTCCTCAGCAGTCTAGAAAATCTGGCTTTCCATGCTTTAGTTTATATTTAGACTTTCCCCAAATTTCATATTAGTCAGCTTGTGTACCTTATTTTAGAATTAAGAGCATAAAGGACAAATTGTGACACTTTCTGGCTTGATTTCATTGCTCACATGATTTGGTAATGGACATTATAAACTAATTTCTGCTGCTGCTAATTAATGCAGGTACAGGTCACACAGTGCGGCCAGTTATATTACAGAGGTCACTTTGAGTTACTGTAGCAATGCTGGACTAGAATAGGTTCTGATTGAATCATTTAGTGTTTAAATATATTTATTTTTAACATCTTAATGCCGCTCTATGTAGCTGATAACTTCTGTTTTGTATGGATCTGATATTTGTTCATTCTGGAAACATGTCTGTTTCCACATATAATTTAATCAATTGATGCTAAATTATATATTTTTTGTTTCCAATATCCAAAAAAAAAAATTCAGGTTTTAAATTGGATAAATCAAACAGTAAAGTAAATGTATTTCTTTTACCTAAATGAAAAGCCAACATTGCTTGAAAGGTAAATGGCAGGTGTAATTCCTTAATATTTATAATAATATTTAACCACTTAAATAAAGATTCACTCAAAATGATCTGATGTTATTCTAGATGTTTTTCTGTTCTCATTGAATAATGTAAGTTAAAGCACATGCATTGACACGCCCCGTCTCTTCTTCTTTATGTCCACCCCTCTTACAGCCGAAATGGACGGTCTGCCCGATCTCTCTCCACCCGGGACCAACCACCTCAGTTTTAGCCAGCAGCCCATCCCGGGCAGCACAGCCGAGCAGCCTCCCTCTTCAGTGCCGCTGTCCCACAGCAGTCCGGCCCCCGGCAGAGCCCAGCTGCCCGGCCTTCACCCCGGCCTGGTGACCACACCCATCAGCCCACAGCTGGTGAACCAACAGATCGTGATGGCTCAGATCCTCAACCAGCAGTATGCAGTCAACCGCCTGCTCGCCCAGCAGTCTCTGAGCCAGCAGTACCTGAACCACCCGCCCGTCAACCGCGCGCTCAACAAGCCCCTGGAGACGCAGGTGTCCAGCAACTCTGAGGTCTCTTCTGACATCTATCAGTGGGTGAGAGATGAGCTGAAGAGGGCCGGCATCTCGCAGGCGGTGTTTGCTCGGGTGGCCTTTAACAGAACGCAGGTACATTTCACTTTATAGCTAGCAAGGAACCGCCTAGCAAGTGTTTTTTGTCAATGATTTAGTTGCCGATAATGAATGCTGAGTCATGTCTCCATACATCAGCTGTGACATGTTCATGTGATGCCTGCCGTTACACGTTCTGTAAATCATTAAAATGCCTTCTTAATACAATGACAATAGTTAGATGCTCACAGGTAGATGGTTTATCTTCTGTTGTGAGGGATCGTCTGGGAAATTAGGGGTTATCAGGACAAAGTGCAAGCCAGTACTTCTCAAGTAATTTTCTCACAGATGTTCTGCCTCGCCGCTCAATCAAAAACTTTACAAACCATCAGCGTTCTGGCAAGCTCGGACGCTCACTGACTCACGGCTTCTGGTTTGCACGCCCATCGCTTTGACCTTGTTTTTCGTCACTGCACGCAATCTGCTGCTCTGCCTGTTATTATTGATCATACAACATGTGAATTTATCCCTTAAATTTTAGGCTTTTGGTTCAGAGTATGTTTGGGCTCTGGACATTACCTTACATTGTGCAATATAAATTCTCACAGAATGTTTTTATAACTAATATATTGAACCATCTGTTTATATTTTAACAAACCTCTGTTGATAGAGTCCAGACAGTCTATGCATGAGTTATCTGTGTTATGAATGTGACAAAAAAAAAAAGAGGGAACATACTATGTTGGATTTCTTTGAATTAAAAGGCACAAATCAGAAGCAATAATACCCAACAAATGGAGAAGAGATGACTCTTCAAAGAACATAAAATAGTTATTTTATTTTCATTTTCATGTGCTCATTTATGAGGAAATGCATGTGACAATTTTGAAAACAGCACTTTAACTGACTATAAAAATAATCACTAGTAACATCCCAAGAAAGCACCCAGAAAACGGTAGCAAACCCTGTGAATGTTTCACTTAAAATCTAGTTGTTATTAGTGCAATTCAGCTGAAATCCAGCACCATGACAACTGTCTGCCATTATCAGGTGAGACAAAGAGAGACATACCTGGACCCCTGCCAGCGAGGGGGGTGGGCCCTGGCTCGGTCACGGACCGTCACTGCAGCGCGTGAGCGAGCGAGTGTTGTTGGAGACGGTGGAGAGATAATGTGTCAGGACATTCAGCATATAAACTACTTTTGGCACAACGTGGCTTTGAAGTCGTGTTGAAATGATAATCTATAAGATTTAGAGACCGCGCCGAGACAGTAGTTGCCCCTTGAAGAATTTGCAACGTGCAATTTTTTTTTTAGAGCTCTTAAATATTTATTGTACATTCTTCCCTTCATGTGAATGATGGATGCTTGTGATGGCATGTTGTGGCGTCTGTGAGTCAGAATGTTTATATGGGTTTGAGAGATTAAAGGGACTAAATCACACCCTAAAGGTTTGTGAAACTTTGCAAGGCACCTAGACGCTGATGGTGCTTGACATTAATTGCTTTGTCACTTATGGAGTGAAGAGAATGTTTTAATTGTTGCACTGATTGATCTTACCAAGAGCACTGTGTGTTTAAAGCTCCGTATCCGTAACAGGTTTTGAACAAATCCGTAAAATATTTACACTAGTAAGCTTATAATAAGGATTGATAAGTTTAAATGTAAGGTTTGATTTTACAGGAAATATCAGTTTGATGTCATTTTACTTCAACCCACATAAAGAAAAGTACATAATGTGCAAATATTTGTTTATATATCACCATCTCTTTTTGAGATGTTAGCGATAGATTGCAGCTTTAATCTAACAGTTTAGTCAAAAACAATATTGTTTGTCTTTATTTTCTCACCTTCAAGTTGTTTCAAACTTGTATGACTTTGCAAATAATATCCTGGTCCCTTTTTTATGTATAATGGAAGTGAACGGGGACCAGGTCTGAGTTTATTTCTTAAGTGTCATGTATATTGATGTAGCATCCATACTGGTGCCATATTTTATTCCAGAGCATGTAAAACATTTTATAGCATTGATAGACTTTAAATTTAGATAAAGGTACTTATACAGTGCTTTCTTGTCAGCTTGACAGCCCCAGTCCCTATTCACTTTCATTATATCACAATAAAAGTTTTAAACAGTAGTAACAGTATTTTACACAGAAGACATGTTTTGGATGCGGTAGGGTAAATAAAAGAACTTTACTTTGTGAGTGAACTGTATTTTTAAGTTATTTATTTGTTGTGTTATTCCAGGGTCTTCTCTCAGAGATTCTCAGAAAAGAGGAAGACCCCAAGACAGCGTCTCAGTCTCTCCTGGTCAACCTGCGAGCAATGCAGAACTTTCTGCAGTTACCGGAGACGGAGCGTGATCGCATCTATCAGGAAGAGCGGGAGCGCAGCTTGACAGCGGCTTCTGCGATGGGACCCGCCCCTCTCATTAGCACTCCGCCCACACGCCCTGTCCAGGTAACACACTCAGAATCACAACACAAAAATCTTAAGAGACAATTATTGGACATGGCTTGAAAAGTGTGATGTGAGGAAGCTTTATATTTAAATATCAAAATCTCAGTTTGAGGCATTTCTACAGTATATAATGTGATTTATTTTTTATATTTCTTCTTATTACTTGTTTTTATGTATAATTGATTGGCAATATCGTAACAAAACACAATCATGCCCATATTTTACTTTGATATTTAAAAAATGAATTCATGTCATGCTGTCCAGCCCTAGTAAACACTACCTCAATCATCATGAATCGTTTCTATTTGACCAAAATTTTAAACACAGAACGGCCTTTACTGATTGCAATCCATCCCACTTTTTAATAACCATACACCAGAAATCAAAATTACCATATTGCACCCTATGTCATACTGCAACAAATTATGATGACAGGAACTCTGTGTGTAAGTTGTAAGACAGAAGCTGTTTGTCCCTGACACGCAGAGAGGAAGCGTTTAGTGCAGGATAGAGTCCAGGAAAAGTTTCTTTCACACCCAGCCACTTATCCGGCTCAGAAATCTCTAAGAAGGGCCGGAAGGTATGCAGAACGGTCTCCACCGCGGCCCCTTCAAACGCAGCTGAGTGTGTCTTGCTGGATTGAGCACAAAGCCTTCCTGTGTGTGATGGACTGAGATGAGCTTTTTTATACGGATGGGATAAAAACTCCCTCACACACACATGCACAGTATGTGTAAAGACCGAAATGTCATCAGTATTCACTCGGGTGTGGACGTATTAGTGTGTGTGTGCATGCACGCATGCGTCATGTGTGTGTGTGCACGAAACAGATGCTGTTTTCCTGTTAAGATCCCATTATCAGATGCTTTCGTAACCCAATTATTCAGCAACTGCATCTGATTCCTCAGCCCTACACACGCCACAAAAATCTGTTAGCAGGTGGTTTTTGTACAAATGGCTAATATTTTAAGTTGGATATATAGATGCAACGACAGACATGTGTACAATGTCAGTTGCTTATATTATGAGCATCTCTCGTTTCATTCGCCATCATACTGCTTTCCCAGAGAAGTACACATGCACAGCAAGCTTGAGATGTGCACTGTATGAAATGCTGTCTGTGTATACGTGTTTACAAGTCTTTAGGTCATCTGTTAAACATGCTATCGGCCAGGTGAAATAATGGCTTATGATTTGTTCATCAGCCACATTTGGGTAAAAGATGACTAGTAAAGCATGTAGATGAAGGTGTTTTGATGCATGCGAGGTTGGCAGTTATGAGTGAGACATTTTCAGCTGTAAATCAGCAGGGTGGCACATCTAGCAGCGCTGCATGGCTTTTATGACGCTCATAAAAACAGATGTGCAGGTACAGTATGTCTCTCACACGCGTTAATGGATCGTCTGAGCATGTGCAGGTTTGCACAGTCTCATCCCTGTATAATTAAATATGGTCAAAGAATAATTTATCCCAGACGTTGATGCTTCACATGTAAATGACCTGATAAAGGTTTTGTTGATTGTTGTTTCGCTGGTTCCGTATTGGGAGTGTTTGAGGAACCTTAAGAGTTGCAGAAATTAGATCACATGATTTTTCTGCTGAAATATGATTATGTATTACTAGAATGCTCAAGTGAATGTTTGATTAAATGGTTTCAATAAATGATATTTTAACTCTTTGTCTCAAGAATATGTGTGTATGTGTGTTCACAGCCAAGAAGAGAGGAGTGTAATAATGTAAGACCAGAGGACTGGAATCCCAGAATTCCAGTGGGAATCTCTCCTGTGAGTGTATTCAACATGGTACAGTACAACATTTATCAAATAATCATGTTATTTTCTTCTTTATTTTGTTCAGAAATTTACAAATATGATTATATAAATATAATAACTGATAACTGTCACTGCACATATTTAGATATACACATGCACTATCCAAACTACATTTTTTTTATTTTAGATATTTTAATATTTTTAATAATTCAAAATATATATATTTTTACATTTTAATATTTTTTTGAATTTTTATAATTTTTTTTGTTGTCTTATGTTATGATAAAAGTTGCCAAATATTTTATTTTTATTCTTAGACTTTTCCATCAATATACAGTTTATAATGATTAGATTAGAATTCAACTATAAAATATTAATAGTGAAATATTAAACAATGACAGTTAACAGGTTAATTGTACTTCATGCTTATTTATAAAGCACTTTGTTATTATCTTATGCGTTACATCATCAATATGTGGTACAGATAACTGTGATGTCATATCTGTCAGCACTTTTAACTGTTTATTTGGATTCACAATTTAAATCTGTTATTGACTTTAGGATCTAAATATTTTATTGAAACATTGAAACATTATTTCACCAGAGTAAATTTACTGTAATTTACTTTTTGTGAATCAGAGAGCGGTGATTGATTGACACTTTAACCCCAGTCCCAACCCTAACACCAACAGTTTTAATCTGATTGATTAAACCATCTTAAACATTTATCTATTTACCCATCTGTTGTGTCGTCTCTTCTGCTATGTTCAGGTAAAGCCCAATCCACTGACATCCGAGTGGAATGGAAAGTCTGAAAGCTGCGTGTTAAACATCAACTCCTCCATCTACGATGAGATCCAGCAGGAGATGAAGAGGGCCAAAGTGTCCCAGGCCATGTTTGCCAAGGTCGCGGCTTCAAAGAGCCAGGTATACAATCGCACGTCAATGGCACAACTTTCGTCTGGTTGATAAAACATGATCAATCTTTGTTTGTGTACAGTCTAAGCGAGACAGAATGCTCAGATTGCGTGATAAAAGCGTCAAAGCCGAGCTCTGGTAATCCTCCGGCTCGTCACGGGCAGGTAGCGCATCGCCGTAATGCCTTATCTGGCGTTGTTTTGGGTTTGTGAACGGCGGACAGTGTTGCAACATAAAACAAATGTGTTTATATAATTCGAGAATGTAAAGAGCCCGCTGTTATCTCACAAAGCGAGCAGCTACCGCTGAACACTGGCCTCTTTGAGAGACATTACAGCTCTTTCAGTCTATTAAAACTAATTAAAGAAATGCAAGGCAAGCCCCGTTATTAAAGGTTTCACATATCTACGTGCACACTTAAAGATTTTCAGAATTACTGTACATCTGATGGAGGAAAAAAGGCAAATAAAAGCCCTAAATTATCTGGAAATATCAGCAGGTTTTCGCTGATTGCGCTGATTATAGTGTGAGATACTTTTGTTTTGACCAAATTACAGTTGGATGCACAAACCACTGTTTTTGTTAAAGAGTTCAAAGCCGAAGTGGGTGGGGGAGAGAATAGACAATCCAGGGCGTTTATTCAAGTGCGATTTTCTTATGAAATGATGGTTGGAGAGAAAAGACCTCCGCCTCTGTCTCTGTAGCCCTGCCTGAGCCTGTGTGCTCCATTCATGGCTGGTGTGAATGCGAATTGAGCTGCAGATAAGAACTCTGCTAATTACGCCGCTGAAAAAGGGGCCTGGGAGAGCACTTATCTCTGGCTCCATCTCGTAATGTGCGCTCCCCGGGCAGCTGGTGCTCCCTCCTCCTCTCTCCCAGCCCCCTCCGCGGGGCCCGTGGGGCCGCCGGCTAAATGTCCGGCCGGTGTCGAGCTCCGGGTGGTGCTGGTGTGGATTCGTTTGGCGCGGCGCTGGCTTCACTGGTCGCGTCGGGTCAATTGTTGTTATGACATGAACACACGTGAACGCCACCACAATGTCATAATTACCGGTGATAAACTCGTCGAGCCTCTAGCGGGTGCGTGTCAATTATAGAATCATGCTGGATCCTGATTGGTCTTAGGCACAGTTGAATTTTCAATGTCATTTTAAAGCCATGCCATAACTCTTTTTTTGCCATTTCTCTGTTTGAAATGTAAAATTGCAGGTTGCTTTTACATACTTTTCTTTTTGTGGGTTGAAATCAAATAAGATCCCGGCAACGTAAATCTTTATTATAATCTTACAGGAGACAATAATTACATTAACATAAAAATTATTAATTTTTGTTAGTTTCTTTAACCAGAAAAAGTTACAGATGGCAGCTTTAACTGTAAAAGGTGCAATTTTTTGTGCACATTTTGTGTTTATAAGGAGCTTACTAGAAACCAAACTAGTTTTTTTCCCATAAACTATATTTCCCATAATTCTCTGTGCCTGCATTGGCATGATTTACATTTACATTAATTCATTTAGCAAATGCTTTTTCATTTACATTTATTCATTTAGAAAATGCTTTTATCCAAAGTGACTTACAAATGAGAGGGCATTTAACATTTTATCAATGAGCTAACAATAAGTGCAGTTTACAAAGCTAGATAAATGCTCATCATTTTTATTTTTTAACGAGTTGACTAGCTCTTTTTTATTATTATTTCAGCCAAGCAAACCATGTTCCTGTCCCAAGTTAGAAAACTTGAAAAGCCGTGTGTGTCACCCCGTGCCTGGCTGAAGGCCCTCGGGGGTCCTGGATAGTGAGTCCTGGGAGGCGTTTTATCGTGTGGTTATCGGTCACGTGGTGTGTCGGATTAATTGGCGCAGTGGCCTCTGCTTGGGAATGCTCGGTTATGGCAGAAAAAGATTTGAGCAGCACTAGCTGTTTGAGATCTGGCATGGGCCCTGAAATCGGCTTCCGGAGCTATAGGCTAAACCTCGCTCGGCCCTCTGTGTGTGTGTGTGAGAGAGAGAGAGAGAGAGAGAGAGAGAAATGGGAGGAAGTGGGAAGTGCAGTGGTCGTCCCCTGGGCCTTAAACGCCGTAAACAGGGGTTTGAGGGGGTTAAAGAGAATTGTCACGTTTGTATGAGCGTGTGTACCTGCTTGCTTGTGTTGCAGTTGTGTAAATGAGTGTGTGCGGCTGTTTATTGGGGGATGGGTACTGGATGGGAGCCATGCGTCCCCCTCTCTGGGCACGAATCCATACAGGACACGAGTGCCAGGCTTTATCTGTTTGGTGGCACTTTCATATTCCGAGTAGCATTTCAATTAATTTCTCCTCCAGCAGCACTGAAACACTCCCGGTTTTACACTGGATTGCAGCTTGTAAAGTGAGAAAGTAACACACAAACTGTTTATTCTTCTGCTCATATGGCTGTTGGGTGAAGCGCTCCTAAAATCACAGCGTTTGGGTTTTAGGGATGAACGCAAACCGGATGGATGTTTGAGATGACCGCAAATATGTTGTAGGTGGTTGCTACGGTGTTGCTATAGTATTGCTAGCCTTGGTGTTTGCTGGCCAGTTATTGTGATGCTTGCCTTTCCAAAGACCCTAATAAAGACATGACAGCGCTGAATTGTCATTCAGAGAGCACTGCTGGTGAGAGAGAGAAGAGGGGTGGTTATGGGAGTTGTGCTGACACCCTGTGATGGTGAACACAATCATGGCCCCTGCTGTCAAATGACAAGCACCTTAGATCCCGGAGCAATTCCCCCAGTTTGACCTCTCTCTCTCTCTCTCTCTCTCTCTCTCTCTCTCTCTCTCTCTCTCTCTCTCTCTCTCTCTCTCTCTCTCTCTCTCTCTCTCTCTCTCTCTCTCTCTCTCTCTCTCTCTCTCTCTCCCTCTCTCTCTCTCTCTCTCTCCTGGAAGAGGCTGTGGTAATTAGCAGGGCTCTAATGAGACAGAATGTCGGTGATCTGCAGCAGTGGAGGGGGGCAGGCGATAGGCCGGTGTGTATATGAAGGGGGGTAGAGGAGGGTGCACCATCTGTCACCGAACGCCTGGCTCGCTGCTCTCTGGGGGGGTAACAGTGAGTTGAGAAGAACGAAGGAGAGATTAAAAATGAGTGAGATACATATAATAAGAGATTGTAACGTTTCATCTAGTGATAGATCAATATATTAATACAGATCGATCATCGGACTGGTGACCTGCCCCATTGGCTAATA